>JALXJV020000018.1:5938269-6110006 GCA_024633595.2 Lepomis macrochirus
CCTCCTCTTCTTTCATTCCCTCTTATAGAACGACCACTTTCCTACTTTCTGTTGTTGAGCAACATGAGCTCGAGTTTGTCCTCTCAGCTAGCATTGGAGATCTATGAGATATTCTGGTTCTGAACGGCCCGTGGGAGGAATGTACATGTAAGAATCTGTACATTCTTGATTAAAAGCCATGTGAAATCTTTTTTCCCATTCGTCTCCTCAATTTGTGTGTGTTTCCAAAACAAAGTCTTCAAAGCTGAATCTCACGGACTCGACTTGCAAGCATCAGAACGCATAGATGTGATTGGCTGAGTAGCGTCACATGAGACGATTAGAGCACATGCGATTGGTCTGTGAGTTTCCTGGGCCGCTAAACCAGTACAGTAAATGCTAGAAAAGCTGCGCGGTTTGAAATAGAAATGCGCCGTCATGAGGTAGTAAAGTAAGTCTCAATATTAAATCGGCTGTGGGTCGGCGGTCCGCAGAGGACAGCGGCTGGGTCCGGATCCAGACCGCGGCCCGCCTATTAGTGACCTCTGATATAAAGAATCCTCATTTCTTGTCTGGCCACTCATTCTGGCTATCTCAGAAGACGACATCTTTTGTCACATCTGTGTCAGCCAGGTGTTGCTATTCTAAGCCCACAGAAAACACATATTATGTATTTATTGTAATCATTGGCTCAGCTGAAGTGGTTACTTGAGGAGAGCTAGGTTGGTGTTTCTGTTAGTTTTGTATTTTAATGGCTCATTTCTCCACATGCATTTTGACTGGTTACATTAAAAGACTGAATTGGTCATATATATTTTGAGACCTCACATATAGTGCATTCTGAAAGTATTTGGGTGTGGGACGGCGTAATGGTTAAGACGCCGGCCTTTGGTGTGAGAGACCAGGGTTCAATCCCCAATGTGTCCCTGAGCAAGACACTTGACAAGACAACCCCTCGTTGCTCCAGAGGCGTGCGACCTCTGACATATATAGCAATTGTAAGTCGCTTTGGATAAAAGCGTCAGCTAAATGAATAAATGTAAATTTAGACAGTTTTAGATGTGTCTGATTGACAAATGATGCAGACATCTCTTCAGTACTTTCAATAGTAAAGTCACAGAATGAGAAGACATTTTTGGTGAGCTAATCTTTTAAAGAAAATCAGACCAACAAAGCTCCTGCACCAGATTTGTTAACTGACCAGGATGGATTGGGTCCATTTTCTTGTGGCAGATTTGCTCCATATCCTTCATGTATTTGTCAATTATTGAATTAAACAAAGCATGTACAGTGAAAATAAATGTCTCTCTGTGTTTTGCACAGGGAGACATTTATTTGTCATAAAAATGTAACAATCCATGCAACATACCACCCACTACCAACATGTAAAGTAGCCTTAAGTGGTATGGGAAAGATGGATCACCACCAGTTGTATTCTTGTGTTAATGAATGAAGCGCTGCAATGAAAAATACAAGCAACACAGGGTATTTGAACAGTAAAAACTAATGGTGCCTCTGCTGCAGACGCAAAGAGGATTACTGGAGAAAAACTGCTTTGCAAATGAAAAGGCTTGAAGAAAAGAATGCTGGATGAGAGCCTTCAGTATCTCATATTGTGTGAATAAATTAACCTATTTGGAACATTTGTAGTGAATGAATAACCTGTCTCATATGGGGCAAAGGAGTCTAAAATTTACTGTGAGTACTGAGTTTTGGTTTAAGTCAAAATGGAATGATGACTGTCATATTTAAGAGGCAACTGGCAAGAGCAGTGGTTTTTTTCAATTCTGAAACTCTGGGCCTCCCCTCAGACAAAGCTTGGGAAATCAAATCACACACATGTAAGCTATTCTATGTGATGTCCTTTTGATAACTAATGTAATAACTAATGTAATATTCTTTCACTTCCGTTCACTGAGCCTCTCCTCAAACTGTTTGGAGCCCCCTTGGGGAGGCCCGCTTCACACAAACCTCTGGGCTAGAAGACAGGCTGTGGATCGATTAGAAAATAGGGCGCGACATAGGTTACCAAGGTGATCTACGCTAAAATGGAGCCTGCTTCATTAGACCAAAAACCCAATGTTCCAAATGTTAGCTGGCAAACCCACTAATCTCACATCTACAGATAGGCATTTTTTATATTAAAAAAGATCAACTGAGTAATTTTGGTGATGGACCCATAGAGAATTATTCTTCTTTGCCCACCAACTCTACTGTTTGGTTTGAAGTTTCCAGCTGCAGGCTGCTGTTTTCTGTGAAAAGCTCTGATTTACCCACTGTACACTACCTCCCCTGCACCAAACAACAGACAAAGCTAGCAACTAGCTGCTGAACATAGTGGAGCATTCAGCACCTAAAGAGCGATGGAGACCAAAAACAGAACTGCAAACACGTGTAAATAAGGAACTGTTTTCTGACAGGTGATAAATATGTCAGTGCTGTGTTTACACCTGGCCAAAATACAGTTAAAGTTCAGTTTGTCTCTTTGGCAAGTTCTACTTTTAAGACCTTCATTGGTCCCATTGATATGCTGTTATGTTGATTAAATTAATAATCTTTCCTGTAATGTGATGTTTTACTGATAGAATCAGGATTTCACATTACCTTTTTTGCTCACCAGCCACTGTGGCTAGTGGTTTTCCAAAGTTATTAGCCACACAGCATTTTCACTCGCCACATTAGGCTGCAGCCAATCCCAGCTGACATTGGGCGAAAGGCGGGGTACACCCTGGACAGGTCGCCAGTCCATCGCAGGGCCACACACAGACAAACAACCACTCACAAAATTTTAGAGACACCAATTAACCTAGCCTGCATGTCTTGGTGGTGGAGGAAGACAGAGAATTTGGAGAACATGTAAACTACACACAGATAGACCAGGGCAACCGGGGTTTAAACCAATGACCTTATTGCTTAGAGGCAACAGTACTAACCACAACACCACTGCACCGCCTGATTAGACCACATATTATGACCAATTTATGCAGTGATCCAGGTAATTTCAACGGGTTCACATTCTTTTTCTTCTGATTGTATGTTCTATTACATGAAACACACACACACACACAGTCTTAACGGCATGATTGTTTATGAGGAACTTGCAGTAATGGCTATCTGCATATTGCAATAACCATGAAATGGTTGTGTGAGTTGAAAGATTTCTCACAAAACATACTAAATGTTTTAATGGCTTTTGACACGGGGCTGTAATGAAGTGTTTACTTCTCCCTCACACTCAATGACTTTCTCTCATCTTCCCTCCTCTTTTTGTGTCTTACTTCCGAAGAACTAGAGCATCTCTAATTGCCATGCCGTATGCATGGTCAATTCTATGGCACGGGTGCGCCGCCCTCCTGTCATCCACTCCATCCACAGAGGCCTCCGACCCAGACAGCAGCCCAAATATTACATGGGTCAGTGATGGAGAGCAAGGGCACTTGCACCTCTGTCAAAGACAGCCTCACAATGTGGAAGAAACAAGCAGGCAGTTAAGCATGGAAGCTTGCTTAGATGCAAACACACACAGGCGTTCACTTAGTGAACAACAGATGGAAGACATTACACCGTGGCAGGCAGTGAGCTACTCTGAAATGTTGAGTTCAGCTTACATTTCTTTGAAAAGATTCAGCCATAGTGGCTACCGCTGCTCATACTAACTCCACAGTTCCTATTGTATTTATTCCAAACGCATCACTTCCTGTCTGCCACTAGGTTTTTCCTGGGAAAGAGCTACTAGACACCTGGGAGGTTAAACAGACTGCAAGTTGTGTCCGTATAGCGATAGTGTCACCGTGTAGTGATACTAATAAATTTAAAAGTTGACGGATACATCTACCCTATTTAATCACTGATTTAATGCACCACCTGACGAATACAGACACAAACTATGATATTGCGTGACAAACAGATTTGCGCTCGCTAACATGCTGAATGCTAAAAGACTTCTGCGCTAGCTGACAAACGTCTGCCCGCAGTGATGCGATCGAGGCCTTTCTCATCGTTCGACAATCTCTGTCCCTGCTGTGACCTGCAGAGCGCTCATTCAGCGTTCAGGAACGCAGCGGGACACTTGAGTTGACTGCTATTACTATATTGTGTATGGACTGTATTATTCTGTGAGCATGAACAAGCAGAGAAGTGGAACGTAAATGTAATGGAGTTATATTAACTCAGAGTAAACTTAACCTAACTATTATTTAAACACAGTTTTCAACAAATACTACTATTTTACTATAACTTGTGTAAAATATATTTTTCACAGTAATTTCAAAATGACAGGCAACAGAAATATATGCTTTTCCTCGCCCTTTCTTTCCCCCTCACTATTTACCATGGCTTGTTTAACAGGGAAGTGCCTATGTGTGCATGTGTCCTCTGCACCTTGTCAGGTTCTAACAGTGAAGAGCTGACTGACCAGGATACATGTAGGCGTGTGACGAAGACAAGTGTGAACAGCCAGTGTGAATGCGTCCTGCAGTGCGGAGACCGACCAGTGGCGAGGGAGAGTAGAGTCTCTTCAGATCCAGTATGGTGAGATAAGAATTTGCACACACTTTCACCATCAATATTCAATGACAGCTGTGCATTGTTTGAATAGTGCTGATGATGATGAGCCTTTTTTCATCCATCTTGGATGGATTCATCAACATCGGTCACCTTATTAAGTGGGTTTGTTTTTTTTGTTTTTTTTTTTACTTTGCTTTGGGGAAAACTAACACTGCTGCACTGTAGTTCAATAGGAATTAAGACATTGTTCTCCCTGTCTCATTAAAGCGACAAGAAAAAGCAACTCCAGCTACGTCAACACAATCAGCATAATCGCCCACCCTGTCACGGATCCCTCCAGCTCATCAGCTTTATGTAGCTGGTCTCTGTTATCCGGATCAAGCTCACCAACTCTCCTGTCTTCTGTCCAGATTCCTGCTCTTCCTCCAGCCCGGTCAGTACCACACTTCGCTCACCTGGTTGTCCCCGCCTGTCTCCTCACCTGCAAGCTTTTATCTAGTGTCTTCAGCCTAGCATTCCAGCATACTTAGTTTGTTTGATTATGCATGTTGTACTTGTGTCTTGACCCTGTTTGTCTGTTCAAACTGAACTTTGCCTTGATGTTACTGAGTTGTACGTCTGGGTTCACTCCTGCTAGTTTCTTGTGAAATGTGACACAGAGATCTGTTATAGTTTCGATAAAGTTTTTTAGGTAAAACAGCAAAGGTAGATGTGATATAAATGTTTTTTTTAACTTTCAAATCATAGCTGAATTAAACAGTTAAAATTAAATTAAACAGTCCCTCCAAGATTTCACAAGCCTAATCTTAACCATGCATATTTAAACCAACTTACCATGAGAAGCGCTTGCAATTAGAAAAGTTGTGGGGAGTGGTCAAAATTGCACTATGTTGCACTAGATTCTCAGGGAGCTCAGTGCCCTGACAAGTGTTACTGTAGGTGGAAATTCTACGATATATTTCACATCAAAATACCATTTCTACCTGATACAGGGATTTTCACCCTCATAGAAACTGATTTTAATTAAATATCTTTACTGCTGAAAGACCTCAGACTACTTCCTCCCTGACTGTTATATTATCCATGATAAAGATTAAAATTGGAAAATGGCCAACAATGAAAACACATCTTTGAATGTTTCATGCTTCCTTTATTAATCAGGCCTAGAGCTACCACAGATCCAGTCTCTTCAACTAAATGGCGAATCAGAACAAAGATAAAATCTAAACTGTTATTTGTGCCGGTTTAAAACTGGTATCAGAGCAGTCCTCTGTAACCCTCCTCACTCCTCCGATCCAAAATAAAGGAATTGGTGTGTCCATCACGATGGCAGACCAGATCGATTTCCGGGTCAACAAGGGAGTGAAGTGACACAAGGCTCTTCTCATTTTTCTATTTATGCCCCCTAGTCGCCTCAATCCTCCGTCCTCCTGCCTGTGACCCGGAAATCAATATAGTCTGCCATCGTGGACATCTCAATCTTGAATCTCCAGCTGTGACGTTTAAAAGGAGGTGTAACATGCAGCTGATATACACAACCCAAGGCGGGAGCAGGACTCTACAGTGTTGTTTTGTATTAGTTATTTAAGATGATCAAATGCGCAATCAGACTTTGACCGTTCACCTTCCCTTCACCGTTTCTGTGGTGCCTCTGTTTTAACCGCATTCCTGAGACATTTTACCCTGATATTACAAATGTTGTTATTGTTAAACGTGTGAGTCATAAAATGAACACTGTGCTTTAAAAGCAGGTTGGTGGAATAGGGTGAAGCAGCCATTCCAGTGACTGACAGCAGCCTCTCTAATCATTAAAGTAAACACTCATGCATCCATACACCACACAAAAAAAGAAATTACCTGGAAAGCTACAGGTGGGGTAAAATGTCCATGTGGGTGCAGGGTGGGTGGATGATTTATGCGTCCATGAGGATTCAGATAATTTCAGGTCCGCCGAGCCGCTCATCCCACCAGTTCTGCCGCTATAATCGTGACAAAACGAGTGCAAACAGCTGCTGACGTCATATTAGGCTGTAATATCAACCAGGTCATGTTGTCAGAGTAATAATAGATATGTAGTCTGCACACATCGTTCCAAAAGAATATTCCTGTCACCACAGGTGCAACTGGGGCTGTAGGCTAAATCTGAGAGACATTTAAGTGTGTCAGTTCTTCCAGGGACTGATGATGAAACACTCACCTCATCGAGCTGAGGGCTGAAATAATCTCCTATTTAAAGACAAACTGCTGGATTTACTTCTGCTTGCATGATGCTGTAATCTGTTGCTTTCAACATATGCTATAATTTTTAATGCCACCTCGAGATGTTTCCATGTCGTAATGTTTCAGATATTATCTGTAGCCTTTATGTATTGGTGCTGACAGTTGGTCTGCTCATCTGGCATCAGAGCGGCAGGCCGTAACAAAACAATGGCCAGATAATGCAGCTGTGCTGCACGTCATATTTAACTGACGTCGCTTTAAAATGACAGCTTCCAGGCAAGGACATCGCATTGCATTAAATTACTGTTGAGTCGACTCCTCCGGAGGAGAGAAGAAATAGAGGAGGTACAAACTGAGAAATGAGAAAAGCCTATTAAATAACTCAAATGAGTGAAGGAAGTGTATGAGCTCTTTTTCTTTGGGGGTTGGGGGGTTGGGAGGTGATAAACAGCTTCAGGATAATTACAACAACCCTCTGGACTGGAGGTGTAACCTGGGAAAATCCGATTGTGATACGGCCAACGAGGACGTATACATTTGGTTACGTGTAAAAGCAAGTGTTCAGATAGTGTAAATGGGACCTGGATTGGACTCCTGTGTTAGGCTTCCCAGGTCAATTTTGTACAAATGTTTCCTTTTTTTCAGGAATGTACATCACTGCAGTGATATTTCAATTAAGCTTCTTTGTTTCTTTGATTATTTATCCATTATATTTGCATGTGGTGATCAACGTGAGTGCATGTCAAAATCTTCTGTAACCATTTTTATTCATCAGAAAGAACAGCCAAAGGAAACCAGAGCCACATTATCTCCTCCTGTTCAACATTCAGTCTTGACTTGTATGGCGCTTTCACACAGATGGGTAAAGTAATAATTAAACGAATGCAGCATCCACACACTGTTCGGGCTATTTATTGCATTCATTGAGTCGGGTTCTCGGCCTCATGTTACCTCACAAAAATTCCCACGAGTTCCACATATAGAAGTACTAGGATTTATAGTTTTGGAAAAAGAGAGCAGTTGTAAAGGATTGGTACTCTGTATCAACAGATCCCCTGAGCTGAGGTATCACAATTGATATCAACAGAGATAAAGTTGGATCGGTGAATCCTTTCTCGCCACCCACTGCGGAGTAAGACTTGTGACGTCATTTTTAAAAAGCCACTGGTGAAAGCAAATCGACTTTCACCAGTGCTCGGGCATTTCCTTTTAACTTACTCGTGTCAGTGAGTTCCTCAGATTCTTTTCCCTCAAATGACGACTTTTTTTAGGCTTACATCAAAAAACTACATATAGTACAGGCACTAGCTGAGGGTGAAGGTTCTGTCATTATTGTGTGAAATGTAGTTTCTTTTGACATTTACATCTGTGCCGACTGAAAGTCAGCTGAGACTGAATTGAGACCAGATGAGGTGGAAATAAAGAGTTTTCAGCTGACATCAGAAATAGGTGTCCCACAGTCTCACAATGTGATACAAAGATGCTGCTCTACATCTATGAAAAGATACCAAAGCTTTCAGAGTTTCCTTTTCATTTTTCCCACCTACCTGTATTCGTTTCAGTGCTGCAGACAGTCAAAGGGAAATACAGGTTGGATTTTTATTCTCACTGTGTCGCTGTCCTCCTAAGGCCGTGCATATGCCTGTGCAACAAGTGTGTGTGTGCTCGGTGTTTTTGATGAAAATGAAGAGTAGCATGCATTGCTGACAAGCGTACCCCAGACACAATCCTGCGTGCGTGCGTGTAAGAACATTAAGGAGGCAGGGGGGGAAAAAACGAGAGTGAGAGAGAGAGAGAGGCTGTGTGTGTGAAATCAGATGTAACAAAGAAGGCTGCAACCAGACAGCACCATCAGGCCACTTTGACAAGCTCACACTGCGGAAGCAGTGAAGGGACAAAGTAGCACCCTCTCCACTACAAGTGTTATCCTGCTGCCTCGTTCCCCGGGGCGCTTGTTCTCTGTGGTGGTGTTATCTCCACAGGGACAATCTGAAAAATAAAGTTTGTCCTACAAACACAAAGTGCAAGTTGTGAAAGCAAACGAACGTCAGTATTGTTTAAATTTTCACAAGGCATGGCTGATAAATATTACCCACTGCTTTTTAGCCCCAATCAGAAAGTTGGGCTGCATTATTGACTCCTGCTTACTCTGTTTTACTTTGTAGATTTGCCTTTTCACATCAGAAAACATTTTTGGTGTTGGCTTCGTCACTGGTGGAAAACGTTGACAGTGCCATAGAAATAATGTGCATACAGAAATTACAGTTGAACTTCAGAATCACTTTCCCTCAAAACGCCAGAAATAAATCTACTTTACTGGCGTCATTCACATATTTTTTCTAATGGAGTTTTTAATTAAACTTTTCTTTCTGCTGTTTGAAGACAACAAAGTGAAAATTCTTGTCTAGCCTTCTTAGTTTGCATTCAGCCCTCCAACACAAAATAGTGACTGAAGTAGAGTCATTTTTGACAAGTGAATTCAGATTTAAAAGTAATTTTAAATATTCTGTCCCATTTTTGGAGGTCATATATGATTTAATGTCATTTAAAATTACTTTAGTTTTCTCTATTCCCTTTTTTAATCAGAACGTACAGGCATGTGTGCTCACTGAAAATGTTGTCTTTGTTTTAGGTTGCTTTCACGCCTCATTTAGTTTAGTTGTATCGCACTTGAGTTCGTTTTCCCCCCTTGTTGCGGTTCATTTGGGCAGGTGAGAATGCGGTAATAGCACTCGGGAGCGCACCAAAAGCGGACCAAACAAGCGTACTGAGACCACCTCGGTGGTACAAAAAACAACAAATTTTCTTTAAAAAGTCATTTCCCCCATTCTCTGCTATGTGCTACTGTTGGCTGGAGCATCAACACACACTATGTCTGAGCTGTGAAATATCACACAGGACATTCGCTGAAGTCTGTACTAGCCTTCTGCTTGTGATGGAGTGTCTTTAACAATGCCTCTGTCTAGACTTGAGGCAGAAGGAGACAGAAGAGCTCTCTGACTGTCCTGTGGTCCAGATTCCAGACAAAAGATGATTAAACATACTTCAGACTGTCACTCTCGGCATGAAAGATGATTAAAGGTCCTTTGGTTGTCACTGCACAATAAAGGTGATTGACAGAAATGTTCCTCACGCTATACTTAGTGGTCTGACAAACTAAAATGTGTTATTTCTGTAGTGATGTGTGAATTTAAGTAGTTAAGGCTGGCTTTCTTGTTTAAACATCTGGGTTTGAAAAGGCAGCTTGGGTTTTACTGGGTACTGATGAATGTAACTTGCTCCCACCTGGAAGTAAATGCCCCAGTGCTCGTAAAGGCTTAGTTTGCCAAGGTTTAAAGTTGTCACCATTTCATTTTGTCTCGTAACGTGGCTTTCGTGATATCCATTGATTGGTAGTAAGGGATCTCTAGGTGTCAGAAAAGACCCAAAAAAGGGGAGCTGACAAGGCCCTACTCGGTTGTTTCATGTCTTGGGTGACATTTCTCTCATTTTTGCTCTGTTTACATGAAACAGTGGATACTGTCAGATCTTCAGGCCTCCTCGTAACAGGTCACAACCCAAAAAGTTGGGAGAGTCATCATCATCTTCATGTTGTATAGAGTGTGAAGCTGCTTGTACTGTCCAAAGTGGGTGACAGCCAGCAGCAACAGCAGAAATCTTGGGTGAGTAACCAACTTGCTAGCTTAAATATAACTCGTATGTACTCAAGATAGCAGATATTTCCCCATTAATCTGTACATGTCCTGTTATATTACTTTACATCACATTACATCATGTAAAATTACATTACACTACATCAAGAAACATTGGGCCATTAATCTAACTGAGTGGGGACATAAACTTAACATCAACCCGGTCTCATTTCAGGCGTCATATACACACGCTTTGACAGAACCGTGGCTGTTTCACACAAAATGCCGATTCAGTGTGTCTGCTACACTGCAGCTTGCTGTCGCGTTGCAACACAAGGGAGGCTAACCCTACAGCTGTGCACATCGGCCGCACATCTGCAGGGTTAGCCGATCGACATCCATATGTTTACTGACTTAGGGTTTAGGCACAAACTTCTGTGATGGTTAAAGTTAGGGTAAGTTGCCTTGGGGGACTGTCAGTGTTTTAAACACAAACTTCACTAGCCAGCTAGCCAGTTAGCGACGGAAGCGTTACTAACTGAATGTGTGCATGTATGTGTGTGAAAGTGACAGGGAGAAGGTCAGACGGATAAATCCACATTTTTATTTTTAAGCTTATATTCAAACAATGCTCACATGCCGATATGCATTTATACAGTTTTAGGCTTGCAGTTGTGCTGCTATGCTAAACGCCTTCCAATGCAATTCCAATGTAAGAGATTCTAAAGTCAGCCAGAATTAATATAAGGCTTAAGATTGAGTGAAACACATCGAGTATCTTCCAAAGTTTGTCCTTCCACGGACAGGAATTTCTTCCTGAGTTGAGATTGCTATGTATAAGCCTTGATGAAACTTAGGAATCATTTTGTCCCCCATCTCTTACATTGGAATTACGTAAGGTAGGGCTCTAACAGGAGGAGTAATTACAAAAGCCACAAACAGATATACTTTGAAGACATACTTTTATCCCGACTACACGAGTAGTTCAGGCATGTTTTAACCATTTCGAGGAATGATGACACAGGTGGGAGTCCTCCCATTACCCATGGATTCATGCGCTACAGAGCTTCTGAGGTAAACTGAATTTGGAGGTAAGCAGGCAGATTTTCGGGGGCATCAAAAAGCAGGCCAGTCTTGTCGCAAAAACCTGGCAGGCATCAATGTTAGGCATTTGACAGAAAGGAGATATGTGAACAAATGTGCTGTCTAAAGATGGAAAGGATAAGATGCGTCTTCACACAATGCTGTAACAAGTGATGTTTGTGTCATAGCTATGTGATGGGACAAAGTGTCCTGCAGGATTTTTGCATGTGATGTCTTCTTCCTTATATTATTTTTTTCCTCTGTTTTCTTTTGTTTTAATAGTTGGCATGTGCCGCATGCATGTTTGACCGTCTACAAAGGTTAAAAGCACAATCTAAATGGTGTCAGTGACCGTCCTCCAAAGGCACAACCTCAAATGGCAACCTGACATGACATCATTAAAGTCTCAGGTTAATACCCCCCCCACCCACACACACACACACACACACACGCACACACACACACACAGAAGACTGACACTTGGCCCTCCTAAAGAGGCTTTTATCTTTTTAATCATGACATCCATCCCAAGACGACTGAGCCCGTACTTCAGTCTGCTGTCTCACTTCCGACACACACACAAATATGTGCACACCACCCGCATACATACATTTAATATGTTTTGCTTTTTTCACAGATTGCCCAGATTTACAAAAAATGCAGTTTTTAAACCTGGCCAGCTTTGTAACATGCACACACTCTCATGCTACAACAATGAGAGTGAGACAACACATAATAAATAAAAATAATGAATCTGTGTCAACCCTCAATGTTATATTCACCTATTATTAATACATTCCTTTATTCCTTTGTTTTGTTGTCCAATTTTGGTCCAAAGAAATAATACACCAGATTGGTTGTTGAGCGCTGTTATGTAGGGCTGTAAATAACGATTAGTTGTTTGGTCTATAAAGCAGCAGAAAATCTTTGGTTCCCAAAGTGATGAGATCAGGTTCAACCTGATAACTGACAACTAACTCGTCACAGCTCTACTGTTGAGTATTCAATTCAATTCAGTTCAATTTTATTTATATAGCGCCAAATCACAACAACAGTTATCTCACAGCGCTTTTCATAAAGAGCAGGTCTAGACCATACTCTGAAGTTATTTACAGAAGCCCAACAATTCCCACCAAGAGCAGCACTAGGTGACACAGGCAAGGAAAAACTTCCTTTTAAGAGGCAGAAACCTCGAGCAGAACCATGGCTCAGGGTGGGCGGCCATCTGCCTCGACCGGTTGGGGTGAGGGGGAGAGAGAGAGAGAGAGCAAGAGAAAGAGAGAGAGCAAGAGAGAGAGAGCAGAGGGAGGCAGCATACACAGTATACACATAGAGGTACAGACAATAAAGGTAATTGTAACGTGCTGATCGCAAACTCTGTCTTTTAATTGAACAATAGTAGTTGGCTCCCGTATTTTTCTTTTCTTCCCATCTTGCCTTTGAATTGTCTAATATACATGTCAACATCCCTACCTTGTATTAAAAAAACGTTACTGTTAAAGGGGCTATATGTAGTTTTTCAATGAAATCACTTAACAAGAAATCACTTTTTTTTACTTGTTGACAGGCTGTAACCTAACATAAAAATTTACCACACGCCTGCTTTCTCAGTGGCTTGGAACAGCCACTATGCTGCGGCTTATGGTGCGTTCGAGACTGGTCGTAACTGGGATATTTCCCAGTTAAAACTTCCGACTTCCGACATCAAAGCGTTCCAGGTGCATGGTGGTGCATGACGCCGAAAGTGAACGAAAATCATGGGTGACCATGACAAAGTGAACACACAGTTGCACCCTCAGCAGTGCTTTAGGTGTTAATTAAAAGGATGGCAGTTTAACTGCAACAACTGAAATAAATAGCCCATACGTTACTAGTTATGTGTACCCCAAGTTGGTAGCCCTGAAGTAAGTCAATGTTGTCCGTTACACTTCCTAATGTTTTGGCATTTTTAACAATAACTTTAATGCAGAAAAGATGACTTTAGAGATTCTTTACTGTAGCCAGCTACCGTATGTGTAAAACATATTTCTACATCAATATACATGCGGAACAAGTTTTACTGCATGATCAGTATTTATTATTTTAATTCAAATACATGCAAATATACGTTTTGTTGCCTTTAGTTTATGGTTTACCATTTACAAAGTGTAGCTTCCATGGAGCTGACATTGTTTTCTGACGTCATTCAGCTGCTACTGCGTGAAGTCGGAGTACAAATTTTTTCTCCGAGTTCACAAGTAGGAAATCCGACTTCAAGTGGCGTTCCGGGGTACTTTTCCTAGTTGGAGGTCGGAAATTTCCCAGTTCCGAGTTGCCGGGAACGCAGCATTAAATCAGGTCGGATATTCTGCATGTGCGCTCCCGAGCCTCTTGCCTACTGATTCTGAACTGTTCACACAGCAACAACACCTAAGCTATTGACATTGAGAGCGCTAACACCAAAACACAACCAGCTCCCAGCTCAACACAGTCACTCCACGCAAGAATAAAAACCAAAAATAAAGTTTTATTTACTGAAGCCCATCAGGCCCAACAAGAGAACACTGGGCAAAAACACATTTAACATCGGAAAGGCTTGGAGAGTGATGGAGAGACCTCCGCATTGTTTTGGAACCAACAAAATGACAGGACAGGTCCACTAACAATCCTGCAAAGCCTGTGAAACATTATTATAGTGCTTGTTTTTTCCCTCCTTCTTTATTGCCATCTTTCTTGTGCTTTGTCGTCTTTTCATCCTTCTCAATTCAATTCAATTCAAATTAGCTTTATTGGCATAAATGTGTAACAATATTGCCAAAGCATCATACATACTACATAAGCACAATCAACCCCATACATTTCATTAAACAATTAAAGTGTAAAGTAATCAAATTGTTTGTGTGAAAAACAATAAATAAATAAAAATATTAAAAATTAAAATAAATAAATAAATAAATAAAACAGTGTGTGTGTGCTAAAAAAAATATATATAATAAAAAATTAAAATAAAATAAATAAATAGATATATAAAGAAATAAATAAAGAAATCAGTTTCAATTGTAAAATCAAAACAATTACTAAAATATCAAATGATCCAAAATAATAATAATTTGAAAATCTATAGAATTATTTCTCAGTCTTAGGTTCCACTGGTTGTCCTCACTTCATGGCATGAGGAGACATATTTTGCAGCAACTATTTCACATTTGGGCGTTTCTCCCAGTAAATAGGGGAGTTTCTGTGTGTCTGATATGAATTTGAATTTGCTGTATATCTGGGAAATGTTTGCAAAGTGTTTTTGTCTTAGTGTTTTATATTTGGGGCATGAGGTTAGAATGTGCAGCTCTGTCTCTACCTGTCCTTTGTCAGACTGGGGAGCAGAGTCTGTCCTCCTGTGGTAGCCAGCTCTGTCTGTGGTGACCCTTTTCTATGGCCAGGCTGTGTTCACTCAGTCTGTATGTTGTCAACTTCTCTCTCATAAGCTTCCATACCGGTGTCACCGGTGTTGTCTTCTCCGTGTCTCGACAGAGAAAAGATCCCTGGCTTCTGGAACCCAGCCGTGATATTTTGGGCAGAGACAGCAGTGCGGTACACATTTTTTAAGAGAAATGAAAACGAACACATTTTCAAATAAATGTTAATGTAAGTGGTAATAACACTGTTAAAACTTCGTCTTATCAGCTTGATACTTTACATTCAAATTCTGCCCGCGGGCCGTCAGGCTCTGTTGGCAGCTTTCAGTGTGCACACAAATGCAGGGCTGCCAACATTCCAGTTTAGTTTTGCGTAAGATCCGGGATTGGAGGTTGGTGCATTTCATCAGTAGACCTTCTGTGACCGCGGGGGTCGGAGTCATCACTCTTTAATCCTCAGGAAAAGCAAATTTTAAAGTAGCCTATAGATGAAAAGCCAAGTCAATGGAGTGTTCCCCCCAGAAACTGTGTGTCAAAACAGATACTGTTTTTCTTGGGTTAGTTGTTAAAATGCAAGAGTGTAGTTATTTTTTTAAACTGATATAGTGGAGGGTCTGGGCACTGCCCCAGGAAATTTTTATAATTAACTGGTGAAAGTTTCTGCACCAATTTCTGCCTTTTGTGCATCAATTCATGGCGGGAATATTTATTTAGGCTAAAGGGGAAACACAATACTCAGGTGGCAGGGGACAATTAAAAATGTAAAAAAAAATACAGCATAATAGAATGCAGTGTAAGGCTTTCAAGCATTCTTTCTGTCTCACAATTCTTTGTTGCTTTGGTACATTTCTGCAAAACAGACAGACATACAAACACCACCACGTAATGGATTACCTGCAAAACAGCCGACAATGGTGGATTATCATTTACATAAATGTGTAAAATAATTTGCAATTCGTTCAAAAGAATGAGAAATTGCTTTTATGATGTGCACAAGTGATTAGGTGATCTAGAGGTTGAACAAGTAGTTTTGAGTTCAGTGTTGATCTGAGCAATGTACGTGTGAGAAAACCTGCAAATGATTTTTCCCTTCCCTCCTCGTTTGTTACTGGATGTAGTATGTGCATGTGGCAATTTTTGTGTTTCAGCAAATGTTCTGCTCATGTTCAAAGCTTTCTGCGCATTCAGAATCTATCCCACATGTCCGTGTCCTCTGACATGTCATGACACGAGAAACAAAGCGACTAACGTCATCGTTTAATGAGACTTCATAATTCTTTTTTGAAAATCTATCTGCCGCATAGGCAACTCTGCTATGTGTCACGTTATTGCTCTCCTGATATGGTGTGACACACACAGAAACAGGTGGGTGCCGGATACTTCTCCCCGAGTCAGCAACTTGCCGCGCATATGGTACATAATATGATGATGAGCCCTGTCCCCTGTCATGCCATCTTGATGAGCCAGACCTAACAGCCTACCTTCAGACCTGCACATGAATGGTAGTGATCTGCCGGTCCCTTCACCACAGCAGCTTGGTGGTTGATGCCGCCGATGAGCAAAGGCGAGGCAGAGCAGGCTTTGATCAGCTGTGCAAAATAAAGCCGCTCTATGGGGAGATGTGAGAAGCCTGTACAGGATTTGACCATTCTGTTGGTAGCGCTTTCTCCTGAAGATATGTCTGGTTATGAGAGACAACTCTGCTCAGCGTTGTCTCTCGTAGCCAGCAACTCTAAGTTTTTGGAAGTTGTTGAATATGTCTTCCTTAAAGTGCTTTTTTGATTGTGAAGGAATGTTTTTTGATCAATAGATGGCTTTACTTGTTCCTAAAGTAACCGCTACCTACTGCTAATGCTGGCTGCCGTTAGCTTGCTTGACTTTTGCAGCTAGTCCCATTAGCAAGCTGACTTTCGGGAGCTGGTAGCTGGGAGCTCGGGCCGGAAAACCTCCTCTGGCAGTGCAGAGAAGCAGGGTTAAAGGAAGTGCTAGTGCACTTGTGCCTGTGGGGCCACATACTGCGGAAGCTTTGCAGAAGATCCCGCTAATTTTATACCCGGAAGTAAGTTTTTTTGGCTTCATACACCGCTGAGCAGCTTCTAAAGGAATGACTTGAGCTCCGTCTTCAACACTGTACTCAGTTCTCTTAGATATGTACATAGGTCCCGTTTAAGTCTTAAAGTGTTAAGTGTTAAAGTGTAAATCTCAGAACATTTTAGTGACATCAATTGTGATGGACGCTGTAGGAGAGAGGAATAACTTCAAGGGAGATACAAAAAGTGAGTAAAGACACCTTAAATATGTTTAGAAGTACAAGGATGTGGTTCTAAACATATTTGATTCATTAGCAGTGCTCTGCTCTGCGTGCAGTTGGGAGGGACTGCTGAGCGAGGACCGGGCCGCTTGTGAGTGCTTTGGGACCGAGGAGGGGACACGGCAGCACCCACTGAGTATAAGAACGATGTGAGCTTTCAGGTCAGAGTCTCCAAAAGGTATCCAATAACACCAGAAAAAGTCGCTGGAGGGCTCTGAAAACTTGCTAAATGGTGACAAAGGGACTGCTAAGGTGGGGGAAAGAAGGGAAAAGTGGTGGTAGGGGTAAAGGGATGGACTCCATACATTCTGCTATAGCAATAAAACTCTTATATTTCCACACAAGTCACAATTTTCACTAACCTTTAACCTTGATTGACAAAACCTACTTTGTAGAAATAACAAACTGACAGGTAAGCGTGTGCTCCTCAGATTCCTTTGATTGTTTCTGACAGAGGTGCTGAGATTTTTGAAAAAACTCAGTTATGCCGGCCATCACAATCAGAGATGTGTTGATATGGTGTCTTGTCCACACCCTGTCCACACGTATGAGTATGCATACACCCAATATACCACAAGCAAATACCTTACTAAGTGTGTTTCCAATTTTCGAGTTGAATCAGATAAACATGCTTTGACTCAATGCATTTTTCAGAAACATATTAACTTATATAACAATTATAAAAAGGTACACGTAACATTATACTGAAACTGACACAACAATATCTCATAAACTAAAAAAGTAGTTCGTACTTTGCCTGATTCTTATTCTTAAAGACAACTGCTTGACCTTAGCTTTCTGCTTGATTTCACCAAGATCATGCAAACAACATTCCCAGTTTGGGGTAAACCACTGGTTCCACCGTGCTTTATGTAACATAATCATCATCAGAGCAATGTGATGGCACAAAAGACAGAAGCCTTAGCTTTCCACTGCAAAAAGAATGAATGCTCTAGCTATTAAGGTTTTCATTTAAGGTCGATATAAACAGGATCATGTCAACAACGATTTCCCGTGGCCAGTCAGGGGGCCGCCCGCGGGAGCTCCATTTTCAAAGGGTTAAAGAAGGTCTTCTTTCTTATCCTGAATCTGCTAATTTGCTGCTGCTTTATTTTCTCTGGCTATCTGTATATACAATCGCGCTAACGGAGTTGAGAGAGGCACGCCCTCTTCACACCCCTTCGGGCCACCACATTCAACCAGAGCTCTGAGATGAGTTGGAGCCCCGGACACTGAGGCTCCGCCAGACAAATAAAAAGTTTCTTGGATGATGTAATCACCAGGAGGAGATACCTTTTTTCATAATCACTTCCGCTTTTGTTCCGCTCATTCTGCGGCACCTGAGCCTAACTTTGCACAACCGTAGCATTGATTGGAAGACAGCTAAGATAACTTGTTTGAGTGCTACTTGTTATGGTGTTTATTTCCTGCTGTGCCCCAGCAGGAAACCCCAGACCCCTCCCAGATACATGTGGGTTATCATGACCTCCTGGAGCTTCAGGAAGCAGAAGGCACTGTCTCTCGCACCACATCGTCCCTCTGACTGCACCATTGAGCTGCTACCTGGTACATCTTTCCCTAGCTTTACAAAGGTTACGAACGCATATGGACTCAAAAGCTGGGGTAGCTATAGGCTGCTAGGGACTTGGCTTTGTTACAGCAGCTAGTGGTTCGTAAGAGGCCTTAGAATGATCACCAATTTAAATCTGTATGTCTTAAAGTATACATTTATCTAAAGAAAATATTGAGAACACTGGCCAATATGTAAAGTTGGATTAAAATTTAAAAATATTTGTAAAGTCAAGCAGCAGGTATTTGTATTAAAAACCACAACAAACATGCACAGTAACAGTGCACCCAGTCACAACATGTGCATTAGGACACATACGATCACTGTGTTTCCATGGATACACAACCATGTCCATAGTCTCATTATTACTGAAGATATGAGTCTACATATGGGACACTTTAATAAGCTCATAAAAACCTCATGTTAAACTTTCATCTGGTATTTTTTTTTGTCCTTTGAAATGCATGTATATAGTGGGTAAATAAGTCAATGGGGCATAGTAATAATGTGATATGTAAAGTATTTCTCCAGGACCGACCTTATAATGCAATCCACTACTGGCAGTGTTCAGAATTTGTGGAGACAGACGTGTGAAATTATGTATGTGGCAATGACTTTGATAGATGTAAATGTCAGAACATCGACAGATGGAAAGATGAACATACATGTAATATTTATGTATTCATTTATTTTCCTTATCAGATGAGGAGAATCATTACACATTTCAAATTGGAAAAAAGTGGCTAATTACTGCCTCCCTGCACCATGACATCATTAAAACATGACAATCATTAAACTCTCACTCCTTGTGCTGTATTGTGAAGGACAGAGGATGAAACATACCACTTGACATACTTATCCATAATCGTACAGGAGTTCAGACTAGTATTAAGTTTAAACAGGGTATGTTCACTAATGATTGTTTTAAATATTAGTTTAGCAGTGTGATGTCTCCTCTCATAATGCCAAACACAATATACAACAAACCTGGAAGTAGCATTAGCTTGCTAATGGTGTCTTGGCAGCTAAAATGCTTTAGCTACTGTTGCAAGAGTTAATACAGTGATGCTACACTGCGACAACGAGCAGCATATATGATGAGTAATATTACCTGCAGTGACATGACCTGCACTGCTGCACAATTATCACTACTGACTTAAATGCTATTTTGCTTAATTATGAATAAACTTCATTTTCATACCAAAGTATTATAGTTCTACTACATACAAGAATGGACACGTTAACGCTTGAATTTCAGTTTAACATTTTAAAAAAAGCCTCGATACATATGGGCAATTTAATATTGTAGCCTTGCTCATTAATGCAGAACATTCATGCAGAAGTCAATTATATGGCATCAGTATAGTATCACTGTGTCAAGTCCAAAAACGTGGAAACTATCACAACAGCTAGAGGCATTGTTGCTCTGTTAATGACTCCATAATTGACACTTTGAGGAAAAGAAAAACTTTGTCTGCACCATGAATACAATATTGACAGCAATAAATCGCATTCTCTGCTCCCATCTGTCTTGTGCAACCAAAAGATTAGGAGTAATAAGGTATTGATGAATTTGCAAAGTTTGCCAAAGGAGCATTAGGCATGTCTGAAGTGATGACAGGTGTTTTCATAGTGTGGAATATCGCATTTTCCTGTGTGTTTGGTCTACTTCAGCTCTTTGCTCATACAATATTATCCCTCTTTTCCGAAATACCAGATATTAGAAAACAGTGTCATCCACTTCTGATATGATGAATATGCTCCCGTTTCAAATTTAAAGTTAGATGAATTTAAAGATAAACAAAAGAATATCGCCACAAAATACAGACAGCCTGAGTTAAATTAAATCATCCTTTATAAAGTTTTTATCTCACAGGCACTGTCTGGGCATTACCTAACCTCAAGGACTCTCTATATTCCAAAGTGTCTGGAAAAACAGAAATGCCCAATTATAATCTGAAAAGCATACAATCAATCCAATGCCATTAATCAGCTGTTGATTGCCATGTCTTTGTTTCTATACCCAGATTACTTAATTGTCATTATCACCGTGCATTCAGTGAATGGTGATGTCACTGCAACATTAGTTTTAATAAAAGCATTAGGTAAGTGTTCCATCAGTTCATTTCTGGAAACACAACTTGTTCTTCAGTTTGACAGAAACTCTGACACAGATGGGGGAGAAGCCGTCAAACAATTATATAACGCTTTTTTATTATTTATTTATTGTAGGCCTGAGGAGAGTTTTTGTACGTCTGAGAAGAGTCGGTTTTACAGTTCCATTTACCCCTACCAACCCACCCACAGATTCGTTTTCCTGCTGAAACCTGCAACTCGCTCTCACTCTCTATGCAAGTCTCTCGACCCATCAAGCCGCTGTGCTGCCGCGGCTAGTTGATTCATGAATCATTTGAGGTAAATACTGACCAGATGGTGTTATATCCCAACAAATCCCCGAAACTGAAACATTCACAGTCAGCATGGAACTGGTTGCCTTGGAGTCCTTACAAAGTGTGAGTCAGTGTACAGCATCTGCGTAGCATCTGTGTAAATACTGGAATGTGTTTCAAAATGACACTCCAACCAAAAGCTTAACATTTAAGAATCAAACACTCAACCCTTGCACGCTTAGTGACACCAAAAGGTTTGTGGCTTCATCCTTTTATGGTACACACCACATCACCATATGACTCATGGGTACACAAAGGCTATATTTGCATTTTATACATTTTACTACATTTATTTCACTCTCCCTCACTCTCCTTCTTGTCTTTGGAATCCACTTCCTCTCATACCCTCATCTACCAAAATCCTCTTTCCTCCTGCATCCAGAGGTGAACATTTCATATTACTTTGCTGATTCAAATCATTTTAAGTTTGGTCTAGATTAGCAGTCCCCGACTTTGTAGTTTGTTGTTTTTCAGTTTTTAAAGATACATCAGTAAGCCACTGCGTCACAAAGTTAAAGCAATGATGGTCCACTGTTCAGTCTTTGGTTCTAAATTCAGTTGCTGGTTCAAACTGGTTTGTGCAGTCCAGTACACGATAGATAACAGTGGGCCATATTCGTTTACAAGCTTAAGAGCTCAGCAGCCTCCTTATGTGCAACAGAGCTAATTGCATCGTGAAGTTTTTGAGCACAAAGTTACACACTTGAAATCATGGCTAAGCTTAATATTGCGCTTTCAATCACTACTGAGGGGAGCCCTAAAGCTTAAATCTACTAAAGTCAGTGATACTGGTGATTCACTAGTCCCAGCTCAGCCGGAGAATTCAGCAGGGCTGTTAGCGAAATGCTGCATATCAATGTTGATGCTTAATATTTGGGCAGATTAACTTCCACGATTCAGCTGAAATTATTTGATGTAGATTTTTTTTAGTTACATCTGTTGGATAAAACATTGCACTCACCAAGTTAATTGCTGAGATCTGAGAACATGGCAACACAGTAGTTGTGTTTAGACACTGACGTAAGTTCTGTTCACCTTGTTAAAAAATCCCGAGAAGCTGTACCTGTTCCGCTTCCATGGGTCCTGAACCTCCACCTGCCTGAGCACACCACTGGGGTAAGCCACAGTTGGAACAGTGAAGCCGACCAAAGCCTGCATGGGGGGGCTCCATGTAGGCCCAAAAGTGACGACAAAATCCAGTGACATCCTGTCGCACATGACAGATGCAACCGTATTGCTTAGAGCAGATGTGTTCAATTCAAATTTAAAAAGGTCCAGTAAGAGAAAATTTTGCCGAAGCAAAGGCCCGAAACATCATAACTTGCATTATCAGTCATTATTGTATAACGTAGTTGTATCAACATATGTTTTTAGTAAACAACTGGCTGTCAAGTGAAATAATATTTCAACATTATTTACTGTCAGTGTTCACATCAAACGTGAGGGATAATAAATAATAACACTACATTCTTAATTTAAGTAAACTAAAGGCTGCATTTAAAAAAAAAATACATGAGTTTTTTTTTTCAAAAAATGTGGATCTTACAATAAAGTGCTTATTTTCAGAAAAAAACAAAATAAAAAGTTTAGCATGAAGTGACTGAAGTGTAGTCTCGACCTATTTTATAACAGCTCTAATACCTCCTCTTCTCTTTCATTCCCTCTTTCTCTTGTTTATTGAGAAACGTGAGCTGTGGCTTGTCCTGCTGGCTAGGATTGGATTTTTTTTGTTCCCTCAGTTCGGATTTGAGTAGGTACGTTTGCTCAAAAGACGTGGTGCCTCACATTGCCGCGTGTAATATCCTGACAGTCTGAGATCAGATGAGATATTCTGTTTCTGAACTGCCCGTGGGAAGAATGTACATGTAAGAATCTGCCTCTCGCCTTGTGCGCATCTCACTCGCAGAATCGACTCGACGCAGTAGACTCTAGTGCAGGAAGTAGCCCTGTAGTAGTATTTTATTGGTCCAAAACTTGTTTCACTGCTCTCCATTCAAATCTGCGGGTTGACTTTGTCCAGTGATATAATGTATCTGGAGCACATGTAAACACCTGTGAATATTTTTAACTTGTATACCCCGTGAATAATCCATATTTAAGTAAGATCTCATGACTGCAGTTGACGTGTGTAATTAAGGACTGCTGCACTCAAATCAATCTTTACAAGCCACACTTTCACATATGCTGGATCATGTTATCCCTCTGTCTAACAAACTCTCCTCTTTACTGAAGACACTATTTGTTATTTTGTTAATTAGCTTCTTCGACAGAGATGATGGATAGCTTTTAGAGACACAGTTTGTTGCTCCGGTGCTCCCCAGCTCTGCAACAAAATCTGTTCCCATCAACACAGAGCGGCAAGTTGTGATTTTTCCAACTGAAACTGTCAGTCTAATATGGAAAAAGTACAAATTATTTATTTTAAGACATCCCTCGGTTCTTGTGTAACAGTACAAGAACACAGTCTGGCACCACAGTGTGATCAGTAACGGAGACTGATGCCCTACTAAATCAAGATGTAGTAGCAAGCTGAGAGTGAGTATTGATGATGTTTGGTTGAAGGGAGCAGAGAAAACTAATTAGTCCTCCTGAGGTGTCTCATTCGCTCACATGTGTTTGATGGATGGATACCCCCCTACTTTCATCTAGCTATCCCCAATACTACACTGTTTTAATAACGCAGTACAGGGCTTAAAGTTCTCCATTTTAGATTTGAAAATAGATATTTATATGTCTACGGATATTATTCTTGCTCTTTTCTTTTAATGGTCACGTAAGAAGAATATTATATTACCCTATATTTTATATTAATTAGTCAACTGATCCACGTCCATCATACGATTCCATGTAGCCTGCAGCCTGTATTCAACATCTTCTAGCGCTCTTGCTGCGCTCTGCCCCATCGGTACTGCACATGTGCGACTTCCAACACAGATACAAGGAAGCGAGATGGCTCACTCGCTACTACCATCATCAGCTCTGGGAACAACAATGTATGTAATTCAATACATCAGGAGCCCCCAGAGGCATCTTCACTGCCTCAGGAGCCACAGGGACTTTTTGTTTGTTATTTGTGTCAGTTGTGTTGATAAACATGTTCATTTTCAATGAATTAATGCCTTCATTTCATGAACCCTCTTCCCGCAAATCTCTCCTAACCCCCAAACACATGCCAGGTACAGAAACATTGCTTGCTTTAAGCCCTGCTAACAACCAACCCTTATCTGTTTGTCAATTAAAGCATGCTGTGCAGTTTTCTTTGACCTGTTCTGTCTGCATTCAGGTCCTCAATCTTATAGACAACTGTGTGGGTAAAAATGCTCAATGCATTTACTTTGAACTGTAAAACTGCACAAAGCAACAACTTTTGGTGTGTGGTCAGTTGTTTATGGTGATTATACAACGGTTTTGGGATTTACTTCACAAGGATGTATTGATCTCTAAAACCCTAGTTACCAGGTTTCCATGACGGCAGCAGCCTGCTAATTATTTAGTGAGTAGATGAAAGTTGTATATAGATGTACCCTTTCAGTGTTTATCTGCAGCAACATGAAGTTGATGACTTGTGACACCGCAGCTTAAGTCATCATTGGCTCTAATGAAGCTGTTCATTCAACATCAGGCCCTATCAGCTTTATGTTGGCGGGTTAAATACTGAGCACATTAACCACAACCGTGGGTGAGGAGGAAAAATTATTCCAGGGCTTTGCTGGAAAGGAACATAAAAGGAGTAAATTATGTTGTGACTGGCCACTGTAGTGTGAGTTGTGTCAGAGTTAATTGATGTTTTTAAATGCAACACTAGCAATGGAGACTACCAGTCAACAAATCAATCACAATGTTCTCGATTAAAATGACATTTTCCATGAATGTTTGTATAAAAATTTTAATGGCAATCTAATAGTTGTTGAAATATTTAAACATTTTGTGCCATTTAGGAAAACTGACTGTAATAGTGAAAATGGTAAACCTCACATGCCAAACATCAGCATGTTAACATTGTCATTGTGAGAATGTTAGCACGCCGATGTTTGGCATTTAGTTCATAGCACTAGTGTGTTCAAGTACAGCCTCACCATTCTCCCAGTCCTGTCCTGTTTCCCCTAGCGACAGTAATCCTAATGGCAATCTGAATGGAGAGTCTATCAAAAACTACCTACTTAGATTCTCTGATTGGCTGAAATTGTGGCAGACTGCCAGTCTCGCTTGGTAAATTTGAGCGAGTGAGGTTGTTTTTGTCCACTTATGTGGATAATAGAACATTTGATTTGAGCACAAAGAAATTCCTTTGTGCTCAAATCAAATGTTCTATGTGATGATGCGTTTCTGTACAAAATGTGCCTGGTGTTGAAATACGCCGACTTCCCCGAGTCACTGGTGTAAGCGGAAAAACTGTTTTTCTGGCCTTAAAAACAACCTTGGTGCACTCAGAATTGAAACACAAATATAATCCCATACACTCGGAGCAGAGCTCTGTGTATTTAAATTTGATTTCCTGAGTTGAGTTTGGGGTTTAAACCAGGATGGAACTGCAGTGGAGTGGAATTCTGATTCGTGTAGTTTCTCTGAATTAACTCAAGCTAAATTATTTAGGTACACGAGGGTCTAAGTGAAGAAGCTGAAGGGGTCCTTGCGTTGCTGCTTGATCTACTGACTATTATCTCAGTCTACATATATTTGTTGCTATTTGCCAGAAACACCTGATGGCAGAAGACTGTCTTAAATGCTGTGCTGATTTTGTTCCTACTAACTGCATTATTGCTCCTTTTATCTTAATATTTGAGTCTTCTTATAGTGGGATTGTGTCTGAATATTACTTGACCCTTTGTCGTTATTCTAAGTAATCAAAATCAAAAGACAAAACACTAAGCTGAGAATGTGCTGTATTTACTTTCATAAGACAGACAGAGACAGAGGGAAGGAACGGAAACAATGAAGGATCTCAGTAGCATAATGTATCATCCTACCTGCAGCTGTTTTAACTGGAGCAGACTAGAGAGACAGGAGATCGTATCAGAGATAAACAACGCTTTACACCCACACACTCGCTTAAAGGTACAGAAAATGTTGACTCGGAAACACTCACCTCCACAAAAAAAAACACAGTGCACATGCACACACACACACACACACACACACACACACACACACACACACAAATGCATAAATGATTACACAAACCGAATCACTACAGCTCTTTCCCACACAAAAGCACACTTCTGCCCATTGTTTTTTGTTTCTCTCCTCACTCAGATATAATGTATTCACACATTAATATATGCGTACAGCACTTCACAACTTCTGACTGTCCTCACATACTGATTGTTCTCTTGAGGTTGTTGTTGCAGCCTGTTGCGTTACTTTGAGCATTTAGTGTAGTTTAAGCTGCTACATGAAACAACAAGGGCCCGAGTAATTGTAACACCTTGTTAGTACCACAAACAAAGCACAGAGATGAGCGGTGGCCCCCGTCCAACACTTGTGGAATTGTTATTCATCATCATCAAAGCAGCTCTTCCCATGCCGCTTGTGATGTAACTGTGGCATCTATGGCGCAATAGTGAGAAGCTTTCTTACGCTAAACACTTCAAGCAGTGGGCGCTATACAACATGGTAAGGGATGGAGATGCTCTACAGTGTAAGAACTAACATAGCAGAGGCTGGTTTTGATGCATCGACTTCTGGGCCGTTGGCCCAGCACGCTTCCGCTGGGCCACTCCGATATGAAGTCACTAAGGCCCACAATCTGTTGTTTATGGAATGTATCTGTAAGGGCAGGCAAGTAGTGCTGCAAAAGGTGGACCAGATTGTCAAACGCCCTTTTTGCATACAGCTACTGAAAATGAATGTCCAAGTTTATGTGTCTGAAGGTTTAACTTGTCAGAAGAAGTGAGGGGAAGTGCTTTCTTTCTGAAAATGTTGCATTGAGAAGGTATATTAGGACAACCAGAGATTCAATCATTTTAAGTTAAGAGACATCAAAATGAACGTACCCCCTCATCAGGCAGTACTGGCACCTCTGCATAGGGAGCCTTGGCAGGCAGTGCAATTTGTACATTGCATCAGTGGTGCGATTCAAACAGGAATTAAGGGGAGTGCTGCTTACACCTTAGACCATTCGGCCACACTGCCTGCAACGGCCTTTGGTCAATGCTAAACAAACAGCTCTTTCATTTCCTTTGTGGCCTGTAATCGTGGCTCAAATGAGGAAGCAGATTCGGCAAAGGGCTTTAAGGAGTTTTATTAAAAACCAAAGACTCGTCAATACAAGTTATTAAAAAAATGCATTAAGCTGCTTGGGATATAAAGGTGGATTCACAACACAAAGAAGAGATGATGTCTTACTTTGGCCAATTCTGGCAATGGGTGCAAATTTATCCAAAGACTTTACACCGTTGAAATGTTTTTTTGAGATTACTGAATGTATGAAGTACCAGAGCCCTCTGCCAACTAAAGCTTTGAAAAGTGTCATGCCTTAACGGTGGAATAATAGCCCAAAAGTAAGTCAATAGATGTAAATATAGCATATCAAACCACTTTGATTACTTTTCTTTCCCAGACTTCAATCAAAAGGAAACGTTTAATAAACACGTGGTGGCGATCGTCAGATCATGATCAACCACTTTGCCTTCAGTCATCACTGTTTTCGCCTACAAGACCATTGATCCTGTTTTGCATAACAGCACCATTACCAAAACCACACACAATGGCAGTGGTGGGATTTGAACCCACGCCTCCTGAGAGACTGGAGCCTTAATCCAGCGCCTTAGACCGCTCGGCCACACTACCTGTTCACATGTCCTTATTTCTATGACAGTCACAGCTCTTTGAATTTCTTGAGAAATTAACAAAAATAGACAAAACAGGCAATGATCAAAACCTTTTTTTCAACAGCTGTCAACACAAATTAGCCTGTAAAAAAAAGGAAAAACAATCAGCTGTTTGCATTGTAAAAAAAATGATGTCCACAGCATGAAAGTAAGAAGACACTTTAGTGGGAAGAAAAATGTAATAATATAATAATAATATAATGTAAATAATGTAAAGTCAATATATAATGCAAAAATAGAAGAATGGGGGATGGGACTTGAATCTAGAGAGACAGAAACCTTGAGGCTAGACTACCTGTTTTGATCATTTAAATAATCACGTGCGTGGGATGTTACTATGGCGTCAACAGCGCCTAGGAGAAAAGAAGTCTAACTTTAGACTTCATTTTGAAACCTGCATTGTTTTCATCTGTGTTTGTCAGCAAGCAGTCTTCTTCTTCATTGCTGTTTGTTGGTACATTGCGACTGTCCATCAGAGGAACAGCATTAAAACAGTGGCAGGAATTTGTGTTGCATACATGCTAAAAATAAAAGGGGGGCAAACGTGTGGAAACATTCCTGTATAGTGCTCTAGCAGTCAAAAACTTCCACAGGTAACCTTTAAATTGATTGCAAAAGCCCCTGTATGAATGAATCAAATATTTGTACTTTTATATAGTATCGAAGTTCACTAACTGCATTTCCACCTGTTTCCTACACATTTTCAATTTAAGCATTAAAAAACCGGAGTGAAAAATAAAAAGGATTTTTTTTCTTTAAATTAATGGGGAAAAGTTGGCGAATCGATAAAAGCAAATGTGACAATAGAAAGCGGCTTAGTGTGTTCAGTTTCACATTTTTTTCTTTCAGACTGGTGCTCTTTTCGTGACACCCTCACCTCTTCTTCTGCAGTGGTTTAATAGCACCTGACAGGAGAATTAGCACTTAACTGTTTATCTTAATGCACCGACTCCTGTTAATTCTAACAGCAGTTGACGGAAATGTGCATTAATTTGCATTTTCTTTCGCTAATTTTCAGAAAATGCGCTTAACATTTGCATAAAATCTGGATGGAAACTTAACTAATGATGTTATACTTTGAGATTGATGCTAGTGCCCCGTTTGGCTTGTTACTTTGAGATGCGAGCGATTCATCCATCAACCTTTTAGTTCCTTCCCAACCTTCGATAGAAATCTTTGGCACTGGAAGAGCGAGACCATCCTTCAGTTCTGTGTGACAACAGGTGCTTCACACAAATCTGGCCCATTGCCTTACAGTGCATTTTGCAGCATAGAGGTCACTACAGATTAAGCAATCGAGTCGTTATGCCTGAATGATAAAATGAAAGTGACAGATGCTCAAATACTATAGTCCAACCTTGTGTGGGCAACATAACACTTAGTGTCACTTCTGATGCAAATAACCTTCAGGAGCCACCTAAAAAGAGGACATCAAAACGATGACGAAAGGAAGGAAAGATGTAGGAGGTTTAAATAAACTGGATGGATAGCATAGAAGGTCATGCTTACAGAAGTAAGGAGTTGAATTGAAATTTTTAAAAGGTCAAGGGTGATGTCACTCTGCAAGAGGACTGTGTAAATTAAGTAAAAACCTTCTTGAGAAAAAGCCACAAACATGCATTTTGTCATCTGTGTGAACACATAAATACCTATGTAGCTGTAATAGACATCTTGCAATCAGACTGCAGTCAAATGGAGCTACATGCAAGTACAGGTAAAAAGAATCAAATAATTTAATGCCTGAATATTATTTGTGTAGAGGCTACCAAACAATGGTGTGATACTATTATCAGGATGTCACAGTAACTGTAAAAGGCTTAAGTACAATATACATTAATAGTATATCCCATTAGGATCTGAAGACCTGAAGCTCCTGGTAGATATATGTCCCAAAGTTTAAATGAACATGATGTCCTTGAATGTGTCTGATGAACCCTGGATTATTTTTAGAGCTGAATAAATTGAGCAAATAAATTGAACTGCTTATTTCAAGCTGAGTTTACTTACCTCGAGAAATCTCAGGTCTATGTTAGTATGGAGCCTACAAACTTGCTGAAGTTTCGGCACTGAGCCTGCCATCACTTTACATTTGATGTGATCCATTTGAGTAAAAATTCTGTGCTAAACGTGCCTCCTTTCACATTACCCTGTAAGTCTTTTTCTCCATTTCTTCGGTTTTAATACAAAAAATATTGATCAGTGCAGCTTTAAATCCCCATTGTATGATTTTAAAAAACAAGCGAATAAATATATGGGCTGAAACCAGCACATAGACTGAGGCTGTCTAATTTTTCTGCCACTGTAATTGTATGCCTTAAGAATAATTTCAGAAATTGAAAATATTATATGAAAACATGCAAATTATTGTAATAATTAATATGTAAGCCTGACAATATGTGTGCCAATAGAAGGCCTAATCAATAGGGTACCAAAGACAATCACATACTGGTATTAATATTTTTGTTCTTTTTCCCCAACCCTCTTGTAATGGAAATGCAAATGTGCTTTGTTTAATGCAGGTGTACATTATATAAAAATGGCCTGTACAAGAAATAAAACAAATAAATAAGACACATCATCATCAATCATTATTTCAGTACTATCAAGACTGCTAAGGTTTGCTGATAAATTATAGCATAAAATTAGGCCTCCATGTAAAAATGAAATGCCCTGTATGTAAAGTCATCACATAGGTGTCATCAGCGTCACAGGACCTGATCCTTCCCAGTACACTGCAGGAACAGAAATAGGCCAAGCTGCACTGCCTGTCCTGGCAGACGTAAGACAATGATAAATAAATCAGGATTGAGATCCGGTACTCTGCACTTGGCCATACGGTCTGCTGTGGTGGCCGATTTACAGAGCCCAAGACGCTAAATCCAACCTGACAAGAGCCGCATCAAACTTTTACAGCCTTGTAAGCGATCCGCTGCAGCACTGGGGAGCTGTTTTATTGGACATATTAAAATTGCATGGTTCATAGTGAAATATATACACACGTCTCCTGATGTTTCAGGGTGAAAACCGTGCAGGAAGAAAGCTTCTTCCTCCTGTCGTGCACTTCACCTTGCCCTCCATCTTCCACTTCTCCTTTCTTCTAGCTTCAGTTTCCTCCTTCACCTTAATTACCGCATTTCCTTCCTAGACAATTCCAAGTGAATTTTCCAAATAATTCCTCTTGGGAGGGAGTAGTAGCACAGCCATAATTAACCAGCATTAGTTCACCGGTGTGCAGTCAAAAAGTGGGACATCTACCAGGGCTGCATCTGCAGATGGCTCGCTGGTTAATTATTCTGCATTATCGGTACCTCCCAAGAGGAACTATTCATAAAATTATACATTCCGTTTCTGCTTTTTGGCTTCTGTCTGAAAATCAACCTGCACAAGGCAGTTTATAAAAGGCAAATTTACTAAAATACCAACATTAGTAACAAGAATGTTAGCCATGTGGAATTTAATATTCGTATGTAGCAGGCAGAAGATAAAGTTGGAATGGTAACAGCCAATTAAAGTTTATACTTTAGTTTCTCTCAGCAAGTGACAATAATCCAGTCATATGCGTGAAGAATAAGCTCATCTGAATTCATGGAAGTATGTGGGAGCAGACTGCATGCTGCAGCTATCAATTATACCAGTTATTAGTGACAGATTTTGCATGACAAGAACTGTATGCACATAATGACAATGAAGCATTCTGGGAAAGCTACCAGTAAATAAACTGATACTATCAGACTGAAGTCTTATTTGTTTTGGCGTTCAATCTGCAAATGCATGGATACTGACATGAAACCATATGGGTCAGGCACACATGAGTCGTTCATGTACGTGATACTAATATTAAGGACTTAGTTACCTCGTCTTCTACACACAAAGAAAGACTTCCATATAGAGTAACCTTGAGTTTAACAACCTGCTCAGAGCATTTTTTATACATGATTTTTAAAGCACAAATAACTGTCTGCATATCACCTGTTTCATTATGTTCTGATGTGGAGTGTGTAATTGACTGACATAGCCAATCATCTTAAATGATCAAGGCACATACCGATCAATTGTCAACTGCAGTTTTTTGTCTGTGGCTTATTAGCCCAATTGTCCAGCGGCCCACTATGACATAATCCTAAATCCATAACTCTGGTGTGTTTAGACAGTACAGGAGGCAAATTTTTACGTGGCACGATTTAATCAAAGTCCGTGAAAAGGTCTATATATGAATCAACTTGATAATCGTACAGAGACAAGTGAAAGGGAGAGAGATCAGCGTGAAGTTCAGTCAGATGCTGAGCTGTATCTCACTGTTAAGGTTCAAGCAGGTGACTCCAGATTTGTTTTGTTGTAGTGTTACTGCAGTGAAAAGGCAGCAAACTACCGTAGCTTTACCCACAAGTTTTCCATAGTTAGTGTCAAATCTAAAGTGCCTCCACATGTTGCTTCTCACACGGTCAGCAAGTTCAGCAAGGCTTTTTACATTCTTCCATTTTGTGCTTGCAAATTTTTACTTTCTTCATGGAAAAACAATGAAGAAAAACAAAATCTGCTGCTCATTAGGTGTAGAGAGCCTCACAGTTAATAGTTAACGAAGAGCAGGAGAACTTCTCATTTCTGACGGTGGCATGAGTTTGATATGCGAGCTACTTCCCCCTGGACCAGCATTACATCTCAACACTATGACAGTTACTAGATAAATGCATTAATTGAGACAGCTCCACAGGAATACTGTTATGTCCACTACTGCCTCACAAGATGTGAAGGCTTAAATTACAAAAATGCCTCCATATTTTATCCACAGACCATCTGTTCATCAAGATTTTAGGAAAAACCAAGATTTGCCCATAGATGTTCCACTAATATAGGGGGTGAGTTTGCACCTCCTCAACTCCCTCCCTCTGGGCATCTCCCCCTGGCGAAACTGTGCCAATTCCAAAGCACTGATTAGTCGGGATTTTGCTCTTAATCCCCATTCAGGGAGGAAGATGAAAGTCTGGGGCTGAATAACCTGTAATACTCAATTCACGTTATTAAAGTGCCCATGTGGCTTCTACTTTTTTAGAAAGTCAAAAGCATGATTCAGGGTATTTCTTACAGAATATAATAATATCAAAAGCTATTTCTCAAAAGATCTCCAGCAGTGAGACACTTAAAAACGGTAGGTCTCTTTATTGTTCAATTAAGGTTTTACAAAAATGAGTTGGAAAAAGAAGCCTTCAGGGTCAGACAGCACTACAGATAGCACAGGACAGTTTTCTCTAATAGTATTCGTGCCTCACAACATGGTCTATTGACTTTGTCACCATGATTTGTTGATGTGTCCAAAGCTGTTGGATGCTGATTCGGCAACATACATCATACACACATACATACTGCTGCATCAGCAGTGAAGAAAGATGTGTAAAACCACACACATTAACCTTTTAACCCTTTGTCACATTAAGGAGCTCTATGCAGGAACTTCTCGTTAAAGTTAGGTTGAGACATTTGATGTTCTCATGAAATCCTTTGAAGGCTTGCACTAGGTGTCTTTTCCAGCGAAATATTACTCAATCTGTTAGCCACTGAGGGCTAGTTTGAGAGCTCAAACTACTGGACTTTCCGAAATTAGAAGAAAAAAAAGCTTTGGTTTCCACCAAAAGTACCGGGGACTTTTTAGTCCCAAGATCTCTTTTCAAGGAACTTAAAATGCAGAGATGGGGAATCAAGATAGAGACTTGGACTTGAGTCAGACTTAAGTCGCACACAAAGTGACTTCAGACTTAACTTGAGACTCGTCCTCAAAATACTTCCATACTTCATACTTAACTCGGACCCGAGGTGCAGGACTCGTGAACAATGTTTATTATTAGGAAATGTCTTATGAGTTATTTCCCTCCCTGCGTTACCTATAACCTGCCTACGTAACACATTCATCATAAACTTTGGCTTTAAAACTTCATACAACAAGACCCAAACAAAGAAGCGCTGAACGCAAAATATGCTAGTAACCTGTGTTTAGTAAACATGTTTAGCTCAGCCTTGGCCATCTAACTTGGTTTAGCTACGATCAAATCGATGGACGATCAGAAGTGCTGATGAGCTCAGGTAAATCTTGCCACACCTTCAATTACCGTAGACCCCTGCAGGTAAATAAAATATAATGATTTTATGTAGAGAGTTATGCATTAGCATTATGTCCACTAAATTGGACTACAACTACAATTAACTATTACTGAGACTTTGTTTTTCTTGAAAATACTTCATGTGCAATAGCTTTTTTGGATATAAATCAAAGGGATTTATTTTAATAGAATGTAAAAGTTGCAGTTTTTGTACCAAAAACAATATTTTGTGCTGATTAGTTCCATTATGTGGGTAATATTTAACCCAGTGTCTTTACGTTTTGTAGAGCTCAATTGCTGCGAGTAATAGAAAGGCATTCACAATAGTGGAGCAAATTCCAAGAGAATTACATGAGGATGACGCTAGTGGCAGTAATGATGACTGGCAACCAGAAATAGAAGAATGACCAAATGATAGCAGGAGTGATAGGGGAGCTGAGAGTGAAGAGGAATATGAGGATGCTGATCAAGCTGAGGACACCCAGAGTTTATTTTTGGAAAATTAGTTAATCGGACAGATACACAGTTCAACAGGTGGAGGTAAGGACTGGACTTCCCCAAACAAAGACACCATTAGGAGGGAAGACTGAATCATGACTTAGCAGGGATGATATTACATGGATCTACAAGAGAAACAGATCTGAGAGCATTATCAAATGACTGAGAGCTGCATTATGTTCTGTTACAGTTAGGCTATAGATATGTTACTTGCCACCTGAATTATGTTTATTATTGAAATATTGAATTATTTCTCTTCATATGAATAAAATAAAATAAAAAATCACCTTAAACAGGTGTAGAAATACTCATCAGAATGCAGGAAATTAAGTGTTTAATACTCAAAATTTTCATATACTTTAGCATTAAAGATTTCTTGAAAATAGTGTTAAAATATTGTCTCATCTTGATCTCGTGGACCCAATCTCGAATCTCGTCTCGTGGGTTAAGTGTCTCGTCACACCCCTACAAAGAGCTATAAAAACAGTAAGAGGTAAGAAATCCTGGCAAAGGCTGTCATAATTCAAGCATTAAAATCACTTTTCTTGTCTGTGGGGAAGTCTTACAAATATAAAACTCAATGGTTTAGTAAATTATAATACAAAGCCTAAATATAGCTGCAAGCGGCAATGAACGGCATCCAAGCAAGTCACAATAAACGCAACATCTCAAATTTTCAGAGAAGAACAGACGCAGATGACTTTAAAAAAAAAATAAAGTGATGAAAGAATTTAGACTTTGAGATAATTGCGGAACCAAACTTGATTTTTACAGTAAGGCAAGGCAAGTTTATTTTGTATAGCACATTTCAACAACAAGGCAATTCAAAGTGCTTTACATAAAACATAAAAGCAACAGGGAAAAACAATAAAAATGTTTGAAAGCAACATAAAATATAATAAAAGTTCCAGTGTTACAATCAGGGTTAAAATAGTTAAATGGAAAATAAAACAGGCTGAGGGGTTGAGCAAATAACTGAGGCACAATCATTCTGAAAAGAGAACAAACAGAGAAGTACACTTAATCTGCTCTCTCTAGCTTGTCTGTACTCGGGTCCACAGCAATCTTTGGGTCCACTGAAACTCCAAAAACCCTCGGACACTACAGAGAAACCAGGACATGTCTGTCAGCAGGCCACTTTGATCCAGTTATACTCTGAACCCACCTGCACGTTTACCGGTGGACAGAGGTTCCTGCAATCACTGGGGCTCGAGATTTAAGGTCCACTTCCTTCACTCTGTTCAATCAGTATCACCTTAAAATTAGACAGTGTCATTATATGTTGACTAATGTTCAATCCACCTGCGACATTTTATGTTTCTAAGATTTAAAGTTTAAGCTGCACAACCACTTTTAAGAAGAGTTACATCAAGTGACATCGCATGTGCTGGACCGGATAGTTTTGTCAGTTGAAACTTAAAAAGCTTACAACTGTCAAGATGTTGGTGAGAAAACTCTGGAAAAAAGTCAGGCATCATTGTGCTGGTTTTGGGTGTGTTGTTTATTATTTTGGTGGCATTTTATGCAAAACTGAGCGCAAAAGAAAATTTTGTGCATATTGTACAAGTTAGAGCAAGATACTGAAAGATACGTCACTGCACACTCATCATTTGACCAATCTGAAAACCCTTTGAAACACTTGGATGTTGGCCATCTGGAGAATGACTTGAGTTTGGTAGCGTTTGAAGAAACACTTGTGGAGATATAGATGTTAATTGAATTAGCATATTCTGAAAAATATAGAGTGACTGACTTCTGAATTGACCATAGGTTGCAGTGAGGCAAACGTTAAATGTCTAAAAATGTACATTTGTTGTAATAAGCCAGCCCACTTTGAACAATCATTACCAAATCTTATTCATGAACTGAGTTCATCCTAGTGATCCTAGATCATATTAACAGGATTTTGTGCGAATCCATAGTGCGAATTACGAGGCAACTTTTTGCAAGTGTTGCACCCCTAGTGGAAGAATATCCCAGGACTGCTCAGCGAAGCTCGGACCGAGCATCTGAACAGATGCGTCAAGTTTGGTGACAATAGCTTGAGTCAGTTTTGATTTACAGGAATTTAAGTAAAATTGTGAGTAAATACACAAAAGTAAAAATTTATGGAAAAAAACATTGACAAATAAAAAATTCTTTTGATAGCTTTTGATCAGCGTCCAGCAATTTTTGCTGCCCAAACACTTTTAGAAAAAGATCAAACAAAGAAGAAGAAGAATCAGAACAAAATCAATAGGGTTCCAGTAGCTTTGCTGCTTGGATCCCTATATATTTTGTATATAAAACGAGAGCACAGGAATTTATGTAGGGTTGTGTCTCAACATGGAGAATTCATTGCTTAGTGTCATTGCAACCAGTGATAGAAATGTGAAAATTAGCCAGTTCGTCTGCATATTGAATGGATTTCTTCAGAAAGCACATATGACCATTTTATACAATGATAGACGGCTTAAAGAATTTGTAATCATGACTGATTGGAAGTCATGCTGTATGTTCCCAAAGGTAGGGGGCACCCAGATTTGAACTGAGGGCCTCTTGATCTGCAGTCAAATGCTCTACCACTGAGCTATACCCCCTGTGACAATATTTTATCCATTGCTCACTGAAAGTCTGGTAAATGAACATATGGAAAAAAATATTTATAAATACTTTGTATATAAAATAAGAGAGGACATGCACTTACATAGTGGTGTGTCTAAACATGGACAATTTATTGGAGCAAATATGCAGATGAATCCAGACATGAAAATAATCAAAGAAGTTTGACTCTAAACCAAGTTTTAGACATGATTGCAAAAACGCAAAGTTGATTGTTATAGCGCCACCATGAGGTCTATGAGAGTCTTTGTTTGTTGCCTGAGTAGTGGGTGAAATTTGCAATCTACAAGCCAATTTTGGTGAGTTTTTGTCCAGCAAACACAAGCTAAGCTACAGCAATGTGGCAAAAGTAGCTTAGTTACATCTAAGCTACTTTTAATTTTTTAATAGTTTATAGTTAGGTCATTTATATATAAATATTTCTATACACACACTCACACACACAACATAGGCCTAGTTTATATTGAACCAACTTCATTCCACAGTAGCAATAGAAGAAAGACTAAAAACCTGCTCCAATGTGTGAGAGAGCTAAATCAGACACAGAAACTCTCCTACTTACTGCCATATCATTGCTGCTAAATGTACTTCCTCATAGAAGAAACGAAGAACCATTGTTGTTTGTATAAAGCAACTTAATTATCAAATTATTAATAAATTTAATTAATTAATTAATTCTATATTTTTTTATAGTTCAAATGTGACTTTGTGCTCTGGCAACATTGCAACCTAAACAACTTAAACATTCATGGCAGAGAGAGAGAGAGACCCTCTGTCGCACGTGTCTTTATTCCCCTGCAGCAAAGTCGCAAACATCAGCCCAAGGATCGGTGTGTGATGTCACCATCACCCGGAAGCGCTTCTGCCGGCTGCACACACAGGTCCGTGTGTGTCGGTGGTGTCACTTACTGATCCATCAGAAATGCTTGGGAAAAACCGCGCTACTCGGTCAATAAAAGAGCTTCGTTACTGAAAAGCTATTTGATTCAGAAAATAGCGACGCTGCCACCAAGCTACTGAGAAATGTAGTTAAACTAGTAACGGCGCTACTTGTAGCGACGCTGATGCCCAACACCGAACACATCCATTATTAATATAAAATAATCAGTAAGTCTATCTTCAAACTTCTTCTTTCTTGTTTTCATTTGTCATGAAGTGACAGTGTCACTTTTGTCTCACATTGAATTGTAGCCTCAACAAGTTAGGTTTCGGGTTTACTGAAATGCTTTCTCATTTAACATTTTTAAAGATGCCTTTTCAGGACTTTGCAATAGTGGACAACAGTGATGTGTAATAAAAACATGAGATTAAACACAAGATTAAAGTAAAAGCCAGGATGCAGTGTGCATTTCAACAATTTCCTGTTGCTTTTATCAGATCAGGGGAGAAGAGGCAAACTGCACATGCACTGATAACAAAGTTGCTCACGCGAAGCCGCATGGCCTCATCACAGTCTCAATACAGTACACATAAAAGGATTAGTCGTTCGCATGGGAAGATGAATCAGATTAGAGGGAAGGCAAGCAAAAAGGTCCTGCCTGTTGATCATCAGAGCTCAATGCCCTCTCTCCATAACTCTGATACACCACAAATACAGCACATAAAATAAATAGAGTATATCAAACACATTGCCAGAATTAAATGGGATGATAAATGCTCTTTATCTCTTTTCTTATGTGCATCCAGTATCAGTGAAGAATCCGTGCCAGCAGGACCACCTCGTTCTCTTTCTGCCAATCAGCACAATGTCTGAATTAGGTGCGGCCTGTGATGCTTTCTGGGAATTTGCTCCGTCTTTTTAGGTTGACCTTCAACTTCGAGCCCAGCGCTGTTTGGACAAGGCCAGCTGATGCTCTCAGCTGGGGTTGCAGCTTCACTGCTGTTTTGACAGAAGCTGCGATCTGCATCGCTGGGAGGGGGTGCTTGCTGTGGGTCATGCCTCTGCAGTAGGTGTGTGCCTTCAGCAACTGTCATGCTGCCAACAGTAGCAAAAGATTTACCCTCTGTAAAAAATGTCAGTCTTAGTATGTCACTTCAAGTCAAACCCTATGTCATCGTATGCCTGTCTTACTTTACTTAAACTTTTGTTTTTAGGACATTTCTGAAACAGGTGACACAACATTGGATACATGTAGTCACCCCAATCCTTAAAAAAACATAAGACCATTGTACCCTTGCTGTTTCGTTGACTATGAGTTAAAGATGGTAGGTTAGAGGCTACCTCTTGGTTTACATTTGATGGGTGCATTTGAAGCAGGGTGTTGCTGGAAAACAGCAAGCATCCTCAGTTGATAACCATGTTAAAGCAGTAATCTATCAATTTTATAGGGGTCGCTTAAGGCTTCTGGAATGGAAGCAGATTTTCATACCAACGGCATTATTTTGCTTTGATACTTTAACATAAGAATTTTGCAGTAAGGACTCTCCAGAAGCTCTGGTTTATCCCTTCCAACACACGGGAGGCAACCGCAAGTTTACGGTTCAAAGCCAGTGTTGTATAGTTATACATCCCACACCAAGAATGCTTACTTGCAGCAAGATCTTTTCGGGGGGGGGGGAGTTCAAACCAACTTATTGTCAATTTCGCACTTCAGACCAAGTAGAACATAGACCCATCAGGAGGGAAACACAAAAGCACAGAAATATATTCAGAGCTGGCAAACTTTTAACAAGCATGTCAATTTTTGTCTTTTAAGGACCGACACATCAGGTAAGTTTCCCTGGTTGTAAAACCCACTAATGACCGGGGTTGCAGGAACATTTTCGGGGATCATGTAGTTACAGTCACTTTCATTAATTCTATGCTTCTGACTGCTATCACCCTGAAGCCTACTGGTGTAGTGAGTTGCTAATGATATTTGCCTTTCACCACAGTTTTCTATGGTTGAATTTGCTACATTTCCAGAGTATTCAACACCACGCACATACTCACACCAAACACACAGAAAACAGGCTCCTCATAGCCAATAGAAAACCTGATGAGCTGTAGAGGTCAGTCTCCAGCTTCACATCCACAAACACTCACACTGCCTCGCTCGCGGCGCGAATTGGACTGCCCATTCCCATCTTATTTGACCCCATCACTGTAGCTATCACCCACAAGGCAAACACAATAGACCGCCATGACATTGACCATCTATTACAAAAACACTTTACTTTCCTTCGGATGCACATTTAGGTCCCTTAAGGGGTGAATGCCTTGGTTTAGTAAGAGCTTTGTGCTCCTGCCACACCAAACTAAATCCCCTCAAGGCCTATGCCATCGACTCAGCACTCCACTACTTCTTCTTCACGCTTTGACCGGCGCTGTCCGCTGCTCGTTTCCATGTGTCCATCTACCCATATAAGAATCCCCCTACATTCATCATTCGGCAAAGTTAAACAAGAAAAGCAGTGCTTTCCCTGCCAAGTCCAGCCAAGTCCCATTTTTATGTGGAACGCTTGTAACAAATCAACACACAACACAACACTTCACAGGGAACAAAGGACACACGATAGACATCACACAGTGGAAGATACATGATGAAATAAGTACTTGATCGTGTGTTAGAGGAGATAGGGGGGTTAGGAATGCACTGAGGTCTTACACAAGAGCAGCAGGGGAAAAAAAATCCCAGAGCCTGCTTCGTTAGGTACTAAAATTTGCAACAGCAATATGGACAAAAGGTAAAGGTTCGGAATTATACTACAACCATGCTAGCTAGGCTTATGAGAATGTAATTAGGTACAGCAGTTTTTTGAGCTAAATGTTCATTTCAGTAAGCTAACATGTTCATATTGACAGTAATAATATTGTAATATTAAGCAGATGTAATATTTTCCATGTTACAGTATATAGAATATTAAAACTAAACACAAAGAACAGCTGACGCTGAAGAGACACCAAAGTATCTGTTTTACTGCAGGTCATCCTCTGGGGAACTTTCCTTGCAATACAATGAGATATTTCACACAAAACCACAAATGTCAACCTGCTGGCAGCAGTGGAGGAAAAGTCAGAGGATCACTAAAGTATCTAGAATTCAGCCTCTGGATGCCACATTGTATGGCATTCCATCCAGTAGAGCTTTAGATAATTGAGTCATTGCGTCGGGCTGTTGGCTTCAGAAATCTTCAGAAATCAGTAATGCAGTTAAAAAAAACTTATTCTAGCAATATTATGTGTTGTTTGACTGCCTGTTGTTTATTAGGAATGATTTAGACTTTGACTGATCTGTCTGTTTAACATTATTTAATCTCCTTGTGTATCGTCCCACTGTCTCGGTTCTGTGAATGCCCTCCTTGATCCTTGAACTTCCTTGATCATTGTGCAAATGAAGGAAGGAAGACCGTGACATGTTATTGAAAACCTCAAAATGCAAGCCAGTCAGATGGTTTTGTTAGCTATTGTATTGAATGGGACGTTTATGTTTATTTTGAAAAATGATTATAAAGTGAAAATGGACTTAACGTGCGTCAGAGACCAAAAGGCAAAATCAAGATCTAAAAATCCACCGTTGCTCTCTCTGCAGCCAATCACACCACAAACTACAATTATTCTGATTATCTTTAAAGAGTTCTACTTGAAACAAATCTACATTAATGTTTGCAAGCGCCACTGTGAGGCATTTATTTTGATCCCACAGCACAGATGCAGGTTTGACGGTAGAACCGCTCTGATATGTAGAAGCTCTGTGACTGATGGAAAGAGCAGGTACACGCCTCTGGCTAAGTGTGAGAGTTCAAAAATACAATGCTGCTTCATTCCTGTGTGATTGATCTTGAGTTCCTTATTCCTTGTCTGAAAGAACAGGAACTTTTTAATTTGACAGTTGTTCAAATTTATTAATAGCAAGAGGAACATATGATGTAATAGAATTACTCTGAAGTCATTTCATATTGAACTCTGTTAAGAGTTTTATGGCTTTCTAGTTTCTTTTACGACTGGTTCCACTGTATATAAAAAGTTTTGCTTAAGAAGGCTAAAGGCTTCTATGTTAAATATGTAGCTAAAGGAAACTTTTGAAGGACAGTTTAGTCTTTTTTCTTTCTTCTCTTAAGGTGCGAGTTTTCAATTCTAAAATACTATGTGTCTTATATCGATTTGGTTGAACAAAATCATTACCTGAAGTTCATCATGCCATCTGTATTATTTAAAGGATCCAGTCCGTCAGTCTTATCAGTCTCCCAACAAAGGACTTCAATCATAAGACAGCGTAATTTGTACTATCAATCATTTTTCTAATAGTAGATGCCAAATGTGGTGGATGTCTCAATTTGGAATTATAACTCTTCTCTAGGGATTTCTCCCTCCCCACAAAGGAGTCTGGCGCTTAGTGCATCTGAGGCCAAAGACATTTTTATTATTTTGTCTTGATCCAATTTTCATTGAAATGATCAAAGTCTCCCCTGGGTGATTTCCTATCAGCCTGTCTGTTAAAGAACAGTGTGTTTTCTCTGACCCTGACAGACCTCTAGTAGTGCTCTTGAAATGGCAAAGATGTGAGTACATCTCTCTTCCAACAAGGACGAAGACGAGGAGGCATTTATGGCCAAACCCTAAACGAAACACGCATGCACATACACTCAGAAACACATGCCTGCTTTTACACGGGATTGCCAATTTATTCGGTATACCTTTGCAACGGTATGCAATTGCCATGATATTTTTTAAGATCATACTTTAGGATTTAGATTGTGTTTTTTTAGTGGATAACCTTAAAGTTGAACTCTAAACAAGTCCGTAATGACGGTCACTGCTGTTTGTTTAAACTGGATTCATTATTCACAGCATGGTCATTATCAGAATGATAGACAAATGTTACATCGCTTGCTACAGCAGGTGCATTTTCTTTTTCTTAAGTAACTTCCTGTTCAACACAACAGGTGATTTAGAACAGCCTGTGCAGTTTAGTCTATCTTATTCAAGATCAAAATTTGCAGGTGCACCATTGCATTGTTAAACCAACAGGATTATTTAAATTTGCAGGGGTGCCAATTAAGGAATGAGTTTTGGTAAAGCTCTGGTGGGGACAGGAGGTCTATCTTTAAAATGGCTGCATATGATTAAGGAGAGCAGGCTGATCAAGTACAAAAGTACAAAATTACCACTAAGTCAGAAATCCAGACAACACAGGACGGCAGAAAGTGCACAGAATAAAAACAGGGACAACGTCCAAAGCTTTATGTGGTCACACACTAGGGCTCCTGAATAGTAGGGATGAAGCAGTTACTGATGGTTTGTATTACTGTTTCAAATTTTAATTATCATGAAAACCGATTATCATGGAGAAACTCACAGAAAACACTCTCCAGCATCAACCAAAGTTAGCAGCAGTGTCCCAGACACAGGTGCACAGCATGCAGCGTGGGTTTGTTTCGGGTCAATGAAAACATGGCGGAAGGCAGTGACAGCTCCCCAGAGATTTTTCACCCTATCTGAAGTCTGGTTATATTTCAGTTTTTATAAGAGTGCTGAGGGAAACTTGATCAAAGAGAAGCGTTTCATAGCGAATGCACAGTTGTTATTTTAACTTTTATCCCGATGCATGATGTGGGGACTTTTAAAGGAATGTGGGAACATGTCGTGGTTGTCTGTCATCGGCGCCGATGTTATGTTACAATATAGAACTTAAAATGGTTTCAGGGTGTGATTCAGTACTCTTTGAACATTTATACTGATAACTGCGATAATTTTGACCACTCTTGTCGTAATAGGAAATTTTCACACCGGTCATTGAAGGTTTAGGTGCACGTCTGACTTCAATGTGGACTCGCACTTGAACCAGATGAGTGAGGATAGTGTATGCTATCAGGTAACAGAGAGGCAGTCAATTAACATTCCAGCATTTCTCACATATGGATGTGGATTGGCCTTCAGGCTGCTGATCTGATTTGATTTCACTTGACACCCCCCCCCACACACACACCGTTACCAGCACTTTCCTCAGGGTTTTTTTTGTGTGTCTTCCTTCAAGGCTTACAACTCTTCTCTCAGCTCCCCCCAGGAGCATCTGGGCTCCTCTTTAAGTGTGGCATCTCTCAACTGTTGCCTGTATTCACGTGTTATGTTGAGCTCTTTACACTTGACAAGGTCTGCCTCCTTTGAACACTCCGCTTCGATAGAGACACTTCACATCTCTCTCTTGCCTCCTCTCGCTCGCATCTCATCACAGACAAGGTACTGCTCATGCCTATCGTCTCTGTGACACACACACACACACACACACACACAGTCATCTGAGGGACACACACATGCTGCCAAGCCTGTGAGTCAGCCAGGTTAAAATGTGCATTATGTGTTCATAAGATAGGCAGTTTTAAGTTGACTTGCATTTGTGTGTGTGTGTGTGTCCCTTTTCTGTTGTCAAAGTAATTGGCTTGGTGGAGATTGGATGTGGGTAACCTCTACAATGCTATACAAGAGAAATCTTGCATCTTTATTCAGGACCCCCGTTGTGCCCTAAGGAAGAGACAGTCGAGAGAGAGAGAGAGAGAGTGCAAAGGATATGGAAAATGGGAAAGATATCTAAATCTATATATGAACATTCAAACATTTCACCCTGTTTTGATTTTTAAACATGTCATTCCATAACCATTGGCACTAATCCGCTGCTATAAAAGCCTCTACGCTTCTGGTTTCAGGCTTTCCACCAGATGCTGCAGATAGCAATAAAACGATTTCTTCATGGATCCGGCTTTGGGCACGGGGACCATCACCGAACTGTTGGCACAAAGTGGAAGCACTCAAGAAAATCGCCTCTCTGTGTAGTAGTGGCACATTCCCACACTGAATTCAATATTAATAACAGCCTCACTGTGCACTCTCTTTACACCACTAATGCCTACAGCAGCTAGTTCCCATTAAAAGCATTCAACTGGCAAAACACGAGGTGGCTTTTATTGTGAAGCAGTCACAGGAAACACAATTAATTTTTCTCACAGGATGACACTGGCAGTGATTGTTCATCAAAAATGTTTCTACAAAACAAGACATGGTCAGTTTCTGCATATTTTTAGTCAGTGGATCAGATTGAAATATTGCACTGGAGAGGTGAGGTGCAGCCGCGGTGAGCTGTTAGATTATTAGCTGCAGCGACAGACTGCACACCTCCAACTCCTCAGCAAGGCAACCTACTTTATGTAGAAAATACGGGCGCTGGGCACAGCATGGAATCAGATCACGATTGCTCGTGGCATGACTGGAATAGCAAAACTGAAATTCAAATTAGCTTTATTGGCATGAATGTAGAGCAACAATATTGCCAAAGCTATGTTTGAAGAACATAAGGACAATTAATTATATACATTTCATTATGTGTGTTAATATAAAATAAAATAATAATAATAAAAATATATATAAATATATAAAAATTCTGTAAAAATAAATATTATAATAATAATAGTAATAGCAATTATCAGCTGACTTCTTTGTTAAAACAATTTGCGTTTGTTTGCCAGCTCCTTTTAAGATTGCTGTTACGCTAATGTCAGTAAAAGTCTTCATGCACAGATGTAAGGCTGTTATGAATAGTTTGAAGCTTTATTCATAATGTTGCCGTACAAATTCGACAAATACATTCCAATGTATAAAACATATTACCGACCAGGTTTACACTTCTGCCGTCTCTGCTGTAGCTGAGGACATCCAACAAGTGGGTCATCGCAAACCTTGCCGCTCCCTGGCCACATCACCCGTTTCAGAAGGTCTGATATCAAGGTGCTCCCCGCAAGAGATGACATCAGTGTGGCAGAGATAAAATAGATGCATGAACATGTGTGTATGTATTGTCTTTTTTTTGTGCTCAATAAAATGGTATCAATTAAAGATGTCAAGTACCTAATTTAAATATTCCTATCCCTCTTAAACATCGGTTTAGTTCACTGTGCTGCCGGCAAAAGCACATTTCGAAAGCTGTGGAGGCAGCTGAGCCCCAACATTGTCATTGGGAAATGACAATGTTGGGAAACCCATGACAGGCCATTGCTGGGTCTGCCAGAAAAATAACTGCCATCTACCACAGCTTCAACCTTCCAAACTGTGTGAAGTCTGCAAAGTTGTGGAAGCAGGAAACTCCTCTGCATTGTCGGTATTGAGCGTCGGACATGGTTACCAGCTGCAGAGGAACTGCTTCTATGCTGGGTGTCAAGCTTGGGCCAAATCCACCCTATAGTTGAGACATCACCATACAGTCAACATATCTGTAGGGTGATTTGTTTTTAGTGTCCCTCCTCAGATTGTGAGCGTGTACTTGTATAATTGTAAGGAACTTGTAATTTTAAAAAAAAAAATTGTATAATCAGTGAATCACTCTTTACTCACACTGTCTTGTCTTGCTTGTTTTTACAGGTCCATTAACCCAGTGACCCCCTCCCGCCAGGGCTGGTGTACTTTTTGGTTCGCCCGGAAGCGTGGTGTTTTTGGAGTCTGCTGTCAGTGTTTGCCTCACCAGGCCAACTACTTGATCGATGAGACTCACTCTATCAGCAAGGGCTCCAATGCGGCCATCGCCTATCTGCACCATTTCTTCTCCCAGTATGTGTTCGGGGAGAAACATGTCCAGCTGCACTGTGCCAGCTGCTCCGGACGGAACAAGAGCAAGTCCATGCTGTGGCAGCAGTCTCGCATGGTGGGTCTTCACGACAGAGAGTAATTTGTGGCCACAAGAAGTCTGCCGCAGACTAGTGTTTTGGGCTGTTCAAGAAGAGCTTCCGTTGTAAACCAGATTCCATCCTGGAAAACATCTGCTAGACTGGCGCAGCTTTCTCACGCCCAGTTTTAAGCCCCTGCCAAGGTGTGAAGTAGTACCACCACTTCCGCTTCACCGGTACAGCCCCTGCAAGCGTCCTTGCCAAGACGCTTTGAAGGAGGAGTGTTTCTTGCTCCTTCACAATGACCCTGAATCCCTGACCCCTGCACAGAAATCACCTGGCCTTGATGCAAAATACTGCATTAATGCACGATATGAACACCCACAATCAGATCTTATTATGATACCTCTATGATACCTTCTTGTTTAGACGCATAATAAAACACAATGCATTCTGAGCAGTCGCCACGACTATTTTAACAGCGAGAAGACTTCCTGATCCCAGTGCCATGTGGGCGGAGAACTGATCTAATTAACGCCACTATGTAAATAGCAGATGGAGTTTGCTGTAGCAGGAAGTCTATATTTGATCGAATGTGCGGATGAGGTGCAACAGCAGATATCAGTTTACACAATGCAACACACTCTCACAGCCAGTGCATAAGACAGAGTCAGAGCACTCTCTGTTAATAAGGTCAAAAGGTTACAGCTAACTGCTATATAGAAAATACAAGAACTGCATAAAATACATAGTTCCTAGTGTTGATATTTCATATTTAACAGTGCTCTTCTTTATCCCATAGTATTGTTTAACTGAATTGTTTCACTAATAGTCAAAACTAGGAGGAACTATATTATATAGACGATGGAATATAATGATACTCGCTACCGTGATCTCCTGTTAAACGTAAAGTGCTTGTATTTGTTTTTGCAAGACACAGTTGTCATTTTGACAACTTGGCCATTATTTGAATGCTGGCTTTTGTTTTAAAATATATAAATGCATTTATTCTTTTGGCTATGTAGACTGTCTCTCTCTATCTATCTTGTTAAAGCTCTCTTGGTAGCATTTCTCTCATTATTTCCTCACATTCAGACTCTATACAATCCATCTTTTATTCCATTGCTTTCTAATATGCCCGTTCTCACACATCTTCTTCCTCTGTTTTCTCTCTTGGGGTTTCCCCCCTTCCACATACATTTCCTCCTTTTCTCCCCCCCCCAGATCTGCCTCCATCACACAGTCTTCTCTTTCATTCCCATTCTTTATGTTCTCCATATATCTTGGTGGTTTGCCACCAGCCAATGAAGCTCCCTCATGTGTTGTAGGATGAGTGATCCATCATTTGGACACCCTCTCTACCAGTTTTTAAAACTGGTACTTCAGAGACACAATGACCACAACCTGTAATTCATGTACCCACCCCTTGTACCGATTCTGCTAAAATACAAGCACATTTCCTGCTTTACACTCAGACTGCTGTTCTAAACCACACTCTGCTACTACAAAACACTACACACAATTCTCTACATTTGGCACAATCGTCATGATGAAGTCTCTTGTGTCCACACACTGCCATTGAAAATGCTAAACTTCATGCTATCCACTCTGACTCCTCACATGAGACAACACATGTTGCACATTTGTTCAGTGGGCAATCAGAGCTTTAGCAACACTGTGAAAGGGCCACAGGTGAGCTCTTCTGCTTTGGAGCAATAGATGGCAACATAGAAGAGAGGGGGAAGTGGAGGGATAAACCGAAGACAGGATGCAGCGTGCTTTACTTTTTTCTTTACAGTATATGCAGAAGGCTCATTATATTGTTCCTATTATTTGTTCTGTATGAACAACGCTTTACATATCCAGCATTGTTGGATGTATACTCGTATTTCAGAATTAAAACATTCTATTCTTGTATTTGTGTGTTTTATAATTGAAGAAAACAGAACAGACAGAATACTGTGAGGACATTATGTAGTGTGACAATGAAACCGTGAAAGGCCCGCTGACAACATGATCATAGTGTTTTCCATTTAGAACATCAGTGTTGAATTGGTCCTCAGAAATACCGATTCATTCGATGGCGTGTGTGTCGTTTGAAAACAAAATTTCATTTTGAGAAGAGCACATCATTGTTTGGAATACAGTGATTTCTCAAGAGTTTTGTGTTTGAGTGTTTGTAAAACGCTAAAAGTAGCTGCAGCACCAGCACACATTCCTTTGATGACGATAATGAAATTAAAGTTGGGCCTACAAATCATCTTTCTTAATTGTAATCTTCCTGTCAATGCTACAGTATGGGAGAGCTAGTCATAATTTCTAAACAACACAGACACGCACAGTCAACATTATTGTAAAGAAGAAAAAAAAAAAGAAGTAATTTCTTTATATGATTTAATCAAAACAAAGATTGGCTAATAATAAAGCTAGTTTTGTGATACTTGACAGTATCATAGCTATTCAGTATCAGCTTCAGCTCTCATTTAAATATGTTTACACTGAAAGTAATTAAACCCAATCCTGCATTACGGAAATTTGTAGATGTCTTGTCTTGTGTTTAAACATGTGTAACCACAAAAAAATCAAAAAATAGATGGACTTGTAGGCTGGACTTTGGGATCTCCATAAGAATAATATCTATACAAAAATGAAGCTATAGTCCAAAATCGAGTCCAAGTGGTCAAGACTGGATATTATAACCAGGCTGGTCAGAGTGTGCACTCCAAATCCTGTTGGTTAGTCCATCTCTGCCCAATAGTCAAGTGCAAAGTCTGGGAGGCACTCCCGATCGTGCTTTGTGCTGACATCTGCTGACCCCCTCTGCCAAGAGGATCCATCCCTCAAGCTCCACTGCCTTCACTGCAATTGGTGACCATACACCAACGCCACAGCGGCAATATTTCGGGCTAGGACATTTAAACTTTCCTTCACTTCCCAATGTGAAATCAGGCCTCACAACACACCAGGCAGGCAGCTTAACTCTCACACCTGCCCCTGCCAGTCCTGTCTGCGAAGCAACATACTTTTACAGCATCACACACACACTCACCCAATTTATTGTAATGTTCAACAAATGTGCAAAATTTTGGGGTGAATTTATATTGTCCTGTACTAATGTAGTACATCTCAAAAGAAGAAAGTACACTCATCAAAAGAGAGGGATTTTAATAAAATTGAAAAGCTTAAGGCTTGAAGATCTGAGGATCAGTCAATCTCATTGTAGAGAGTAAGGTCTCTTTCTTGGTAAAGAAAAAAGGGACTGGATCTGTTCCTTTCCATCCATATTCAATCAGTAAGAAGAATCCACACCTTCTGAGTCACTGTCCACCAAAGTTAAGGTGAAGGATGGATGGGGGTCAGGTATCCATTTTCTGATTTAAGTGTATCCACACCTCTGATTGATGCCGTGGCTTTTTACTGTGGAAAGAGATTTATTTCTTAATAAATGTATCTATCCATATATGCCTAGCTCTGTAACATTTTTACATTTTACCTTATCAGTAACTTAATCTAATTACCACAATATAAAAGTAATGTAACCTGATTACTTTTAATTACTTTTAGATTACTTTAATACCAAATATGCAAATAAAGACAAGAGAGTATGTATTAATTTAGCTGTCCAATGAAAAGCTTTCTGTGTTTTTGTGACACTGCTGAAGTGTTTCTGGGGGCTGAAGCTGAAGTGTTTCTGGGGGGCCAAATGGGCCCCACTGAACAAAAACTTACTCACTGAGTTTGGTGAAACTGGATTATATTTGATGGAGAAAATATTTTCTAATTTTCTCTCTGATGTGCCCCAGCTGCTCTGCCTCCACTCCGATTTACGGCGTTTCCTCATTGACAGACTGAACTACTTAAGTAAATCAACAGCTATCTGCTGCTAAGCTGCCATTACCAAATATGCTCAGTTAGCTCAGTTGTAGAATGGAGAGCTTTCCTTTTGCGAAACTGCTAACGCACTGTGTGTACTCATAGCTAGTTAGCTTGGTTAGCTGTGCAACTAACGGCCCTATTAGCTGGCTCAGCCCCTCGGTGCCAAGGTCCTGGCAAGGAAACCAACTCGGTACTGTATTCCCAGTGGTCAAACTAGCCTCTGTCAGTCTCAGAGGCTGAGTTTGGTTCCAACTCACAGTGAGTGAACATGGCAGCTGGAACCAGGACCAGTTTGCACAGAGTCTGTGTGATGGGGTGGGGATGAAACGCACATTCAACTACTGGCTACTGTATTCACCAATCATTATCTACAACAGGTCCCATAGCAGGTCTGTACTGTAATGGAAAACAGTTACTTTTTGGTATTCTAGTATGTAATATGTTACTACCCAAACCTGCAAATTACATTATCACATACTGCGCAGATTTGTCGCTAGCTTGCTAGCTAGCCAGCATCCATTTGTTTTGTTTAAGGATTACTTAAGGAAAGCTGATTAGTTTCCAGAACATAATATATCCATTATACATTGTATTTATATCTGCTGTTCAATTTAATATTTATAACAAAACCAAAAGTATTGACTTTCCCTTGGCTCAGGAGGTAGAGCGGGTTGCCTGTTAATTGGAAGGTTGGTGGTTCAATCCCAGAGCATTGAGTGGTCGAAAAGACTAGAAAGGTGCTTTACAAATACGGAGCATTTAGATTTACGCCTCTTCTGCTACGTGCACAGCACAAGCACATGCCAGCAAAGAAAAACTGCATTCTCAAAAATGACCACCAGATAGGGCTACACAAAAGAATTACTGGTAATTTACTGGGAAGTTTACCAGAAACTTTCCAACCATTTTGAAACCCTAGCTCACACAGTCCCTGGCTAAAAAGATGTGAAAACTGCAGGCTGTTAGTGCTGCCTCCTTCTACATGTGGTGGTTTGCATGCAGGAAAAAGCTAAATCAGGTACAGCACTCTGACAAATCGCATGTAATATTCACTCGAAAACATGCATTCAATAATGAAGCAGCCATCCTGACACTTTTCAAAGGGACCTCCAAATGATTAGTTCTCAAAATCCTGTCTTCTGTTTCTCAAAAAGTGCTATGTGCTCTTCTCATCTAACACTAACGGTGTTTGCCAAAATGTCAAACTATTCCTCTAAAGCTGAATATGCTTATTGTCATACTGTATTAGTAGGTTAGCAGGATTGTAACTGCATTAGTAGTAGTAATATAACCTTTGATTGTGACATCAAGAGTTCTGTTTCATGTAGCATGTGCTCGCTCGATGTCTCCCTTTTAGTCACATGTTAATGTGTGTCAACATTTGTCTGTATTAAGTTAAATTGCACTGGTTGACATTCAGCCTTCATGCTTAGAATTTCTGTTTTGACTGGTAGGACGGATTTGACGGTGAGCATTCATAAGGAAGACACGTTTGTAGTACTTTAGAGTGCTATGCTGCTGTGTCAAAGTAATAGGTGTACTTGTTTGTGACTGTGTGTAATATGGCTCTTTATTTACCATGACACGTGTCTGAATGTGAGAGATTTGATGAACTCAACTGCCTTTCAGTGTGTTACCACTCAGATGTATACAAAGTGTATGCTTGTATTCCTGGTTTTTCTTCAGACTACTACAAAGTGATGGGATGTCAAATGCCTCAAGCTCACATTGACTTTTAACTGCAGTACTTCACACTGTCACTGCCTCGCCTAACCATGTGACATCAGGGACGTTTATATACATTCATGTCAGCCTCTTCCAGCCTGCCATATGCCAGAAATGTGTGTGTGTGTGTGTGTGTGCCTTGAAATTGTTATTTCCTGCCTCCCACCTGCATTTGTGTGTGTGTGTGTCATCACCAAGGCAAGATGTAGCCCCACTTGTCAGCTGTTTAACCCTGGAGCAAACGTGGAAGTCAAAGAGAGCTTGTCAGCATAAGACTGCTCATTCCTACTGCTGGCTCTTATGTGTCGGAGTTCACAGTCACAGTGTCCTCAGCACTGCACTGCTGCTGCACCGCTAGCGAGTGATGCTTAAAATGGTACTGCAGGCTATTCAGCATTGTGAGAGAGGGAAAAATGGAGAGAGAGGTCGGCGTGGCTGTGAATGCTTCAGACATTAACATGGTTACATGTGTTGCTACAGAGGAACCAGTGGATGCTGTCATGCTGCCATTTAACAGTCAGTAAAAAATATTTTATGAGCTGACAGGTGATTAATGCTTGTCCAGTATGCTGAAGCTAGGTAGTTATCTGCTTACATATAGGTATAGTTATCAAAAAAAGACATTAGAAGATTTGGCTTTTAGGATTATTAATATTCAAATGAATGCCTCACCATAGACTGTCTAAAAGAAGTGGGCGTAGTCATCGTGACTTCACCTGTCTCGAGTTTGACCGGCATGGCATCGCCATGCTGATTTTTTGCAACCAACGTCACCGGACGTGACCATATTTGGAAGAGACTAGTAGCCAACAGCTCCATGTGGAGCTACCTAGCTTGCTTAACTAGGTGCATGTCTGATTCACGTTAACTGTCATTTTAACAGGGTTGATAACTTTGTCTAGTGAACAACAGGCTTAAAAATAAATGTAATCACCAGATAAAGTGAACAGCAAACTCCTTATACGGCTTTTTAACGGCGCTGGTTAAATTTACACAGTGCCGTGGGTACGAGTCACTCTAGCCTGATTGACAAGTCACCCTGGTAACGACTTGTCAATCACTGAGACTCCCGCACTGAAGCATAAAGCTCTGCTTTATGGTCTTTTCCCTCTAAATGGGACCATAATTTACAAAATGAACCTCATGTTGTATTGAAGAAGACCAAAAACCAGCAATTGAGACCATACACTCGAAAGGAATAGTGTTTACTGATTTTTATTCTATCTGACTAGCGCAGTGCCATTTCAGCGGGCGATGGGACGCCTTCCTGCGCTGTTGTTACATGGTGCAGTGCAGCGCTTGTTCAAAAACACGACAATGGTGGAGATACTCAGCGCTTCCTTAGAACTTCATAAAGCGCTTAAAACTCTGTTTCAACACATTTGTTTCGAAAGTATATCAAACCTGCGTGATGATGATAACTCTGTTTCAACAATACACTTATATGTCTGTATCTGTTGCGGAGTAGGGCGGCTTGCACTGTACTGTTGTTTATTCAAAGTTTATTCATTCTGCATATAAGCCGCTCTGCTCTGCGCTGTTCTTTAGAATATTAGCACCAAAGCGTGACACTGGCGCCAGAGCAACACACCCACCCGTGTGAAGTCGACTGGATGAAAGGTTCCTGACATAATCAAAATACAGACAGACAAGCAGAGATTCCTTCTCTTATTAGAGAGACGCTTAGGACAGGGCTTATGTCTGCTCTAAAGTTGGCTAGACTTGTGACTAAGCTTTTTTATCTATTTATTTAGCTGAATGGATTTTAATGACCACAGGCCTGTCGACCTGACATCTGTAGTCATGAAGTCCTTTGAAAGACTGGTGTTGGCCCATTTGAAGGACATTACAGGCCCCTTGCTGGACCCCCTGCAGTTTTCCTACAGTGCTAAAAGGTCAGTGGATGATGCAGTCAACTTGGGACTTCATTACATCCTGCAACTCCTCGACTCTCCAGGGAGATATGCAAGGATCCTGTTCGTGGACTTCAGCTCAGCTATTTGGAGGTTCAACACCATCACGCCGGATATCCTCAGCACCAAACTCACCCAGCTCCACTGTGCCAGCCTCCACCTGTCAGTGGATCACAAACCTCCTGAGTAACAGGAGTCAGCAATTGAGGCTGGGTTCTCTATTCTGTAGACTGTGTCTAATTTTATTATTGTATTATTGCATGAATAAGGACATTGTGAGCAATTTACAATCCTGAGTCAAATTCATACTTTTGTATGTGTCCACATACCCAGCAAATAAAGCTGATTCTGATTTACGTATTTACATATTTAAACTGCTGTATACCTATTAGGGCAGTCACATTATAAAATGAAGCTCAAAATGAGTGACAACTACCAGTTACTTGTTTTTTTATTAATCAAAACAACCCATATAGCCAATTTGTCATTTACAATTTAGAATTAACGTTCCAGTCATTTTGCCTCTGCTGCCTCACGTGAGTGACGAAATGTTAGTGTTGGTAATATTACTGTAAGGTGTTGTGTTGTTCACATTATTTCTTAGATGGTGTGGTGTCTTCATTGTTCATTTTGCAAAACAGTTTATTGCAGAAAGAAAAAGAAAGACATGTTTGTCATATTCAAACAATAGTTAATTTTCTTTCTTTTTTTCCCAGGTGACAGCCCTGATTTCACAGTAACATCCTGGCTAGTTACCAAGCAGCCTGGGCTATCCAGCGCCCAACAAGGTGACTGACTGTAAACGGTTGTTGGCATGAAGCTAATTTCTCTATGAGACAGATTCCATAAAGTCATTGTGGGTGGAGACATGTGAGAAGACATGAGAAAGACAGAACAGCAGAGTGAAGTGGATTTAAAAAAAGCAAACATGGATGAGGGAGGACAAACAAGGACAAATCTATTCCTCGATGCTTCAGGGGGCACACTGTCCTATACGCTCTGTGTTACTCCTTTCCCAGACTCCCCTCTGTCATTGCCCTCTCTCTCCCTCTCTCTCTTCTCTCTCTCTCTCTCTCTCTCTCTCCCTGGCTCCTGAATAGCAATGCAACACATTAAACAGTCTTGAGAGGGGATACAGCTAACAAGACTCAGCAGTCACTGGCTGCCTACCAATAGAGGCTTATAGCATAAGACTGGCTCGAAAGAGAAAGAGAGAGATTAAAGTGGGATTCAACTAACCCGCTCTGGCCCTCTGTTGATTTAAATGAGAGAGATGTAAAAGAATTGCAGGCAGAATGAGATGGAATGAGAGGGGGGAGTGGGAAATAAATAGATAATCGGGCAGTGAGGGGATGGCAGAGATGCTGGCTGATATAGATGTAGGCAGTGTAGAAGTCCCATGTTTTATTATGGTTGCCTTAGGCCTGCCAAACAGCCAAGACAAAAATACTCTGGGGGGCCTGGAGTTAGAAAGAAGTGAGCTTACCAGACCATGCCGCTCCTCACCTCATCACGACTTACGGCTACATTAGCTGAACACACCCGAATCTCTGGCTGAGCTGCCCGTTGTCGAGGTGCATTGGGGGTAATGAAGGTTTTAACAAGGACAAAGAATGCATTGAATAAAAAAGATGATATTTCTGTTTCTGCTGTTTTGATTTTGACCTAGTCCAACACTGCTTTACAAACACTCTCAATGTCTGTATTAGGGGCACTTGGAGGTGGCACAGATTGTGTCACGGGGCCTATTTTATAAAACAGTGCGTAGGATCCATATTAAAAGTGTGCACACACCTGTAGTAATTCTCCCCTTACACATCACAGTCCACCTGGAAATGTGTGCACGTTAGCCAGTCTCATATCCTGCCCTCTACATGCCCACATTCAACCATAAGTCTGCTTATCAGGAGTCACGGCAACAACAACCGGGAGGAATACAAAACAAATGGATTATTCAGACACAGAAATCAAGGCACTTGTGAGGTGGAGCAGCAGTGGGGTCACAAACAAAATGCAGCTTAAGCAGAGATAATGAGAATTATGTTATTCTCTGCTTTAGGCAGAAAGGCAAATATTATATATTGTTGACTATATGAAACACACACCTGCCGGCTAATTCCTGCAGTTTAATGTGAGACAGCGCTGTTGAAATATTGAGCGGACCTTGATTTAAGAATTACTTGGATTATATCTTTTCAAACTGAAAGGTGCTTATGAAATAGTTAGGGCTCACTACAAGCGCAAGTAGCTTACAAATACCACCGCTGGTTTGAATGTTTATGAGAAGACGAATCTGTAATTAACGTTTGATATTAAGTGAAATTAAATATGGAGACATCTTTTACAATCTGACTTCAGTTCACCACCTCACCATCTGCATCGCAGATTTCCCACCTCCAAAATGTTCGTACTCGTGGGTAAAAGCCTTGCACATTTCCTCATTTCATGTTGTTTTTTTTTTAAATAAAGCCCTTTTTGTGCGTATATAATGGTTATAAATTTGGCCCCTGGTAGTGTTGTAGTACTCGAGACCGGTCTTGGTCTAAAGACCGGTCTTACGACATTCAACCATAAGTCTGCTTATCAGCTTATCTCGCCCTCCCTCGGTCTTGGTCTTGACTGCTCTCAGTGCCTAAAAGTCTTGGTCTTGTCTCAGTCTCGATAAACTCTGGTCTTGGTCTTGACTTGGTCTCGGTTTGGGCAGTCCTGACTACAACACTGGCCCCTGGTGCTGGTCATGTAGTGCTTATTGTTCGTGTTCTTTGAGACTGCTGCGCTTTCCTGCTCCGATGAATATCATGACTTATTTGTTAGATTTGACTCCGGTACTTCCGCTACTCTCACGTGCCCCCATGTGATCACTTGTGATGGCAGGTCACTACATGGTACCACATGCTGTACATGTTAACATTTGGTACCATGAGAGTGGTATCTATCTTCTCATCTAACTCTTGGCAAGATTACTTGGGCGACGGTGCCACAATTTTGAATCAAAAACGTGTGGAGTACACTTGAATATGTATAACAAAAACATGCAGCAGATGTTCACCATATTTAATCAAATTTAAGCTAATTCCAGTCTGTAGATTTCCTTGAATGTGCTGCCAAGATATTTTAAACACATTACATATTTTGATATAAGCTTTAGCAGTAGTGTTTCAAAACAAAGATTTCTGGTGAACTGGAAGCCTCCTGGGGTCAGCAGTTGGCAGCCTCTAATTAGTTACACTTGGATCTGTCTGTCAGCAGACTGCCTAAACACAATCATGACAAGTGTTGTGCAGTGGAGAAGCAGCACTGCTAGGGATGTTTCAACTGGAAATGAAACGGGGGCACAGTAGCCTGAGCGCTCCAAAGCACTTTACAGTTTTCCCCAGTCATTCACACGCAGATGACAGAGAGCTGCCATGCTAGCTTGCTATCCTGACCACTGGGGGCTCCCGGGGCTCAGTGTCTCGCCAAAGGACACTTTCACGCAGGAAGTGCTCGGACCACCAAACCCTGTGTTCGATGAACGACTCACTTTACCTCCTGAGCCACAGTTTGGAACAAACACCCGAACCAAATCCAGCCTGGCTGAATTATAATTCAAATGTATGTAGATGTGTGGATCAACTGAAAACACATACGTTAGCTCTTCCAATTAAGGCTTTAATCATGGGTGGATGTGGAACCGAAATTGAAATTACTCCCACTCACAACATTAAGGGGGGAAAAATTTACTAGAGCGATGTGGTGGGTGCCATCCTTGTTTTCTGCCTGGAGGGATTTATTGCTTCACTACTCACAAAGTACATAAGATCTGGGGAAGATCTGGGTCTTTCAACTTAAAGTTAGAGGACAGGTAAGTTCACGGCCAGGGTTTAAACTGTGCTTCAAGTAAAAATTGTGAGTTATCTATGACAATAATACAGCAGTATACAATATTATGATTGCTGCACTATGACAGTTGTGTATGTGTTTGCTTTTTGGATACGTGCCATGAACCCTTTGTCACATCCTATTAATACTGCTTTGAGGTCTACCCTTTGCACAGAATATTTTTAAGGGGTGGGCCCAGAGGGTCGAAGAGCATCTCGAGAGGCTGAGGGTGAAGCAATGGACAGGGCTGGGGTACAGGGTCAAAAGTCTAAGGGGAGAGTCAAGCTGATAGATTGCAGCGCCCCCCAAAGGGCAATTTGTTGGAAGGGGCAGACAGACATGTTAACAAATGCTCTTATTCGCTTCCTTGCGGACCATAAGATAGGACTGACAACACTCTCATGTCTATCAGTTCAGTTTGTTCCTAAAGAAGAGAACAGGTTAATTAGTGAGCTGGATGGAGGGAGAAAAAGATTTGTTTCCAAATATGTAATTTATCTGTTTTCGAGTGTTTCTGTAAAACTAAGCTGGCTGCCAGCTCCAGCTTCATCAAGAATCATCAAATACGAGAATGGTATCCGTCTTCTCATCTAAAGCAAATAAGCAACCTTCCCAAAATGTTGACCTGTTTCTTTAATGAATTACATAATAAAACTTCTTTTTAAAATGAGCAGAAATTTGTCCATAAACGGTTTCCAATCCATAGCTCTTCTTTTGACAGAGACCATCTGCCAGTTTACTGGAGGATGGATGTTTCCAAGTCCAGTGATCAGAAGCTGAAATATAAATATTAAAACACTCCTTCCTCTTCTCACTTTCTCACTTACTTTTTCTAATGGACCTGAATAAAATCTCACTTTCTTAATTCTATATCCATAAATAACTCCTTATTGCCCACACATACTGTATTTCTGTATTTTTCGGCTTTCCTTCCTTCTAACTTCTAACACTCCTCTATTTTTTTTTTTTAACTTTTCCGTTGTTCTATGTGTCTCTTAATTCCAGCAGATAAACCACAGTCTTGTTTTTCATGTGCTTGGGTACCTGTCTAGGCCTGAGGAACAATCAGTGTGTATGTGTGTATGTGTGCAATCTCTGTACAAGCTTTGGGGAGAGTTTCTTTTTTCTTCAGTTCTCCAAAAACTGTCAAAATGTGCACAACAATACACCCACTCAACAAATCTCATTTCTGTACAAAAAGGCCAAATTGCTTTAAAAGTCAAAGCTCTCTCATTAACACATCACAGCATCTTATCAGAATTACTAGTAGCAAATTAGCTGATTGGCAACGGCGACGCATGTAAAAGCAGCAGCAGCTGGTAGCTCTTTACAACTTATGCACTTTTGTTGTAATCATTTTTTTTTCAGGGGATTTTTTTGCTAAAATATCATTGAATGATGTCTGCTTGGATTTGATTTAAAGGGCTAAGCCCAATTATTCAAATTGGCTGACTCAGGAGAGAGCTCAGGCGCGTGCAGATGCTGCAGAATGAAGCTGGGGTATGGATTATAGAGTAGCAGAACTTTAGACAATCCACCGAGCCGGATCAACCGGACCAGGCACTGCAGCGGGTGCTGTGATTGTCCCAGAGGAGCGGAAAGAGATCCGGGATAGCAGCCCAGCATGGACTTGAGGCTGCTTCTGGCTAATGTCTGGACTGTGCTTCAAGTAAAAATTGTGAGTTATCTATGACAATAATACAGCAGTATACAATATTATACGTCTGGCTAAACTCTACCCTTAGCTCTCACTTCCAAGGGCATGGGTTTGGTCTCAACATTGGTAGGGACCAATGGCGGATATGTCATGTCACTACATCTTCCAGCCCAGCAGGGCAGCAGGGTGAGGTGGTGGGGGGTTAACAAAATTACTACAAATCCTGCTGCTTATCTACCACCCGATCTTGTTCTCCTCCTGTGTTGTGTATATATTTCTGACTTTCCCCCTGAATAACATACTAGATCTGTCTCTGTTCGGTCGCTGAGGGTCTGAAAAAGGTAGGCAGCGGACCAAACCTCTATGAGGCATATGAGGGGAGAATACATAATCTTTCAAAACGCATTGGACTCGTATTAGAGAACTAGAACTGTTAACCACGACTGACTGGACACTGACACCATAACAGTCACTATATTAACATTTTTTTATTGTTACGGACCATTCCGTAGTCGCTGGATATTAGTAGGAATATGTCCTTATCATCCTCGCTGTTCGTTAAAAGATAGGATACAACCCGACTGGTCATGCTTTTTTAGAGACCTGGCGCCGACCACACACCCAAAGCTAAATTGTCATTGGTACATAATTATTGGGTGCAGAACACATTGCCAAAAGACTGCAGTTAAAAAAATAGCCAGCTAGCTAATTCTGGCAAATGAACTGGCTGTTGTGTTGCAGCTTGACCCATACCAGGGACTAAAAGAGAGTTTTACTCTCTCTTGCAAGATTAAATTACTAGAGTTTGGCTTCGATACTAATTGTTTGCAACAAACATTCTATTATTACATTTGTTCTGTTTTTTTGTAAATAGTCCGTGATATGTTTCTGTAAAAATCAATGATGTACTTGATATTTGGAAATACCAAAAAAAGACACAAAGAACCATTTAACAACAGAGTGGAGAGAATATTCCTGGAGTTTAACATACACCAGAGATGAGAAATCTACTGCAAGCCTAGGAAGATGGTATTTGGTATATAAGACTGTATACTTTCAGTGATCTGCAGTTTATACACTTGACTTGTCTGAAGGAAAAATGGCATAATAAAAAAATGCATTTTTTTGTGCAAACTGTCTTTGCTATCAAGCAAAACACAAGCATAAAAATATCCAGGCTACTTAAGAACATCTGTCCCCCTTTTGTCTGCTGCATGGGAACTAAACAGAAACCTCATAAATATGGAGAAATATGTTAAACAAGTATACTCAATGTGATAAAATGTACACAATATAGACAAACATTTGTTTTCTCTACGATCTAATACCACTTTGATAGATAGAATGTAATGAGATTCAAGCACAAAGTAAAACAATAGAAAGATGCACTTCCTCAAAATTCACTAAGTGCATTCTAATTTGCAGGAAACCAATAACAAGACTGCTGTCCTTGCCTCTGGCAAAATGTAAATTCATTGAAACTACCCTAATCATTAATTTCTCCCTCCTTGTTGCCCAAGGTCTTTGCTGATTGTGTTATGTGTGATAACACAAAATTAAAACATATTTCAAGCAATGGTTCAAAGTTTGAATGCAGATGCTGCCGATTTCAAACTGAGGAAAGAAATATCTGGAAAGAGAGGAAACCAAAGGATACAAAAGGGTCAAGTAAACCAGCTATTAGGTATTACTGAAGGCTTTTATACTTCTGTTGTTGACTAAGGAAATCCCTGAGAGTGCTTTACCAAAATGCATTCTGAAATGTTTCCCTGAACATTGATCAAAGTGCTTTTGAAAGAATATGTGAATTACTGTATAGTGTTGAGTCATAGTGAGGCAGGTAGCTCTGACTGCTCCTTGTCAAACATGCACAGAAAGAGGCCCATTCTTACATGGTGGATTACTATGTTTTTACCTCCCTCTATAGCTTTGGCTATAGTATGATGCATATGTCCTGATATACGTTTTCCTACCATATAAAGTTTTCTTTAGAGTCCCCTGGATTAGGGCAGTTTTCTTCTAGAAAATTCAACTTCTGTTGGAACAGCGACATAGATTATCATGAATGGTCTGGTACATTTAAAAGCTGACTTTCAAGCACAACAGACAGTTTCAATGAGGGGTGTAGTCTTGTCTTGGCAGGTGAGTATATAATGGCTTTTATTCCAGGGAAATATTGAACTTGTTACTAGCTATTTGACAGATTATCATTTTATATAGAGTTAATAAAATATGATTAACTGTTATACATTTTACTGCCAACAGTATATAAGACAAGTTACAGGGTTTTTTGCACTATTACAATGGTCTAACACTCACTGGGACTACGCATTATGAGTATTTTTAGTTTTGATACTTGTGATAATGTTTGTGCTCTTCCTTTTCTAATGCAGGATTTTTACTTGTAACAGAGTATTTTATGGAGTGTTGTTACTTTTACAAGTATTTATGTTTAGAGTAAAGAAACTCAGTTCGTCTTCCACCACCGACACACACCATTGTGAAGCAGTAGGATTTTCCGGCTGACAAAGGTTAATGAAGCGCTTTGGTTTTTTTGCTTCGCCCCGTGAAGATTGCCACTTTTGGAGAAACAGCCAGATAGGGCCGTTTGTTCTCCAACTCTGTGGCGGTCTAAAAGGCTAAAGTCAGAGAGCAAAACATTAGCCCGACAAAACTGTACCACAGCTGAGGAGTCAGGCGTTAGCTTGTCACTAAAGTAAGGCTGCAGCGGCCCCAGAATTGAGGCAAGGAATTCTACAACATAGTGCAATATTCCACTAAAAATGATTTTGGTTAGTTCATTCATTCAAACTTTTTAGAAGACAGCTTATAGAGCAGGAATTTTCTCTTATTTGCTTCGGTCTTTTTTTAATTTTTTTTACTGTAAATCTATACGTATAGCCAACAGAAATTGCACAAAGTGTGTTAAATTACTAAATGTCTGGCACTGCAACCGCACACATTCTCATTCACACCTGTTTTTTTATCTGCTTTCTTTCTTTTTCTGAAAAACCTTAAGCTTGACTCGACTTCATGTACACACACACACACACACACACACACACACACACACACACACACTCACACAGACTCAGCATCTTGGCAATTTATTGCTTCTCCTAATGCCCACAGCCAATAATTGCACACCATTAACTGCCGGCACAGTGACATGCTGAGTGGGAGCCTGTGTGTGAGTTTCTGTGTGTATATAGCTTTAAAAGCTATGTACTTATCTAAAATCCAGCGACTGCTTGCACTTCAGTGCATGTTTCTTTGTGAGTAGTTACGTGTTTGTGTGTTATAGCCATGCATTGCAGGCATCATGTTGTTTAAACTTTAAACAACAGATGTAAACACAGGTTGCGTGGGCTCCTCTCTGTCGAATGCTTACCTTGTTCATGAGTGTGCCCTCAGAGATCAAGTCTGCAACAGTTTACCACAGGATTTCAGATTATGTGGGTGAAAAGACATGAAGACAGGGAGAAAAAGAAGAGTAAATCAGTAAGCCTGAAAAAAGAGAAACAGGAACTAGACAGCAGGAGAATCTATCAAGTGAATATATTTATACCCTCCAGCCAAATCGATGCCTGCACAGTTGTGCTGAGGCTCAGCAGCCTCAGCTGAACTGGCGGGTTGGACAATGTTCATGGATGTTGTCCATAGTTTTGCTCCCGGCAGCAAATGCATAGGGCTTTAACTTGATTAGAGTTGCGATGATCTGAGTTTTCTCCAAGTTACTTTAAAGTTAATGGTGCACTGAGTTTGCATCATCTAAAACTGAGGTCGACAGCAGTGACCCCCACCTTGAGGCCAGCAATTGTTATGCCAGCGATCAGATGTCGTGCCCTTTAACGAGAGAAGTAGGAACGGGGAAAAGGATGGAGAAACAACACATGCACCTTCAGTCATCTGTAATGAATCATATTTAATACAACGCATACAAAAACCATACATCTATTTACGCATGCACACATTCAGGACCATGGTCAGCACCTGTGCCGGTGATACTTCGTACGTTTGTATGTCCCACTTTGTGAATGTGAAATCTCAGGCACGCCTTGAGGGAATTTCTTCAAGTTTGGCACAAACATCCACTTGGACTTAAGGATGAAGTGATTAGAATTTGGTGGTCAAAGGTCAAGGAAAAACAAATTTGGCCATAACTCATAATTGATGACCGTATTTCATAGTTGGTCGGACAATTCGCACTCAGAGGTCAAGGTCACTCTTACCTAAAAATTACCTGACATGGGGCTGTACTTTGTAAGCATGCTCATACTTACAGTTTTTTACCATTCCAGTTTTTAAAAGTTTAATCAGGTGTGGTATTCAAGCATGATTTGGTAATCCGTCAGTACAATTAAACATACTTTGATGATTGACAGCTTTAAAGTTAAAAGGAGGTGTTAAAGAATATTCTTAGGGGTCTTAATTGATTCTTAACTGATGTAACAGGGAGAGGTAAGACAGATCTAGCTTGGAGTCATTAGCTGACCCCACACGTGTTCACTGGCCTTCCAGCTCTAGTTATTTCTCACATGAAACTGTCCTTGTTAGGAAGACGACAGTTGGACTGATAAGGTAGAGACAGTAGCTCAGGTATCAGGCTTGCAGATATCAGCGTTCTCTGGGAATCTTACATTGTTGAGTCCTACAAGAATGTTTACAAGAACTCACTGGCTCCACAGATTAGAGTACAACTCATTGGTAGTGATAGATTCCAATATGACAAAGCATTCGAGTCTAAACATCAGATCAATTAGTTGTTCTAGGTTAAGGCCAGTTAAAGATGACCTAAGGGGAAAACCTACAGGGAGGAGAAAGAAACATAAAAGGGACCAAACAATGTTCTCCTTCAGATCTGGTGTTGCCATTTGATGTGTTCACATGTTGTATGCTGGCACTGTTTCTCCTCGGCAGGGCTCAATAAACTATGCTCTGTTAAGTCTTCATCAGTCTGCGAAACATTTTCATCACTCTTGAACCTGACTCACACTAATTCTTCAACGGGAGGAAAGAACATCATTCAGTTTTTACTAGTGTGGCCAGGGCAGGAATGATGAGGCCAAACACACAATAAATTTTATGGGTTTTTATTCCCCGACTGGACTCATTGCAAAGAGAACAGCATTAACATGCAAAGTCCAAGGTTTAAGGCAGCTGGTGGTTATAGTACATAGTCCTAATTTAAGTGAAGTGCAGGACTAAATCTTAAGTGTCAGTCTTAGAGCTGATTCACGACACTTTGCTGTGTCGCAAACAGGATTTTGGATGACGATGTAGGCATGGCCAATCACTGACTAGATTTCCTTTAAGAATATTCTCAGATAAATTCACAGAATTTTTAAGAGAATAAATTATGGACTTAGGCTGTGTACACATTGGAAATGAAAGGTAAAAAAGTTAATCTGCCATCAATTGCACCTACTACTCCTGGGGAGCCGGCTATTTGCATCAATTGTTTGTTTGCTTCTTCAGGATTACGGGGCAATTGCAAATAAACAAAGCGTCATCACAACCATCAGTTTAGTTGAAAACGGATTGCTGCTTAAAGTCAGTGGTGAGATGACGTGCCTCACGAACTCACTGAAGAATAACCTGCGCTATCTGACCCCGTCTAATTAAGCACGTGTCATCAAATAATTCAGAAACATTCCACCTTTCCTAAAATATTTGCGCCATCACAAGCCCCTACTGGCAGCTCCTAACCACTTAAGAGAACCTTGGATCTGTCTTAAATAACTGTGAGAGTAAAAGTGATTCTTAGCTTTAAGAAATTTGATAGCTTAATTTTATTCCTAAGTTTGAAAGTAGGAGTAAATTTCATGAATTTGTAGCACTTAAGACTAAAATGGCACTTTGAGAAGCTTGATAACTACAGGCCCTGTTGAACAATGTTGAAAAGCTCATGGTTGAACCTAACGGTTGACACGGCGCAGAAAAAATTGTCTGGTTCCACATCAGCTCAATATCATTTTAATATAATAATAATATAAAGAAGAAAAAGAAGCATTGTGGCATGTTGAAGTGATTGCACCTTTAGGGATTTTTAGAAATATTGCCACATTATTGTACAATAAATATAGACCTGGCAACACTGCCCCTCATCATCACTTTAATGTATTCATAGGCAACTGAAAACATTGTCCCCTAAAACTACAGCCCTGCCCACACTGTCATAAAACACGCAAAAAAAGGTTTCCTCCCAAATAGTCTTTGATAGATTTAATAGGGAATAAAAAGTGATTTACTGTATATGGCAACAACAAAGAGAGAGAGAGACAGAAAAGGGTTGACTTCATCTGTTTTAGTACTGTTGAGCATGTTGTATTGTCCATCATAGACGCTGGTAAAGCTTTAGGGGATAAACACACACACAAACAGGCTACCACAGCCAGAGGCCATGTCCTAACTCACACTGTTTTGTGCCCCTATAGTGAATGAATACCCACACAATAAAAAGCTAATAATCTAATAAAACAACAAACCAACACTTGATTTATTCCTTCAATAAACTGTTGAACAATGTATGGCTTGCTGTGAGCTAGTGCTGGTGATACACAATGTCTGTGTGCTGGAGACAATAAACTGCAATCAACTACACTACTTCTGTAGAAAGATTTAAAAAACTATGAATAAAACTATATATAGACTGACTGATGCTGGTATTCTATTCTGAGATTAAATGTTTTATGTTCTTGTAAAATGAAGCTCATCTCCTTAGATAATAACAGGTGAATGATGAGTTATCGCTTCAATAGAATTCAAAGCACTGCTCTTGTCATGCCACAAATGAATCTGTTAGTAAGGCTCACTTCATTTAGGATAGATGATTCATTATATGTATTCATACTCATAACTTCATAATATGCTCATCTAAAGCCTTTCTGTTTTTTTGTTTTTTTGTTTTTTTTTGTGTGGTTGTTTGCAGACGCGTGTGAAATGACATCTATGGAAATGATGTGTTTTAATGAACCCGAGTCCCTGGACTCCCTGAGTCCATTTCATTAAAGCTGGACAGGAAGCAGACGAATGGTCGACAAAGACTAAAGTGAATTCCTAAATTATTCTGGCAGTAATAGTATCCAGCACTAATGGCTGTGTTATGCCTCCAAAGCCTCATTGAGATCTGTGATCAATGGAAATTAAAAACACTGCTGATTAATGGTCTAAAATTATTTTCAATAAAAATCTTCTACAGCTTTTATCAAGGCAGACATAAGGTGATGTCAGTGTAATTGCTCTGTGCAGCTCTGAAGACACCAGCACTTATATGGTATTATACTTACTTTTGTCAGAGGGATATTAGTTTTATATATAATATATTGCCAAAAGTTTTGGGTCGCCTCCCTTTACATGCACATGAAGGTTGATAACATCCCATTATTAATCCGTAGGGTTTGATATTGAGTTGGCCCACCCTTTACAGCTATAAAAGCTTCAACTCTTCTGGGAAGGCTGTCCACAAGGTTTAGGAGTGTATTCATGGGAATTTTTGACCATACTCAGGCACAGATGTTGGACGAGAAGTCACTGCCATGCCATGGAAACCCATTCCATGAAGCTCTCTACGCACTGTTCTTGAGCTAATCCCAAGGCATGGAATATTTTGTAGTGAGGAAATTTCACAAATGGACTTGGATTATACAGGTGGCAACCTATCACGGTACCATGCTTGAATTCACTGACAATTAAATGATTCTCTCCTATATATGTACTTGTGTTACGCCTTTGCATTATAGAAAATAGAAGATACTTTCATTGTCACATGCACATACATGTTGCAAAATTCATTCTCTGCACTTTATCCCATCCCTCAAGGGAGCAATGGGCAGCTGCTGTGCAGTGCCCGGGGACCAGTTCCAGATTTTTATCAGTGCCCAGTCAATAGCACTGGCTGAAGAACCTATGATGTTTTTGATGGTGGGGGAAACCGGAGCACCCGGAGGAAACCCACGCAGACACGGGGAGAACATGCAAACTCCACACAGAAATTTGGTGATTTCGGGATTTGAACCTTCTTGCTGTGAGGCCACAGTGTTAACCACCAGAACACCATGTAAATCTAGTCCTAAGAAATAATTTTACATTTTATTATAAATTCTTTTAATTATAATTGATTTCCAGGTATGAGTTAGATTTTTTAACTAATATATTAAATATAGTTTCTAACGCATGAGGATATGATTTAAACATGGAAAGAGTGATCCTTGATGTAACGGTAGCCAGTTACGCACATGGAAAGAATCAATATAAACATATATGTTTAAATATAGGTTGATATAGGTTTTTAATATGTGACATTAGGGAAGAGCAAGTACAGTATTATCTGTATCTGTATCCGTACTCAGACTGGGAGGGGGCTAGCCCGGAAGTGGGCGAGCTTTAACCTGAAAGTGGGCCGGGTTTTCTTGAAATGGGCGGGGCTTTAACAGTACGTAGTTTTAGTATGCAATTTATATGGGTTGATCAGAAATTGATTTCTTGCTGATTAGAAAACTATTTACATGACAGCATCAGCATTGAGCTTCAGGTAAATGGTTGGGATCACGATAACAAACGAACTATATACAGATCAAGTTTTGCAACAATGAATACAACGCATGCGGTTGCAATTATGAAGTAAAATGTAATGAACAAGAGTTTTCATATTCAACATAACTTTCCTTTATTAACTTTTAATTTTTTTATGAACGGTTAACCTGCTCCAACAGGTTATGTTTGAGAAAAGAGATTAACTCTGTGAAAACGCTGCCTACTGACCAATCAGCTCTCTGGAAAATGACATCACCATCTGTAGGAAATCCCACAGACTGTTTTAGCCAATAGGCTGCTTTATGTTTGCAGCGGTGATGTGGAGAAACTCTTGACTATGGCGATCCTACAGAGACTGATTAAAAGCCTCAGGCTAATGTTGCCTACAGGTTTTTACAGTACAGCAGGATCAGCCTACTTACTGCCTTTAAATGTGTTTAATGTTTTTTATTTGCTCCCAGTCCGTTTCACACAGCCTGACGCAGCCGTTAAATAAATGGATTTTATTTTTCTTATGTGAGGCTGAATATGATGAACAGTTTGGTAGTGATATTGAAATACTAAATTTTAATATGAATGTAGGCTGTTTATTTAGGTTAGTATATCTTTCTAAGGCGACTACAGAGACTGTAGTCATGTTCTGTCCCACCTTTTGCGATGTGGACGCAAAAGGTGGGACGGTGAGTTTTCAGCAGCCTAAATGTTCAGATTCAGTCTTTCAAAGATTATTTGAGCTCATTTTATTTTTTCTGTTTCACTGCTTTATGAAGTTAATTTAGAACAATGTTTGGACACTTTTGAGTGTGTTAAATAAATTAATCTCATTTTTGAAGTGGCGACAAGTTTTTTTTAAAGTGAGGGAGAACTTTTAATGTGGAAACGCCGACACAGCCGAGCTGAAAGAATAAGGCTGATATTTTCATACAGCTAGAAGAACACTTTTTATCAACGCATTATTATAGACTACGCCTGTTCATTTAGACATTCACACTGTCTGTGATTTTCTGTCTCCCTGCATGTGTCAGTTTCAGCCGTGCTACTGTCGTATTTCTGTAGTGTTACAGTTTAATCCTCGATTGTAAAATATGACGCTCTGCTGACAGTGGACCTGTTCATGTCTGTTTGGTCATCTAACACGTGAACGCGCTCCTGGCTGGATCGGGAAACCCTGGGTTAATTTACCAAGTTGATAACCAGCTTCGTGGTGCCACTTATCCCGATCGGGATTGTTAGTGTTAGTGAAGCCAGATACCGGAAACATATTCTGGGTATGTTGAACTCGCTTCGTGGTGCAGGCCAGGTATGTGTGTGTGTGTGTGTGTGTGTGTGTGTGTGTGTGTGTGTGTGTGTGAGTGTGTGTGTGCGTAAGAGGGAGACAGAGAGGGGGGGAGTGTTTGTGTGTGTAGCTTAATTTACAATATTATTTTAAATAATTTATTTATACCACAACTACCTTTATTTTTTTTTTAAATACAGCAAGAAAGTGTCAGACACTCAGTGCGTGAAGTCAAAAAAACTGGTTAGAGCCAGCTGACAGTTTAAAAAAAAAATCTCAGATGAATGGCAGAGAGGGAGAGAGAGAGAGTGTGTGTGCAGATACAGTCAGCTACCCAATGAGGACTTTTATTCAATCCGAGCACAGTATTACTTGTATAATACTCGTACTCGGCAAAAATGCTTTATCCGTACCGGATACTCGTTTCAGCCGAGTATCCGGCTCAACCCTACTGGATAGCAACTGGCAGATAGATATGACACAGGGGGGTAGATTACCATGCACTAGCAACCGATGCCAGTTGCCATGGGTTTTAGCCTCCTCACTAACGCATCCACCTCTCATTCCAGTTTGAGTGGTGACCTTGCAGTACAACTCGGGGCTGGTTACATGGATAAATCCACTACAATGACAAATACTATGAAATGAAATAGAGCAAACAATGGTTAGTAAATTGTCGCTACAGTCATGACAGTCCAAGATCAACCACAACAGCTCACCCACCTGCCACTATAGCTAACATCACAACAATATGGAGAACTAGAAAGTAAGCTGAAAATCTGTGGGCAAGTCTGTTAATGTTACCGTGACACAAAAATCATGGCTGGAAGGGCTGGAATAGTGTTGTGTGGCGGTGTGAGGGCTGCTTTGTTTGTTTATTTCCCATTTACAGAGCCAGGGCTGTGTACAAACATCATATTTTTTCAGCACACTCACAGAACACCCAGCTAGCGGACCGTGAGGAGATATTCACTGAATTACAGCTGAATTGAAAAGACGTACCCCACCTTTATAAGGAACTCTGACCGAAGCCAGAGGAAATAACATATACAAGACAAGGTGATCATTTTCCAGATGAAAGCTGCTCTCAAAACCTAAGGGCACATGAGAGACTGACTTTGATGAAGATTGTATTCAGAGGATTGTGACACACATCACAAGGCCACTGCATACATTTTTTTATTTTAACACTTTAGAATATGGCCAGCAATGTACAGCATAATTTTTCCCACTTCACAGTGTAACTTTTTGTGTAACAGTGTACCATGTACATGTACGTACAGATATGGTCAAGGGAACAGGATGTGACATTAAGGAATAAGGGGGGTTGCAAGTCTGCACACCTGTGGAGATGTGAAGATGTACACCGGATTACATGCAGATAATATGATGGCGTGCACTAGACAACAGTGCTACTTTTAAAAAAACAACACAGAGAAACCCTTTCTCCACATCTGTACAAATGTCATGTCATTCTGTAATTCTGCTCTATCTGTTATATGAGATATAAGCTCAATTTTATAATATATGCAGAGTTTAACAGTTACAACATAGGTTTGATAGTACGCACAGCCACGTGTTTCTTACATCTACACACTATTTCAAATAAATTCTGAGGGGTCTCCTACAATATCAAACATGTCATGGCAGCTAAAAGCAATATGTAGATAATAAGGGCTAAAGGCATCTCAATCCGGCTCTGCCATGGCAAAACGGTGCCTCAGGTTTGTATATCTCTCAGTGTAGACATGCCAAGACTCACATGGAGCATTGGAATCCACAGATCCAAAAATATGAGCATGACACTGACACAGATAAGGCTGTTTACTTAACTCTGAAGCTATTTAGGAGGAAATTAACTTCATCCTCAGTTGAAACAATTCCAGTGGAGGCATGCTACATCTTTATGCACCACAGAGAGCGGCATGCTAATTGGTGATGCATCATGCTTTGACAGTACTCATGGATTTAGCTCATCACATGAAGATATTAAACAGAGGAAGGTTACAGAAACTCGTGAAATGTATCCCCGCAATACTACAAATCTTTGCTGTGTGTGTGGTAATAGTTTGCAGTTATACGGCAGCTGAAAGGGGAATTGGAAATTAATGTAATATTATTAGTTGCAGATACGGTGGTTTGTTATCACCTGGTGCTCCAGAAATATTAACATGGGACTTGAAACTGCAAAAATCTTTCAAATGGTAGGATTTGACATTTGTGACTAAATTACTCGGCTGTACGTCAGTGCCTTTATATAGGGAGGTAGCACTTGGAGAGGAAAATGTGTATTCCCACAGTTCACCATGTTCCCAAGACAAAGTCCTGCCCATAAACCACCGTAAAAGGATGAATTTTCATTTTTAGAATTTACATGTAGCATTATATTTGTTATAACAACATTGGAGTGATATCACCTTTCTCTCTTAACTCTCAGCAAGAAAGCAAATACACTTATTTCCCATAATTCCAGATGTTGAATTATGCCTTTCATTAGAAGGCCATTTTTTGTGTTGTGACCTCCTGGAAACCCAATGTTGCACCACTCGGGGAAAATTACTGATTAATGTGGCTTCAATAGATAACTAGTACCAGAATCTGCATGTGTAAATATGATTCGGCTAACACGTTAGCCATTTTAAAGGTTCAGTGTGTAATATTTCTGAGGATCTATTGACAGAAACGTAATATAAAATCCAATACTATGTTTTCAGTGGTGTATAAAGACTTAAAATGAGCCACTTCTATCTACATACACCAAAGGTCCGCTTACGTGGACGCCATGTTGCCCAAACTGCTCTATAGAGCATGTTTCATCACGATGTTGATTATGTACAAGTAGAAGAAGTAGTAGTAGTAATAGTAGAAGTCATCGTCTGTCTTTGCAGAAGTAACAAGATAAGTGAAATTTGGACAAATGGAGGACCGCACATGTTATATAGCACAAGAGCTGACAGAGCGCTGACACCTTCTCCTGCGTGCTTGGAGAGGGAGGGTTGAGAGATGACGGATGGTGCACTCATGTATGTCAGAATAATTGTAAGTTTTTTTCCCTCCTTAAATCTTCATTGCAAAAAGACAAATTAAGTGTACATGGGACATAAAGAAGTATTCAGGACAGTATACAAATACAGTATATAAGAAAAATTTGCCTGTGGTAGTTTATAATTATATAAAGATCATAAAGGAGACAGTTTTCACTGCCTTTTTGCTGTGCTGAAAATGCAGCACATCTTTGTAGTAACATCCATGATTGATTCCACATTCCGACTTAAGAGCACATGAATACACCGAAGTCGGAAGAACAACTTCACAACTTGAGAAATGGGCCATCCGAGGAGCATGTGAATCCACAGTGAGCAGTTGGTCGCAAACCTCACCACTAGAAGCCACTAAAACTCACACACTGAACCTTTAAAGGTCATAATATAAAGGTCAAAAATAAAGTATACTACTACTACTAATAATATGTCAAATGTGGGTGTGATGTAGGCTGTAACTAGCAATTACTTTTGATCAGTTAGACCTTTATCAAGCTTTGTTTTTCATGCCTTTTCTGCGTTGGACTTGCCCAGTACGATCTGCTCTGTGCAGCTTGACGCAGCTTCAGTCAAAAATAGACTCTCCACGTATTCTTTACAGAGCAGAGCGGAGAGACGCTTCTGGAACACTTCTGGGATCCTTCTGTCTAGAATGGCCGCGATCAACTCCAGCAGCCACGTCGCAGCCAGAATGTGACGTAGCGGTGCCCATTGAAATGAAGCCTTTCGAGAGGCTTGTGGTTCTTTTGCCACTGGCCAAAGGATGTGACATTCATTCAGTCTTGATCAAAAACATTCCACAGCTGAAATATATTCATTATAAAGTATTGGATGTGCTTCCACTCTAACTGTGCTGGTTTGTTGGATGTAACGGTCCCTGGTGTATTTCCTGGTGTATGCAATTTGACTTGACAGAAGTCACAACTGCAGGTCACGTGAAGTTTCAAGCCTACTGCATGCTGATTATGAGCAGTAAATGAAATGTAAGGATGAATGGATATATATTAAAATCCACCGTGAGCTGTTTCAAGGTATTTTCCTAATTCAAGTGATCAGCAGTCTGTCAGGCGAAGCCAAAGAAAAAAACATTTGCTTATAATGACAGAAGCAGGAAGTGATAGAACTGTATGTATTTGCATAATAACGGGCTGCCATGTTTGAATGCCTTGTCTCTTTAATACATCCATATGTGTCCTTGTGTGCTCTTTTGTATGAAACAAGTCAAGTTTTTGTAAACCCTCCTGAAACCTGACTACTAACAAACATGGCATGTGGGACAGAGTCAATGTCCCAGCATCTTAGTTGCGAAGGGGTGCATTTTGTAGCAGTTTAAGGCCTGCTGTAGTGCAGCCCTCTCAAAATTAGGAACACCAAAGTCTGTGGCAACCATAGACTGTATATAAGAAATGGACATAGTCATCATGACGTCACCCTGGGCTGATAACTTTGTCTAGCGAACAACAGTCTTAAAACTAAATGTACTCACCAAAGAAAGTGAACAGCCAACTCCTAATAAGCTTTTTCAACGGCGCAGGTTAAATTTACACAGCGCCGAGGGTACCAGCCTGATTGACAGGTCGCCATGGTAACGGCTTGTCAATCACAGATAATCCCGCCCTGAAAAATACTCTGCTTTGTGGTCTATTTTAAAATTTTGTATTGAAGAAGACTTGAAAGTAGAGAGACCATAACTCATCTGAGACCATAAACTCATCAGGAAAGTGTTTACTGGGGTAATTATTCAGCTGAGAAGCAGGGTCATTTTCCCATTATTTCTAATGGAGCCAAACTTCTTTTTGCAACCAGAAGAGTCGAGCCCTGCTGGATTTTCAATAGAATGCAGGTTTCAGGGACTTCCGCATTCGCTTCATATTGTAGACCGGAAGCTTCCCGCTTGGTGGCAACGCTGTGATGCTGGCTCTGGGACCCTACCTGCCCGTGTCATACAGTGAGGGAAAAGGTAGACTGAGAAAGATAAAATGTATTGAAGGTTTTGGATTTCTTTATACTAAACTAATTCTTGAGGCTTACACTGACTGAATTCATACCTTCGCAGTAACATCAATAAATTTTGCTCATTAAACAACACTGTGTTATCTTTGCCCTCTCATTAATATGCGTTAAAAACGTTAATATTTTGACAACACCACACGGCCTGTTACAGTGTATTGAGTTTTCCCATGTTTTTTTTAAATGTATCTCTTGAAATTTGAACTCCTACGCACACATTTTTAATACAAGAGCTTGAATTTGTAATCTTCCCTATGAAAACTCCATGGCTTGATGCAAAAGAATGAGAAAGGCAAAATTTGGATGCAAAAAGTGTTGCATCCAACTAAATTTTTAGGCTTTGCTTTCTTCTGTTTAGAAAACTTGTCATTTTAGTATAACAGGACAAACAGGAGCTGCAGCCTGTTTGTATACGTTGAAGGGAACGGTGCCTTTTTTCATTAAAATCACTCCTGGTGATGCTTTGAACTTCACTTCGAGGATTGATACTGAGATTTGTTGCATTAGTCCTTAAAGAAAGATCAGGTTGATGTCAGCTGCAAACTGGAGGACCCAACTGTGTGACAATAAAAGAACACACACACACACTCAACCCCACACACAGCTGGTGGCTCTTTGCTAGTGTGGGCACATACACCAGTCCTCAAGGGGAAAGTATGTAAGTAAATAGATTTGCTTCATAAAACAGATGGTTTAGAAGCATCAGAGTGTTTCTGTTTTTATTCTACATATCTGTCCTCCTGCCTCCCTCTCTCTGACTTTATTGCTCTCTCAACCAATTCCATCTTTTCATCACTTTCTCTTTTGTACACAGTTAGTTCCCCTCATTCCCCAAACAGCAGATGATCTGACATCGTTATTGAAGGATTTCTTCTTTTTTTTTTCTTTCGAGAAAGGAGAACTAAATGGAGCTCTGGGATATTTGTTTTAACAGGCATCACTTCCACACCTCAGGGAGGAAGGAAAAAAATGTAGGTAGGGAGTGAGGGATGGCGGGGAATGATATATATCCAGACACATGAGAGAGAGGAAAAGGGAGCACAGGAAAAAGAAAGACGTGATGACGGTGCTGAACTAAGTGCTGTGTTAAGAGTTTTTCTTCAGGGAGAAGCGTGCAGGCCTCTGAGATATTTGTTTTCTGAAATGTGCGTCTGAGATTTAGGGAAATACATTAGGAACAAAGACGGATGAAGGGAAGAGAGAGGGCATAAGGGAAGAGAAGGGATGGCTTGATGCATACTTCAAAGTCATCCAACTGCACAATAGTGCAGGGCATGTTTTATCAAGCATTTCAGATCCCCTTCTAGGATTTAAAGTTGACTAAAACACAGTAAGACTACAGTAGGAGTTATTTAGGAGTTATTAATTTTTTACTGTAAGATTATCACATATTTCTAGATTTACTTGCCTTTGCCTTATGTCAATTACTAACTTAAATTAACAATAACTGTGCTGTTAGTACTCATGTTGCATTCTTATGAGTAGCGAGGTTTGTGCTGCCATATCTTATGGCAGTAGATCTTTTTCATGGACATTTTGGCTTGTCATAACCAAGCGAAAAAGCATCCGGTCAGAGAACTGAGGCGAACACGCAAGTCCCTTAAACCTGCATTTTATCAAATGGCCAGCAGGGGGCGACTCTTCTGGTTGCAAAAGAAGTCCTGTTCCATTAGAAATAATCACAAAATGACACTTTTTCTCTGCTGATTTATTTTACCTCAGTAAACAGTTTCCTGATGAGTTTATGTTCTCAGTTGCTAGTTTCAAGTCTTCAATACAACATGATGTTCATTTAGTAAATTATGGTCCCATTTAGAGGAAAATAGACCACAAAGTATAGAATGCTTCAGGGTGGGATTATTGGTTATTATTTGGACGAGACAGTGGAGCTAGCTAGCTAGCTAACAGCTAACAGTAGCTAGCCACCGTTAGCTAGGTGCAGCTGTAATTCATATTAACTGTCCAAATGTACTCACCAGCCGACTCCTAATAAGCTTTATCAACGGTGCTGGTTAAATTTACACAGCACCGAGGGTATGAGTCACTCTAGCCTGATTGACAGATCGTCATGGTAATGATAATAACGATAACTGCATTCTATGAAACGGCCAGCAGGGGGTGACTCTCCTGGTTTCAAAAGAACTCTGGTTCCATAAGAAAATTTCACACACCAGTTTTCAAGGACCTTGATTTTTGCAGAGCGCATTGTGTTAGCTGAGCACAACTCTGAAACTTTCCTAAAACCAACTGAAATGTAAGTTAAACCTGAGCTAAGAAAGATGTTAAAATGGTTTTACTCAGCCTGAAATTAGTTGTTGTGAAAACTTGTGTTCATTAAGACTGATTTCCTTCTCTGAGATGCATGATAAATAACATGGTCTCAGGCTTGCTGTCTTTTAATATAAACAAATATTGCTACCAATAAATAGTAACAACCTGGACAATACTAAGGCAGCAATTCCTGCAAAACTTAATGTCTTTATTAAGTTTATTAAGTTGATTTGTTTCTTTAGAAGTCCAGTAAACCTGTTTATTTGCTTCCACCCAACAGATGGAGCCTAATTTGCAGTTTATTTTGTGACATTTAAAATGATTCTAATTTCCTTTAAAGTTGAATGAAAATGATCTTCAAACAAAAAAGAAAAAAAAAACAAGAAATAACTGAATGATTGGAGACTGAGCGAAGGTGAAAATAAAACACGCTCAAGCCCACACACATTCACGCATGTAATGTGGCATTTTTACATGCTCGTGTTCTCCGAAATGAGGATTTATAAGATCCTCCTCTTTGCCCTGCCTTGCATTTCATCTCGCTTCACTGAGCGGGATTTATAACTCCAGTACAAACTTGCAATAAAATAAATATTACACCTTCTCCATTGAAGGAGGAGAGAGAGTTGTAGCCTGTATCTATCAACTTCAGTGAGACGGATTTATAGCTCTAATACAGTTGTAATGCAATAAACTTTAACAGCTGTCTGTGGAAGGTGTCTCTTTGATGGTTTAAGTGATGGCACTGCAGACTTCATCCCTGGAGCGAGACAAAGAGATAAAACTTTCAAAATAACCCAGGGTTTTTGAAGTGATGGTGTGGGACCTTTGGGGGTCCTTGAGTACATTCTTGGAATAGTTTATTTCCCTTCCTGTTTCCTTTGAGTAGCAGTCAATTCATAGAGAAGATGTGTTAGGATCACATCTCTAATTACAGCACCTGAAAGCACTGCTTTGTCCCCATCTCTGTAATTGTGGATAGCAACAAGTTGTTTCACTACTACGGAAGCCCTATGAGGCCAATACATTCATGCGTTTTATTTACTCTGTTTTCCCGTGATAGAAAGTTCATTGCAGTTGTTTTCTCAGGATCTCAAGCTTACATGACAGTTTTGCAAAATAAAATCAGCCGTTTTTCCAAGTTAACAGGATAATCTGATCGAGATAACGAACCTTAGTTTTCCAGAGACAATGACATAAGTAATTTGAGATCTTGAGAAAACAAAACAATAGTCGACTACAAGGGTCGGCAAGTAAGTTTGGCATCGGGGCAATGTTTTTAGTATAATTTAAGACATTTTTATAATATAGAGCGTGTTCAGTTGCGCAGAATTGAGCAGATGTCACAAACAAACAAGTTTAAGAATACAAGCTGTCAGAGACTATAGCAAAACGAAAAAACAGAGCACAGTCATCCCACACAAAGAAAATAACAAACCAAGGAGAAACCCAACCAAACACCTGCATACAATGCTGAAGAGAAAGAAAAACAAGAAGACAACCTGCCAACACATAACCCTACAAGACACTTGGTGACATGCCCAAAAGCCAGCCCACAAAGGACAGTGAGGAAATCGGAAATTTGAGCTGCTTGGCCCCGGTCACCAGTCACGGCAGATTGAGCTGAAAACCGACCTAGTCTGATCCCCAGCCGTCTCAAGAGACAGCATTAGTGTGGATCCACTGAAACACCTTCACCCTATCAACACACCCCCCGCAACTCACCATGTGCTGGACTGACTGAAGACCATCCAACAGAACCATCGGGTGGGAGTCGTTCTCCAGCTGCCTGCCAGCGGGAGCAAGAACGGGGCTACACCTCCCAAAGAAGGACTCACCTGCTCGATGGTGGGGATCCTACAGAGGTTGTACAAGCTACAGGCCCCGCACTGCCCCATCTGCTCCCAGAAGAAGTCCAGCCAGATGGCGGGACAGGTGATGGAGAGCAGCTTCTGGATTAGCTTAACCCACCATCTGCAGACTGTGCCGAGGTCCCTCAAAGTAATTATGTCATTATCTCAGGAAGAGAACGTTTCGTTATCTTGAGAAAAAATTACCCCATTATCGCAGGAAAACAGAGTAAATAAAATGTATGAATGTATGGCCTCGTAGGGCTTCTGTGCTCAACACTGTGTAGTAAAGAAGCTTACTGACTTATAGTGAGGAAATTCTGATCTCATAGAAAATATGCAGTTGCATTTTCCATAAGACTGTAATTTATAAACACATCCTCAGATATTTCTCAATGCACTGGGATCAAATGTCATGATTCAGTGATATGTGGTCGCATTGCTGGCTCAATGCTTTTAACCATCCTAGCTGCGTGGCTCAACACTTTGGTCAAGACTGAACAACTACTGGATGGATTGCCATAGCATTTGTTACGGACATTAATTCTATTCACTTTTGTGATCTCCTAACATCCAACGCTATCAGGTGGCCACATTTTTTATTTGTCTATGACTAAGTACCTGAAAAATGGATGACGTCCCAATCCACCTTAGCTGTGCTTTATATCTAAACCTGTCATCAAAATCAATGCAGCAGATCCATCAGTTCTACCGCAGACAGTTCGGTTGCAGATTCAGGAGTGTGCTTTCCCATACTGTGTGGTGTACCTGTTTGTGCACGACTAACTTGTAAATTGTTTTGTTCAGTAAAGCTGAAAAAATGACAGCCTTAAGTTACTAGCCTCAAGCAAAGATGAGGAGCTGGCATGGATGTATAATAAGACCTGAATAGGACGCCACTGCCAGTTTTTCCCAGTGGCCACTGGCGGCCTTGTGGTATATCCCCATAGGACACCATTATAAAATAGTTGACCAGTCGGAGACAAACGTGTTTTGGTATGTCCCTTGCCCATGATATGACCATGACATTAACTTTTTAGGGGTAACCATTGGCATTATAGACAAGTCTGAACAAGTCAAGTCACTTTTAATTTAAGACTTAATTTTATAGCACAAATCACAAATTTGCTTAAGGGGGCTTTAATATGTGTACAGTACACTACACCCTCTATCGTAAGACAGGTGGAGTAAAGTGCGGTCCGGGGACCCCCAGGGGTCCTTGGGGGGACTCTAACAGGTAAAATGGGGAAGGATTTATTTTCACTATAATTCCTTCTAAAAGACACAATGACAAACTGTGTAACTACTTTTGTTATGGGTTTCATACAGTTTATGTAATAAAACATCTGAAAGCCAAAATCTTATCAGATCCTGCGACCCTGGGAGAAAATCTTATCAATTAGGGGTCTGTGGTCTAATTTGTTTCCGTTTTGGGGTCCTAAGTTGGAGAACCACTGCCTTAGACCCTCGACTTGGACAATCAAAAACGGGAAGAAACCTCAAGAACAACAGAGGATGGAACCTTCTCCCAGGACAGAAAAACATGTAACAAATGCTGTGTGTACAGAAAAGAGAACATAATTGTAACATATATACTGTATATGAAGAATATGGATTTAGGAAGATGTTAAGCAACTTCAGGGGTTGCCAAACAGACCTCAGCTCCCACCTCCTCCCCAATATGGAGACCTGGAAGGTTTTTTTTCTAGACTAACAAAAGGTTCTAGCCGCAGCACTAGCAATAGGAACTAACATGTAGCGTAGCAACAGAACATTTTAGTCAATTTACCAGGGAGAATTAAGCTGGAATGACCACAAAAATTTTGCAGCCATGTGGAACTAGAGCTGCAGACAGGGGCCTCTGTGAACAGTGATGACAAAAGCTGAACCTGTCCCAGCAGCCTCATATAAAACATATGACATGTTAAATGTGTGGAGCAGCAATGAAGGTGATTCCCTGACTGGTGCAGCATCTGCCCTTGACTTGGCATAATAACCTGGAAAAATGTCGAGTTGCTCTTACATTTTTATCAATGACTTGACAGAAAACATGTTCAGACTGTCAACAATGGAGAGCACATCATGGGAGACACAGTCTTCAAGACAACAAGATAAAATTGTGTATTCTTCCTAGGATAGGCTTCACTCTTTTGTCTGATGATGGCGTCACCAACAGAGTGATACTTGAATGAAATGACTTCAACACAGTGACAAGGCCACCCGCTGTCTGAATTGGAGTTATGAGGCATGTACACACAATACTGATCTTAGGGGGTTTTAGATGAATTAATCATCAGAGGCTTCATGTTGAACATCTCAAGGACCAGCTGCCAGTTACAGCATTCAAGCAATATAAACTGTGCACTGTTTTCCCACAAATTCTTGACTTCACTGTGATGATGTCTTGCTTCATACAACAGAGGCAATGACATTTTTCAGTCACTTGTTGAAAAGGATACAATAGCTTGGTACGAAGTTTGTGGTATTTCTGATGATGGATTCATTCAGGTCCAAAATGAAACAGTCTAATAAATCAAGTTATTTACAGAAACAAATCAATGACGTTGACGTCAGTGATGATATGTGAGTGCTAGGAAAATCATGGATGAAGATGTTGCATGCTAAAAGAAAAGACTAAACAAGGCAACCAAACAGGAGGCTATATGGGGAGCTGAGAACGAGAGGGAGAGGCCCAGGGGAGTCTGTTCAGCAAAAACCTGCAATCTGCCAGCTCATTGAGGCTCTTTGAAATCTGAGATTACAGATTGTATCAAATGTTGCAGGAGGAAGTGCCTCGCCTGTTGCACATTGACCAGATATTTAGTTTTGGTTTCCTTTGAAATCAATAAAATGTAAAAATCTTACCATTTTAAGTTTGGTGTAAATGTTTGTTAGTGAGGTCACATTATGCTTTTTGGGTTTCCCCTCCACTTTTTTGAGTTATATATCGTTTTTGTGCATGTAATAGGTTTAAAAAGTGAAAAAGCCCAAAGTCCAGCCCAAAGGGAGACCACAGAAAACACTGCTCTGAACTGCCTGAAAACAGCTCAATTGTACTCTGGCTTTTACTTAAATTACCAATTTGCGTGACTTTGTAACATGCATCATAAACGTAGCGGCTAGTCATGCATGCCCTCAAAATACCTGGAGAAACACACTGAGCTGACAGCCACTCGAGGCCTCCACTCACCCCCAATCTCTCTAACCAACACAGTCAATGGACATAAAGTTGTTACAGTGATGTAGAGACGGCGCACAGTTAAAAAGTTACGTATGAATGATCAATGTGTTACAGAGTAATAAATCACCACTCTGAAACTCTGGCTTCAATCTTGGTTGCTAAGCTGATTCAGGAACGTGTACAGCTGAACTGAAGCTTGTCAGGACCCGTCCTTATCTGCCTCTGATTGGCTAGTAGACCTTAACTAGATGTGCAACTCCCAAGAAAGCTCTTTTAGAAGTGAGATGCATCACTCCATAGCTAAAACAGAGTGGTCAACACCGGGTGAAAAGAAGTGTTCAAGCAATGTGCAGTATGACAAAAATATGGTGTTTATTGAAAACAGGTAATAATGTTTCACGCGTGTCAGTAGGCTAAACATCAGCACAAACACGCCTTCAACATTCCACATCATATTGCCAAGAAGACTTCACATTGAACCCAGTACAATCCCCCCACACTTTACAGTTTAACCCATGATAGCACTGGTGACATCAGGAAGAGCAGAAACACAGGACTTTAGTTTTTTTTTTTTAGGAGATGTTTATTGGACACTATGGGAAAGCATAGTATGCATGATATGTCAAAACGAAGAAACCTAATATTTAACAGGAGAAACTCAAAGACTGCATCAGAAAACCATAGCTGAATTTAAATACTTGATCTGTTGGAAATGTCAATGGTAAGTGTAACAAAATATAAAGCTAAACACAAAAACATACTAAGCATTTGCAATACTACAGGTAAGATGGAGTTTTGGCTAAAGAATGGACAAGATGGTATGAAATATGTAAAGGTGCAAATCGCTCACTTTGTCACAACATCCAGCACCACAATGTGTGACTTTGTAGCTTTTCTGCTGATAAAATTTGATTCCATAAAACCCTTCATTTGCATTCATGGCTATCAAAATAAGCAACACATTGAATATTATTCAACAAATTAGTTGCCTTCATTTTTACCAGTGCAACGCGGGTAATCAATTCATCTGCTCCATCAATTTTTAAATTTTAAACTGTCTTTAAACTTCAAATTGTGTGTGGCAATATTGGTGTGCAATGCTAAATGGCCAACATACTACCCAAAAGCATTTTTTAAAAATCTCTGTCTCTTCCTTTGTGTGTCCTTTATGTGTCAGGCTTTGCTTGAATACGGCCACCTATACAGACCGATCTCTATATCAGAAGTACACACTTTATGCCTCCATATCCAGGAGATTCTTTTATTCCTGAACTACTTAACAGTTGATCAACATCCTTGTTGAGTTTTAGTGCGAGACCTGACATTATAAAAATGTCCATTTTACCTAGATTGCTGTATCTGTTTATTTCATTACCAGTTAAAATCGTAATTAGTCAATTTAATGAATGGGACAGGCAAATTTCTCGAACAGAAGGAAACAAAGGGTTAGATAAAGTATGTTGACCACCAGTAAAGAGGGTGGTGGTATGTCTTTCCCTTATCTTAAGGACAATTACCGTTCGGTCCAATTAAAAACTGAAGTTTTGGACGACGATGCCGCCAAGGAGCAATCACTGAATAGATTGTCTTGTTTAAGAATATTCTCGGATAAATTCACATTGAATGGTGAAATTCCTATGAGGAGTTAATATTCAACACACATTCAACAATAGAGAATTTTCAAGAGAATACATTATGATATAGGCCTACACATTAATAAATGAAAGATAAAAAGTTTATCCTTATATGAGCGCCATCACTGCACCTACTACTTCTGTGAAGATCCCGTCTTATTAACTGCTTGTCGTCAGAATTCTTCCTCTCCTCTCCACATGTCTCTGTCTCCACAGCGCCATCACAAGCCCTGCTGACAGCTCCTAACCACCTCTGGAGAGAGACCTCTGGAGCTGTCTTAAATAACTGGGAGAGTAAGAGTGATTCTTAGCTTTAAGAAATTTGATAACTTGCTTTTATGCTTAAGTTTAAAAGTAGGAGTACATTTCATGAATTCTCAGCAATAAGGACTAAAATGGCACTTTGAGAAGCTTGATGAATACCGGCCCTGGTCTTTCTTGGTAAAGCAATTAGAAGATGGAAAGCAGATGGAAAAACTTAGATGGGTAGCACATGATACAGGATTTAAACCAAATGGTATTGATTCTAGACTTCAGTATTACTGATTATTGTGCCATAATGAAGAAGAAAATACTAAAAAGCTTTTAGACACTAACGGAAAAATACAATTTGGGAAAAATTGACTTTTTTGATTCTTACAGCATACTATGGTTTTCCTAAAACAGTGCTTTCTAAACTTTACCACCACCACATGTTTTGGAGGTCTGATATAAGACTACAGTTGTCACAATGCTGCCGGGCAACAATGTTTTGATGTGCCTTGCTGTTCTTAGTATACTTATACTTAAGTATACTTAAAAGGGTGGCAGCTGGCAGCAGCGAAACAGGGCTACAAAGTCCTTTGCTGGCAACTGCGCCCCGTCAAAGTCCGTCCACTAAAGTGCATGTTTTTGCCACTGACAGGCTCAGATGGCTGTTGTAGAAAGAATCCCCAAAGAGGTGCACCTTTTTTTTTTAAAAGAGTAACCAGTCACTATACAGCTCTTGTCAAAGCCACCAGACTCCATTGATAAAAACAGCAGTTGTATCTCACAGAACATGGGCGTTGCTGGTCTACAGCGGCCTCAGTGCGATAGTTTGTTTGTGTTGTTGTTTGAGTTTGATGTTTTAGGGTTTAAAACACCAACTAACCGATTGAGGCAGCCATAGACCAGAGAGGTAAAATTACTATTTTCAGTGGCAAAAACAAGCACTTTAGTGGACATACTTTGATGGGGCACAATGGCCCCTAAGGATTACATTGCAGCCCTGTCTCACTGTGCCGACTGCAATTCCAGGTTGAAAAATATGGAAGATACCATTTAACACATCTCCTTTTGCCCTCTGCCACACTGCAACCTACTTATATCCTGTCATAGGATAAATATGACACCTGACTCATTTATATGTAGAACAAGTCATCTCATTCCGCTCTGATACCTTCAACTCATCTTTCACTCCCTGCCTTTTTACTTCACTTCCATCATTCATTTAACCCCTGTCCATCCATTTAGTTATCTCCTTCACTCTCTCCCCCTCTCTCTGTCTTTTTTATTTCCATCCCTTCATTTTTACCCATCATTCATCTCCATTTGTGGTGACAGACAGTTCAACCCCCCGAAATGTAATCTCCCCTCAGTTCATCCCTCCCTCTCCCTCTATATGCATTCTCTCACTCCCTCAACATTTTTCACTTAGTGTTTGTTTCCGTTTACTCCACTCCATCCAAACATTTTGCAAATTTTAATTTTGCAGGATTATTTACAGTTACAGAAAGTCAGCAAAAGAAAATGTGACTTAGTCCACTTTTCCATCCACTACCCATTTGGGTACCCATTAGTCAGTCAACAGGTTGTCAATTTTCAATCTGTTGTGTGCCCTTATACATCTTTTCCTTACACAAAAAAGTACATGTTGTCTAACTCTGAGCTCTCTCTACTGATAATTCAATATATTGTGAAGAATATATTTCTATCCTCTCCTTGCTGTGACGGCCCTCTGCCAGGTTCTTTGTGTGTGCGTGTCTCTTTGTGTCTGTTTTTTGTTGCGGAGTCTACTTCCTGGTGGAGTGGAGCTCTCAGGGAAATCGGAGGCAGCTGGCCACGGTCTCTAAACTGCATAAAACCGGCCGCCTCCTGATTGTTGCAGGCTTGCTCGCTTCTTCCTCGTCCCCAGCACCACGGCGTGTTGCTTTGTTGTCCTTTTGTTTGTTTAAGTTAACATGGAACTATGTTTTGCCAGCCACATTTGTTAAGCTTTGAAATGATCCGTTGTATTGGTTAAATTTTATTACTTTTGTTCAGTAAAACTTCTTTTTTCAGGCCATAACACAATAACAAATGCAAGCTTCATGGGCTCCATGTTTGCTAATTCATGAATTTTGAGAGAAGTTGGCCCAAACTTTTTTTGTTTTAATATGATGGATGTGTTTTATTCCATCACTAATTTCTGTGTTCCTTGGTGTCTTTCTTTATCTTATTTTCATGATAACACGTTCTGTTCAGTTCCAGCTGTGCAATAGCCTTCGGCTCTCCTGTAGTAACATGGTGTGAATATATTGGTGTTAATTTAGTCAGTTTGTCAGCAGCTGCAATATTAAATCATTGCCTGTGCATATATTAAAGATGCTTGGCTTTTCTGCACATATGGGTTCATGTTTTTGTGACAACATGTTGCCAGAGCGCACAGATGCCGAGTCATGGAATGAATTCTGGAAAGCTTCAGGGTACAGGTGTGTTTATTTGTGTGTGAGTGCTCATTAAAGATTCATGGCTTATGGGCAGGTAATTTCTAACTAACATGAACCATGTGCTCCTGGCAAATGGAAGAATGTTACACATTCTAACTTTTGGTTAGGAATGCATTGGCAGTTGGTAATATACAAGACGAACCCTGTTATTGAGCAATCATATCGATAGATGAATTAAACATATGTTTTTCTAGGTAATGCCTAATAAATATTGCAACACACTCCAGTGTCCATATGTATACTTTAAATAGATTATGTTTATTGAACAGGATCATTTACAGTCAAATTCACTTAAACATTCTGAAATGCTTCAGGCTAAAGGTATGTGGAAGAGAACTCTGTGTGTGTGTGTGTGTGTGTGTGTGTGTGTGTGTGGGTGAGCCTGAGGACCTAACATGTCTGTTGGGTGTGAGCATCCAGGCAGGATATTGGATGTGATGATGGTATATTGGTTCCTAATCCTCAAGGAAATGTAATGCACCTGGTGGTGAGTGCACATCCCCTCCCGTCCACAGAGAACGGTCATCTGCACTGGTCACAAGATTAAACGAAATTTACTGTAGGAAATACTGCAATGCAAGGAATAATCATGCAAGAGGTTGAAGCAAACAAGAATACTGAACACTGTGAACCACTGTCCTAATAGTGAATCGATTGTAATCCTTGTAGTCAACTAAACTGGTAAGTCGAGGAGAAGAGTCTTAGAACACAGCCTCCGAGAGCGACAGAGGCCAGTTTGACGATACAGTACAGAAGTGATTTACAGTGACTCTGAACAGGAGTCTGACTCGGAACGACGGCGGGTTAGGCAGGGAACAGGAGAGGATTTGAAGCGAATTCATTTGTAACGTTATACATCGTGTTGATAAGTCTGCAAGAATTTATTCTTGTTGGAAGTTATTTATTTCTGTGTTTTGAACAACAAGACTTGTGTGATGTTTTCACTGTGTTGAAATCGATCAACAAAATGTTCAGTCTCCTTGCTGGTTGTTCAGACACATTCAGAATCATTACCACTTTTGTTAGCATTTAACAGGTGGCTTATTTCATGGGTGTGTTTGTAAAATATATATATGTAAAGGCTTGTTATTACTGTTTTGTATTTCTATGTCATGTAGCATAGAGTTAACAATGTTATCTAAAACATTCTTTCTCAGCCCTGGAACTCAAACCGTTTTCTGACACCCCAAAAATATATATTTACTGTAAATAATAAATAAATAATATCATCAATAATATCAGTGCAATGACTGAAACAAACTACTAGTCACCTAGGAAAATCTTTAGTTTAGGGGCAGGCATAATATTAAGGCATTTAATAGATTATATGCATAGTTTACATACGCATATGAAAATCCTTAATTTGTCCCTTAAGCGAGCTTAATATTTTAATGACATCATAACATCCACCTGAATGGTCAGCTGACCTAAAGATGAAAAAGCTGCTGATTATACTCATTCAGGGATATGTGGAACTGTACAAGCCATCAAGTTCTTAATATTTTGACGCCAACAGAAAGAACAATGCCTGGAGATATATCACCTTAGAACTTGGGATAATGTATTGTTGGGTAGTGGTAAGGGACTATATAGTTTGGATTTATCCTCTTCCTCTTCCCACCTGTTACTTAATGGTGAGTACTGCCATCGCAGTAGATGCTGAAGCTACTGCTGCAGCCCCTGTAGCAAACATATCTGATATTTTTGCACATTTGGTGGCATCTGCATGTAGATTTTTAATGTATTTTTGGCTTGCAACTTCTTTGAGCAACATCTGACATGAGAAACAAAGTAAACGGAGGGGCAGGGGCCGAGAGATGTTACTGAGTCAGCCTTGTTTCATTACAGAAAATTAACCAATGACCTACTACCCCTGCTTTATGGGCTGGTTGTTAGCAGTAGGCCCCAAGGTGTGTCGGCCCACTGGGAATATGCTCAGTATGCCAGATTACCAGTTCAGCACAGCAAGTTGCCAGCTCAGAGCTTGAGAGCAGAGTTCAAATTTCCAATAATATAAAAGCCTCCAAACTCAATAGACAAAATGGACATTTCGAGAATAAATTTCGAGAACAAATTGGTCAATAGGACATTTGTGGTATATGTATACTGTACATTACAATGGTAGTTTGGAGCAAGATAAATAAAAAGTGACAGATTGTCAGCTTTCATGTGGAGGTTTTCAGTAGCCTTCATAATATATATAAATAACATTTTTTGGACACATTGCCCACTCTCACTTTATATTTTGATTGATTGTCACTTCTTTTGACTGAAGACTTTTAATTTTCCACTGTATGTCAAACTGTTTGACAAAGCTTTTTTTAAAAGGACTGACAATCTATGACAGTTGCAATTACAACCTATTAAGATGCATTCCTGTCCAGCTTGAGAATGTTCCATCAGTAACTTTGACATGTATTTTGAGTTACATGAGATCTAATACACTCAGGCTCCGTTTGTCTACTGTTTGTTAGTTTTGTTTTTGCCTATGCTAGCAACGTGACAAAGTGTTGTCCAGTGCTCCCATCAGATTAACACCCACCATAACATGGTATAGAGTGAAGTATCTTAAAATCAATCGGATGGACTAACATTCATAATTCCCAGAAGATTAATCACAATGACTCAGTGATCTCCTCACTTAAGAAGCTAAGTGAGACAGAAGCTAACATAGCATGTTGACAACCTGCAGTTAGCATCTTGCTGTTTTTAGGATGTCATGCTAAGATTAGCTTGTCAACATGCTAAAATTCAACATGTTATCATGTCAAGCACTTGTTTATTATTCTCCATATGGAAAGAAGAAAATTTCCTTTAAAGACCTTTGGTCCACTGTTCATAGATTCAAAAACTGTAGTCTAGAAGTTATGGAAACATGCTAACAGAAAGGCTGATTGACAAGAGAAGACTAGAGTTTAGCATGATGCTAACAACACATAAATATAATAGGGAATCCCATAGGAAAAGCTGCATAGCCACGCATCACTTAATTAGATCCAATTGATTTTGTAATTTAATGTATCATCTAATGTACATGAATGCACATCACGCTCCACCCTGTGAATTACCATAATTAGCCATAAATGTTAAATGAAACACCCCTTATAAATGTTACTGTGGTAATATATGTAAATGTGCTTGTTTATATGGAAGTATGTAAATGCGCCAGCAACAATGCACCATTGCTGCAAACCCTTTGGTACTAATTGCTTAACCTTTCAAATTTGTGGGAATTAAACAAGTAGCGAGCTCTGTTCAAGTTGAAAGCAGTTAACATTTCAAATCACAAGACATCAGTGAAAATAATGTTTGTGCTGATGTGTGGTTAACTTCTCTCCAAGGACAAATACTGAAATATTACAATGTTTACCTGCTCTAAGATAAATGTCTAAGGTGAAGATGGACACTGTGCATCCATCAGTGTAATGATGACAAAGAGAGTTGGGCGGTAAGATCAAAATCCATCACATCTGCAGTGCTAAGTTGATTTTAGGTTAAGGTACATAACCAATTCAAGGTTACAATACAATTCAAGGCAATCTGTATGTAGCTGGCTAGAAGTCAAAGGCATAATTTGAGTTACTGTTACCTAATGGCACTAAAAGAAAACATAAAACTTCTCTAAACAAGGTCATACTCTAAGGTCACATCATGATCTATCTATCTATCTATCTATCTATCTATCTATCTATCTATCTATCTATCTATCTATCTATCTATCTATCTATCAATCATACTCTTTACTATTATAAAGTATTATTTATATGGAAATTTTTGCAAAAATATTAAAGAATGATTTGCCCTTTATTTCATATTTATGTGTCCTTTTATTAGTAATTTGTAGTACTTGTGATGCATAATAATGTCTCCTCTTGCAGTCTGTTGCAAACACTCTACATGTCTTCCTGGACTACAGCAATTGTGCAGCAGCAGCAGCGCAGCAGACATTCAAAATGTGGAACTTTAACCAAGGAATCATCTGTCAACGTAAGAGACACCAGCATATATCCACAGGTGACTGAGCAGTTAATCCACGCTAATTCCTGCCAGCCACTTAAAGTTAATGTACGCTCACACAACCACACACACGTTTGTGCACGCTGAATTGATTGTGGTTATCACACACCACCATCCTCAAGGCGTTACGCTGTCATATAGATAAATCCATGCAAGTAAAACACAGAAGCAATCACTGTATCATGTTACGTCCCATGAAACAGCTCATAAACAGCCACCGTAAAAGAAGACAAGACTCCGCCCCGTGGTTAACGCATGGCGTTATTGTGGGTATTAGCCCTATTGACATTGTATAGGTCTTCAAGTGTACCCAAGGCAACATATACACACACACATACCCTGTGGCTCAAGGGAAATGCAAACTGATACAATGCACATGCTCTGTCTCTCATATTCCCTCAATCACCCTCCTTCTGTGTGTGTGTGTGTGTGACACCCTCTTGCTCTATCTGGATCTTTGTAACATGTTTATTGATGCTCTTGACCCCGGCTTAGCAAGCAGAGATCACATAGCACATGTGACACATCAACACAACCCCACATAAGACCTTCCACTCACAGTTGCGGGCAACCAGAGCTCAGTCACCTTTGCTTCAGAGGAGCAACTCAGCAAAGCCATTGTGTGGTGTAAAATTATACTGTTGTCATGCTTGGTGCAGTTAATTCAGTGACAATGAATGGAAGGAATTGCTACAATGACAGTTTGGGAAATTGTGGGCCAAACCTCATTGAAGTTAGAATCACCTGCACTGCAGTCATGTCTCAAAGAAAGGTTTGACTGATGTGCATTTTATAAAGGACACTAACAATAGATGCTTGACACGTCATACCTTTGTGTTGAACCTGCCATCTGTCGGTATCACTATAAAAGCTTTTGAAAGAGTTTTCTGTTCACCATGAGCCGCTAAAGGGCAACATACACCAGTGGCGTCTTAAAGCATGTGTCATACACGAGTATGAACATGTGGTCACAACTACAGTTACACAGTAACCTCATGTTAATTGATCACAACAATAACTAACTCAGTGGAATCATTGTCCATGGGCTGAAGTCACACCCAGGTGTGAATTTATTCAGCATTGTGGGAGACTAAGTTCAATGACTTCAAATGATAAAAGTTCAGTTTAGATCAGTGCTTGAAGTGGCACCTTGGCATTTTACTATTTGGCATACAGGGACTTCTCCCAAGCTGCCGGTACTGTCCTCTGGTTCTCTGGGCGCTACGTGACATTCACCTGTTCCCTTTCTCTCCTGCCTGCTAATCTCTCTCAGCACAGAGATTTTTATATTTTGAATTGTCACCTGTCACCTTAATTTTTCCCTTCATATAAATTAAGAAATTTCCTCCATAAATTGGTGCAGAAATGTGTTCAGAATGCAGGAAATTAAGTGGTTAATGTTATAATATTCACTAGTTTCATCTTGTAGTTGAGAATGGTGCTGGTGGGGGTGGGGGTACTGGCACATATTTTTTCTCACTTCAACCACTGGTTTAGATCACTGATTAACATCTTCATCTGTCCCTCTGGTCCCAGCAAACCTTTTGGTAGTTAATAGTTGGTTGCGTAGACTCTATAAAAAGAACTACATGTGACATCACCCTTTGGTTTAAGAACTGGTTCGGTGTTTTGGGCATTGCAATCTTGTTTTTTTTTAAACCAGAGGTGATCATATTTGGAAGACAGGTCGGGCTTGGGGAGGGACAAGCATTGCTACACCTCTATCCTTATTGACATGGTAGCGACTCGTCAATCACCAGGTGGCGACGCCCTAAACAGAAGCCTGCTTTATTGCCTTTTTTACTCTAAATAGGAACATAACATACAAAATGAACCTCATGCTGTATTCCCACTGGATATGCCCGCTGGATGCAGAGCTTCCTGTGGAGAAGGCAACAGAGCGTTAAGATGAATAGCTAATTTCATGTTTTTCTAAAATACCATGTAACAGTACCCTTTAATCTTTGTTTTGCATCAGAATGATTTAAACATCACTAACTGTTGATGAGTTAGCTTCATATGATATCTTTTACTTACACAATTATTTTTTTCTTTTTTAGAGTGATTAGTTGCTGAAACATTTTCTAAACATGCCCATACATATAACTGTTTGACTATGACACACTGACCCATGTATGAGCAGTAAAGCATCAACACACATTCATTAAGAGATGCTCTTCACATGTGTAGCTGACCCCCCCACCCCCCCACCCCCACCCCTACTCACACAGGCACATATAGACAAACATAGGACTTATAAATAATTCAAACAAGTCTCCTTGTTAATCTTTAATTATGTAATTTAAACTTTACTCATAGACTATAGTGTGACAGAGACCATTAGCTGAGCGTGTCTCATTAGAAAGATAGGCAGATAGACAAAAAAAGGGAGTAAGAAGGAAATAAAAAGATGTGATCAAAAGAAAGAACAAAGAGGAAAAACTGTAGTCAAGCAAGAGGACAAATATCAGGGTCATTACAGCAGAGAATGCTCTTTATTTACAATAATCAGCAGGCTAGATGGCAAAACACAAAATGCAGATTTTTAATTTGACTTAAGTTGGAGAAAATATTTGTTTTTGTTTTATGTTCAGAAAAAGACCTGTAATTATTATCCAAAGAAGTGATTAGTTGATCAACAAAAGTTGCAAAGTATTTTCTATAAATAATTTTCAAGCAAAAATAGCCCCCCCCTCCAAAAAAAAGAGACAAATTAAGTCATTTCAAAAGGTCACTTCGGGTTTTAAAAGATTGTGATGTATCTTTTGTCACTGTTTTATAGACCAAACAATTAATTGAGACCAGTATCTCTTCTGACAACAGCTGATCAGCTCCAGGTAAACACATGGGGTTCACCATGACAGGTTTTTAAAATAGTTTAAAGCAGTGAATTTTTGACCCCAAACTTCGTTCTCTAACTTCAGCAAACGAGACGATATTTTTCTTGAACGCATATCTCATAGCTGTACTTCCTGTAATAGAGACTCTTTCAAGGGTTGGCTGTTTCCCCGTTTCTGTGTTAGCACACACTTATGTTTTGGTGCTTGTTTGCAATGCTATTTAAGTGTGTGTGAGTGTGAGGCTTCCTTTTAAGCGCCAGAGGTCAACAGAGCCACTCAGCCTCATTTTCTAATTAATAACTCATGCAGATAAGTCAACAACCAAACTGACATTGTAGTATGCTGCGAAAACCATCAAATGGAGACAATTTGCATGAAGGCGTGGCCGTTTAAAAATGCATAAGAATTAAAAATGTAACACACTAATAAGCAGAGATGATGAGTGCCCTTGCAAGTAACACAAGGACACGGGTAATAAGAAGGTGTAATCATAGTCTTCTCACAGTCAATAGACTTAAAACTGGAAAACTGCAACTAAGAAAACTTTATGAAATGTTATCAGTTAAGACTTTTTGTGTAAAACCATTCACGTAAGAATCACTGGAAAAAGCATTTGAGATTGAGTTCCACCCCCACACACGTGATCATGATACGTGTTCATATGTGATACCGATGATCTCACCATTCTCCATCCTCACCTGCAACACATTTGACAACTGCTTTAATAAAAATTGTTTTTAGAAGGAGGAAGTTAGTGTGGTAGAGTACGTGAAAAGGGGCTTGAAGCTCCGGCCATGAGAGAAGCAAAGCTGTGGGAAAAGTAAAGACAAGCAAATGTTTATTTAGAACTTGACAGACAGATTTTTAGGATTTTCCACGACTTAAGCTGTGTGATATCCCTGCAGCACAGGGACCTCAAGGTGCCACGCAATACAAAACATCTCCCACGAGTCTGAACAGAGCGCAGATTCAGTATGATGGCCGATGGTCTTCGGGATTGTCTTACTTTTCTACAAACATAATATTATGCCATCAGAACAATTTGAAAGATGCTGTGATCAGATAAATGTTCTAGATTTTACCAATTTTTTTAATGCGAATAACTCCTGTCTGTCAGCCTACAACTTTTCTAAGTATGTGTTTTTGGTGTTTTCTGAAGCTTAGAAGTTGCTCAAATAAACCACACAAGATTTCTGTGCATTTGTACATCTGACCGCCACCACGTTCATATAGGCAGCAGTTGCCATATTATATATTATTACAATACAGTAAGTTTTTATGTTTCGCATGTTTTCGCAGGTCTATGATTTTTCATTGTTTCCAGCGGCCTCTCTGCTCTGCTGTGTTTGTGTGTGTGTGTGTGTGTGTCCTACAACTTAGCAGGCAACCAATCAAGATGACTTTCAAATGCAGCTGCTTGCCAAACTATTTTGCGAATACAAACTAGATGTTGTAATATATTTAAACTAGTGGTGGGCCGTTATCGGCGTTAACGTGCTGCGTTAACGTGAGACTCTAATCGGCCGATAAAAAAAATATCGCCGTTAATCTATTCTCAAAGTTGGGTTGGGAGCTGGGTCTATACTACGCAATCTATGATGACTTTCACCTTGATATTTTAGCGCAGATGTATACCTAGCCGAATTGCACTGTAGGGGGCAACAACGAGTCTTCGAACCTGTGTGTATGCCTGCTCTGAAATTACCACATCAAACGTGACGTGCTAACATGGATGCAGCTGTTGCTGCGTTCCATTTACCTCGGAGGTCGGAGCTGGAAATGACACCAGTCGGAGTTGACAGCGTTACAGTTACGACCTCGCTCGGCCAGCTGTTTGTTTACAACTAGCCAGGTTAGTTATTGATACGCCGGTTGATTTAAAAACGCATTGTGCGGTATTTACTCACACTAACTGTAGCAACACGTCCACAGACAGCTGTTGGACAGCACTTTGTGTACGAACATTTCTGAAGCTGCCGGGTTTGCTTCTGGGAAAATTTACTTTTAAGAAGCTTCCCAATGGAAAATTCGACAAGACTAAGGTTGTTTGCACCTTGTGCAATGCAGAATTAGTTTACTGTAGGAGTTCTTCCAGTCTCAAGTAGCCTACCACCTAAACGCAAAGCACATCACACGCTACACACAAGCACATCTTATTGAACATGATTTATTTTCATCACCAATTATCATAGTAGAACAGCTTTCTCAAGCAGTTTGTGATGCATTTTGGAAACAGGAGATGAGCCCCTGGTCTAATGCGCCACCTGGCTTGAAACCCGTTCGCACACATATTCTGAATGCCTTCGGCAGAATTCAAATGAGCCATTTTAATCTAGATTAATCTAGATTAATTTCAAGATTAATCTAGATTAATCTAGATTTAAAAAATTAATCTATGCCCACCTCTAATTTAAACCTTTATTTAAACAGGAAATGTCCCACTGAGACACAGTCCTGTATAACAAAAATAAAACACAATTTTTCAATCACAAAATGAAAAACCATACATTACGTAAGTTAAAATACAGTTTTACACAAAGTTTACAAAATATTTACATAGCAAAAACCCAATGAGTAAATATTAGGCTACTGTCTATAAAAAGTAATCAAGGTCTAAAATCATCTTCACAAATAACGAATAAGGAATTGTAATGTAGCCTAATAAATCTCAACTGTGCGACCACCAGACTACCCAGGTGCTGTCGGCTGCTGTCCGCTCCAGTGCACGGGCCACAGTGGTCTCTGTGAGCTCCCACGTCATCTCCAGGTGGAACAATAATTTTAAGCCTTATGACTACATTTGTCTTAAATGTCAAATGCAAACGCCAGCAAACAATAGCTGTTTTGCTCATAAAAATAACAATGTAATAAATCTCAACAGTGCAAACGCCGGCAGCTGGTGACACCATCTCCAGACGCAGGCAGACAAATGGTAGCTCCTGTGTTGACCCGAAACGAAAAATATTTATTTGAAAAGAAAAATATTTCTATATAAGTAAATATCTATAGCCTGCATATCTTGAAGGAAATGCAACAACAGCTTCCGCAATTATTTCTGTATTTTTCTTTTTAATTCTGTTTATTCATATAAGTGTTTATTGAAATACATTTACTAACATTTAACTTGTATAGGCAAGTTATAGATGAGTGTAGTTTTATAGCAAATTTGTCCATTTGGATGAGAGATGTGCTGCAGCAGTAAATAAATTAATGCACATTATAAAAAAATGGAACTGAAAATAATCACGACGTGCAATAACACATCGTGCTGTCATCGTAAACATAAATAGGCCACAGTATATGCCCAGCTGTCACACTAAGAAAACAATCTGCTTTGCTGACAGGTTTCTGTCTGCTTTCCTGTGGAGGGGTCATGTGGCCCCTCTTTTATTTTTGATATTGCATATAAGGTCTATGGGTGAAGCAGCATGAATCCCTAAGGAAACAGGTATTAAAATAATTCTTTTACTTTTTTAATGTATATATGTTTTTTTTATTTGAGCACCAGCGACTTGTTGTGTAAATGAAAGAAAGTGTGCCTTTCAGAGCTTTATATTTTCAAATGGATTATTATATTGATAAGATTAGCAGAAGACAGCCAATATTTGTTTTGATGTAGACTGTTAATGCAGCATGTTTTTTTACAGTGCAAAACTCTCCACTAAGTTATAGTACTGTAGTACTGTTTCTGGTAACATTACTGCTACTTCCACTACTGTTTTGTCCTCTTTGTAATACAGTATGGAAATTAAAGCAGTTTGATCTTTAATTGGATATGCATCATTTACATAACTTACTTGTTGTGGCTTCTGGCTCATAGACATAGACAAAGACGCTGTGAAATTACACTTAAGATGGTGTTATTAGTCAAGGTACAAACATCTATCTTATTTTTTTTCACTGGCATCTGTAGGATCTCAGGATCGCATATACATGTGTCTTTTTTTAAGTAAATGCAGCCTTTTCTCACAAATCGCACCTCATGCTGCCTTTCCCTTTAACACTGTACACGTTATGTTGGAATGTATGCTTGGCCAAAGACTGGTTTGATATCCAAATGATGCCACATTATCACTAACACAATGATTTATGGTAGGAGTCATTTGAGTTGTGTTGACTCACCACCATTAACAATAACTGGATATGGTTGCAGCAACTACATTAGCCTTTATATAATATATCTTAACACCTACTGCAATTAACTCCATTTTAACATATCAGACACATACAAAGACACACATACACCCACTCTGTATCTCTCTCTCTCTCTCTCTCTACACACACACACACACACACACACACACACACACACACACACACACACACACACACACACATACACACACTAATCAGTAATCCCCTCCTCTCCCACAGCACTCTGTCTATCTCCTACAGATTACAGCAGGTCCAATTGTCCTCTCTGCTTAATGTCCTTGCACTTGGCTACTTACTGGTTGTACCTTGAATGAAACTTATGTAGAGAAAATCAGATCCAGTTTGATCCAGAGTGGCAAGTAAGGTTACATTCATTACGTCATAACTCACTTTTGTAATTATTTGAATCCAAACCATGATCATTTCCTAACCCTAAACCGAGTACTTTTGGTGCCTAAACTAAATTGCAACGTTTCACAACTTTAACAATGGCACATTTATTTTGAAAGTCTAACCGGACGTTGCATATTTATTGTTGCTAACCATTGCTAACTTCACCGCAGAGCCCTAAAAGTCGGAAAAAGTCATTTGGGGTAACCAGGGCGTTAAAAAGCAATGCCAAGGGGTCTTGACCAAGCGTCCATATTTGACGAGTTGGGAATGAGAATATCCAAAAGAATGGATCGCCTGATGTAACAGATCAGGTTACATAGCTCCTCTGCAGCAGAAACTTCCATATTTCTTCCCAGAAGGCAGCAGGGTGAGCAGGCTGTGGCTGGGTGGGTACTGTCCTTTAGTATATTTGGGCTCTGCACCTTACCTCACCGATATCACTGATGCTTCTGAGCAGTTTTAATTCCTGCAGAGCCCTCCGGTCCTGGGCCGTGCACATCCCATGCCAGTTTGTGATGTTTCCTGTCAGGATGCTTTCTATTGCTCCTCTGTAAAAGCTGACAAGAACTTGGCGTTGGAGTATGGCCTTTGGCCTTCTTAAGCTTCTTCAAGAAATACAGGCACCAGTGTGGTGAAGAAAGCGTGGAGACGTGAGACGACCATGTCAGGTTCTCTGTGATGCTGATTCCCAGGAACCTGAAACTGTTCACCTGCTCCACCTCAGCTCCACTGATGGGGGCAGGAATGCTTGTGTCTTTATCTCCTTCCTAAGGTTGTAGGTTGTTCTCTGAGCACCACTCTGCAAGATTATAAATTTCCTCCTGATATGAAGTGTCATCGTTGTTTGAAATCCAGCCGATGATGGTGGTGTCATCTGCAAACTTCACAACACAGTTCTCTCCATGTCGGGGGATGCAGTTGTGGGTGTACAGTGTGAACAGGAGGGGGCTGAGCACACAGCCCTGGGGGACTCCGGTGTTGAGCACTACAGTGGAGGAGGTGAGTCCGCCAATCCGAACTGACTGGGGTCTGTTTGTGAGAAAGTCCAGTATCCAGTTGCAGAGTGTTGTATTTAAACCCAGAGTGCTGCTTTTGCTGATCAGTGTCATGGGGAGATTGTGTTGAATCCTGAGCTGAAATCTAGGGCGGCAGGACTCAGCACAGAATGCTTGTGGAGAGCTGCACCCAAAACAGAGCTGGGCAAGCAGGTAACGGAACAAAGTTCAGCAGCCTCCGAGTGATTAAGGCCAGACCGGGGTTAACACAGCCGCCGAGGCCAACGAAAGCAGTTTGACAACAGGGAATACAGTACAGCGAGTCAACAAACTGGGCTGTCGGTATTCAGTCCTGGTCAGGTGTTGTGGTAAAGTCTGTTCCTCCTTCGAAATGTGTTTCCCACCTGTAAGAATTGTATTTTTGTTTTTTAAGTGACATGTTTTTGGTTTCTCCTGAATTTTCCAGAGCTTCTTAAGATCATTTCCTCCTAGGAGGCACTTGTCGATCTACAATCATTTATAAGAGTGTCTTAAGTTAGTAAGTAGAAATGAATAACTGTATTACAATAGTTTTACAAGCTAGCGTAGTACCCTAGTAAATGCCATCAAGTGGTGTCAACTCCAAGATTATTATATTATTGCATCTGTGCCATTTCTCTATTACAGTCTGACTTTTCCAGTCACAGACACGATGTGTACTGATTCCTGTCACGTGTAAGAGAAGTGCATTGGTCAGTGTTGGTCTGGAACACCAAGACTATCTGTAACATAATGAGGGCCAATGAATGTTTTACCGCTTGCCAATGTATACAGTTGTCTAATGGTTATATATAATACATGAAGACCCCTGACACTTATATAACTTAGACATGTATTATTTACATGTTTAGGATCCCTCCGTTTTTCACACACACACACACACACAAATGTGAGGAAGGTTGTACAGTAAGAACCACATCATGACATACATGCATAAACACCTAAGATGTGTGCATTATCCAGACATTTAAACAGCACACACAACACACATATATACAAATACAAACAGTTAAAAGCATTATTTATTGTCTGACAAATTGCTGCCTTCAGTGCCATTAATGCAATATTGAGATAATGCAAAAATGCGCACACACACACACACACACACACACACACACACACACACACACACACTCACTCACCCTGCTTAAGACTCTGGTATAAGGCTCTTTCAATGAAGGAGATAGACACATCAGAGAGTGATGCGGTCAGGGTCGGTTAACTTTTATTAATCATTTCTATCAAATGACAGCTACGATAAGCTACATGGAGAGGAATAGGGGAACAACACAAAATAATTAAGATAAACAGGGAATGGAGAAAGTGCCACTTGTCAGCTGACAGTATCTGAGTTTGGGTCAAATATCTTCTTTTTAAAAAAATAATATATAATAATATAATAATTAGGGCTGAGCATCTTTTTTTTTGTGCACATTAACACAGTTTTTATTATTATTAATATTATTTTTAAAGTCTGTTGCTCATTTAAAGTCACTGGCTCTGAATACACATACAGTCAAACCATGGGTCACAGGAGGGCTGGGATGTTGATCTCTTAAAATTCCTGTAAAATTCACGCAAAATGCCTATTCAAGGCATATCCAAAGTAAATTGAATGTAGTTCGTGAACCATTTGGAGTATATGCATAGTTTTGGGCTTCTCTGAAAGGTAACACTCTGGAGTGTTCAGAATGATTGTAAGTGCTACTGGAATTGATTAATATAAGTTTAAACACACTACTACTAACTTTTGCTTGAAAATACTTGCTAAAAAATGCATGTAGACAACTGTAGCTGGGAAAACTCTGTAGGGCCATAGCATAAAGCCTTACCTATTCCAAGTTTAAATTTCATACCAATACCATGAAAAATGACTATTTTACACAGGTTTTTTAAGTGTAAGTCTCGCTCTGTATTAGCCTGTAGCTTGACAAAGTGTTTTTTTGCTGGTAGATCATAAACTTCCTACTTAAAGCTGGATATCGTTATTTTCAAATTCTTATTGGCTACAGAAAGTGCCAGTCATCGGCACTATTGCTTGCAATTGGCTTGCATTACCCAAGAAATAATAGGGGCTGACCCCTTCTTACAAGAAATAATAGAAATAATAGGGGCTGCCGCCAGGACCTGATCCGTCCATCCATCCATCGTCAACTGCTTATCCTGCGTACAGGGTCGCGGGGGGGCTGGAGCCTATCCCAGCTGACATTGGGCGAAGGTCAGGTCGCCAGTCCATCGCAGGGCCACACATAGACAAACAACCACTCACACTCACATCCACACTTGTGTGGTAGTGTTTCTGCTGCTGCGTATTACTGCTGATACCTGTTCAACAAAAAAAAACAACAAGGAAACACATTTATGTATTTTAATCTGTTGCTCAGAAGGTGCCTGTTATGATGAACTTGTTATAACAAGCTAGATAAAAGGTCATGCCCTGGCAGTGGCAAATAGCTTTGGTTTAATATTTGATTGTATTAATGTTTAAGTTGAGATTTACAAGAAATGTTTTATTGCAACTGTGTAAAGGGAATACTGCTGGTAAAAAGCACCTTATTTGTTTAAAGTGTCTGCAAACCACATGTTATTGCACTTTAGTGTATATAGCAGTACATTAAAAAAATGTACTGCTATATATGCACATATTATCAGGTCCGTTAAATATTGTGTCCTGTTGATTGTGTCTTTATATATGTATGCACTGCTACAAGTTACTTGTTGCACGTATATAATGATGTGAAGATTTTGACATTTATGGTGAGGTGACAATTTAAAAAAAATTCCTCTTGTTCTAGAAATCTTATAAATTTCATTGGTAGTTTACACTATTGAAGTATGAGATTGTTGTTTTTTGGACCTCTTTTTGAGGGGGGGAGGTCATATGTTGTATGTATTTATCTAGTGTTGTGTTTATTTGCTATTTCCTCTAAGTTATTTGTCTATTGATATCTATATAAGGCACCAGTAAGATTTGTGAGTCTGTCTATTTATGAGTGATATTGTTCTTATGTACATTCAGTATACAGAAATCTACTTTCATTTCATGGAAGTATGAATCAACATTTTGTAATGGCTGCCTTATTTTATGAGGAAGTAGGTGACTGGTGTAGACAAATAAGTCACCTCCTATACTGTAAATGATGGCTTCTAACTATGTTACACATTTGCCTGATGAAGGTACCAAACGTTGTGTAAATATATTTTTAGCAAGTTAGACAGTGTGCGGGAGTTTTCCTTTGCTACTTTTACTTTTTATGGCTAATTTTGAAGCTATAGAGCTCAAAGTCAATATCTTGGCTTGTATCTCCCCTTAAACCATAACTTTTTTACAGTTCAGTTTTTCCGATTAACAAAAGAGATACAGCGTGGTTATTAGTGTTCTTTAGAGGTGTGGAAAGGCATCATTTGAGCTTTAAAAGTGCACCCGGCAGTTCTCCTGCTTCCAGTCTTTATGCTAAGCTAATCGACACCCATCTGTAGCTTCATAGCAAATGCACTAATGTAACTTTAGTCAAAGCAATTCCAAATATTTCCCCAAAATATCAATTTCTTTATGAATTTTGTCAAATGGCTGGGACTGTCTGCCCTTATGTCTGCTATATAAATATGAAACTAGCCTTGAGATACACAGCTTTATGCTTTTCATGGAGAAGAAGAGACCATAAGTTATCAAGATAATCAATCTCTCTCTCTCTCTCTCTCTCTCTCTCTGTCTCTCTCATAAACTCAATCAATCTCTTCCTGCCTCTCCAAACAGCTGACCATGGGCGTTCACTCACCCATCAGATTCTGGCCACGATCAGCTATATAATTTTATAATTTTATAGTTTTAATTTTAAGTTTATAGTAAATTTATAGCTGTTGTAACAGCTGGTGGTGACGGTCAGTGCTCAGATTCACTCTTCACTGTCCCCCATTAATGTGCAATAGTGCTCAGTTATTGGCTTTTATAGGTGATCTATACCAATGTTGAGACTGCTTTCACATTTGGTTATTGGTAAAGCTAACCAGTAAAGTCTTTGTAGTGCTGGCTAGCTCAGTCTCTGTGGCGCCAGGCAGCAGGACCTCCACGTCTGAGGACGAGAAGCAGGGCAGCGGTCAGTATGTAACATAACATACATAACTAATGTATTTATTTTAACCCAAACCATGATCTTCTCCTAAACCTAACTAAACAGTTTTGGTGGCTAAACCTAACCAAACTGCAACGTTGACCATGTGTTTTATTTTGAAAGTTTAACTGCACATTGCTAACTTGGCGCTAAAGTGGTACCCAGTCCATTTAAAAGTTCAATTTTAAAAAAAAAAAAAAACACAGGAGTGAGAAAGTGTTGGAAAACCATATGGGTTTGAGGACAGTTAAGCATACTGAAGAAATCTGGCACTGTTTTGCCAACTGTCACTTCTCTTATATCATGTGTTCTGTTTGCAACATACACACAGATTTGGCGTCGCGGCTTGTGTGATCCCATCACAAGATGGTCTCTAGTTTATTATAAACTTCAGTATGTGTGTGTATGTAAGCTGTCGGTCACATGTAAATATCCAGTTCTCCTCCACAGGTTGTGAACTCAATCATTAAAGTAAATAACAAAATATAGCGACAGGTAGTGACCATGAAAACACACTTTTTCACATAGACAGAAATTTCAGTTTTAGTTGAATCCTAAAATTCAAATAACTGATTGTTAATCTGCAACACGGACAGCATATTTAAGGTGATGTGCATAAGTCATTTGCAGAACTATTGTCTCGTGGGACCTAATGCTTCACTGGGATGAACTTTATTCCCTTCAAATACACCACAGCCTCTCATTGGCTGAGGTTGTTGGTTTCTAGATCAAAGCATTTCACATTCAACGACAATTTTCATGTTAACATTTTCTACTGAAGGACCTGTCCACTGTGAGGTCTGCTAAAATTTGTATCTTCACTGTACTGGTAGAAATATCTGAGAGTGTGTATGTAGGTGTGTGTGAAATTAGCAATATTTTACCTTAGGATGACCAGCTGCTTAATTAGGTGAAGCTTTGGTTATCCCTTTGGGTAATTATGAAATATCACCCAGACGACAAAGATGGGGATCAAACCCACAGGTGCAGAGCACAGTGGATTAGCAGTCCAAGAGCCAGCCGTCTCATTAGCTGAGTCAACGTTACAGCTCTGCCTTTTGAATTCAGACGCCATGTCTGATGTAGTAATTCAGGGGTTTGTTTACATCATTTAAAATCAAGCCATCAGATTCTGTGCAGTCTTCAGTGTGTTCATGTGACACATTAACCAAATATGTTCGTTTTAAATCAATTTCAGCTTTGGCTGACATGGTTTTTAATTTACTATATACTTAGTAAGCATACCTTTTAATATGACTGTGCTTAAGAATAAATTGATCAAATGTAATGTGTGCAATGTCAAAAAAGTCACATGAATGATCATAATTACATCCTCTGAACATTCGAATGCTGTCTAAAAGAGGTTACAGTAACATTAACACTGTATGTATACTGTTTAAACCTTAGATCCTTCAACTGCTAGTCTTAGTCAGTGAGAGTTTGAGGCTACATGAACATATTCAACCTGTATTTCATACCATATTGTGGGTGGCAGCCAAATGAGCTGCAACAAATTTACAGAGATTGGTCTTTCAGGATCTTTACACACTAGGATGAGCACTACAATGCAATAAAGGTCAAAGGCATCTGACCACTAATGAATATCTTTGAATATCTTCAGATTAGAGCCAGGCCAGTTACTGTTTGTCTTTAAATTGTGAATCCCCAAACCCACTCTGAAACCTATTACCTTGGCCATGTTCCAATCCACCTGGTTTTATGTGATTTTCAATTTGCGCAGTGCAACAATGGTACAAGGCACAAGGTACAATGTAGGTTTAATGGTCACATTACAACAGGGTTGTAAAACGAAATGTGGCTTGTCGCTCTTTCCTGCTACAATAGAGACAATACAGCATACAAAACAATCTATGGCAATGGCAGAATTATTGCAAACAAAGTTTTGCACTTGTCTGAAATGGAAAAGTTAGCATATTGGGGGGGAAAAAGATGAAACATAGGCTGATAAACAGACTTTTTTCAAGTACAGTTTAGTTATGTGACTCATTAAGCCCTTTAATATATTAAAGGAGACCTATTATACTGCATTATACAGGCATCCCAACCTGATATTCAGATGTTTTATTCAATAAATATATTTAGTAGTTTATTAGTTTGACAGGAAAACTTGTGCACAAACGAAAATACCTAATTTATTTTTTTAAAAAATGTGATAAAAAGTTGTCTCACAGAAGAAAAAGGGCAGGCGCTCAAGCCTCTTTAATGTCTATGTGTGAACGTGCCAGCTTAAATACCTAAACAACACCTGTCTTCTACTTAGTCACCGGGCTGCCAGTTAGCTTAGGCAGTTGGCTATGGCAGGATTGCTCAACAAGAGGCCTCACAGTTCCGTTTTAGGTTTAACCAAATATAGAGGTGCTAAGATTTTAACTTACTGACAAACATGTGCCACATCACCTGATTGTGACTATCAAACATTCATTAATCGCACGTGGCCTTTCAAGTAAAGTGGGTCGTTCAAGATGTCCTCTCTGTTCCTACATGCAGGTAACTGTCTTGTTGTGTCCCCTTTCCACGTCTCCACCCTCGTCCTGTCAGCCTATTAATCCATGGATGGTGCAGTATATGTTTTAGTAGGCCTGTCTCTTGAGATGATGTATTTTCCATCATCTCAGGGATTTACGTCTGCTGCCTCCCTTCTGTACATCCCCGGGGGCTTGATTGCTCTCCTTGTTGAATCTTAAATTCTGCGTGTACTCCTGCAGCATGCAGAATGTGTGCTGTCAAAAACTACAGTAGAACTATTAGTACAATCATATGAGTTTTATGGCAAAACAGAACTGGGATGCATTTTTTTGCAGCTTCGTGTTGTCAGCTGGAAACTGGTATTTCCTTTAACTATACGGCGGGTGAGCTTAAGCTGTCGTTTGATGCTTTTGATCTTGTTTTCAAGTGGTATAGCATGGGCAGTAATAATAGGATCCTGCTTTGGTTGAGAGGCTGAGGAAACCAAGAATTTTTCAACATGTTAAGTCTCCTTATCAAACTTTCAGGACTCTGCAAACAGCAATTAAGATTCACAGAAGCCATGTAAGCACTTCTGTTGCATTTGAAGACCCCTGGCCACTCACTGTTCCAGTGTTATATGCTTTTGATTACATTTTACGGGGGATTAAGATGCAAATTGTTGCCTTAATCTTTAGAGTAAAATAAGCTTTCTTGGTGTGGAGCTAAGTAAGCACATACTACATTCTGTTGAAGCGTACACACTGTCATAAGCAGTAAAAACTCAGTCTTTCCAAATATATAATGGCATTCATATGTATTGTATGTGAATGCCACATTATTTGTTGTATTTTCACATTCAATGTACAGGCTAAAACTTGAACACACACAGTATAATCTGTTCCTGCTATAATCTGCATGGACGATGACTTACCAAATCATGATTGATGTCTTCATCATTAAATATTTCTCAACACACACACACACACACAAATGCGCTGAGATTCATCTCCATACAGTTTGAGTGAATGCAGCATAGCTGACGTGTCCGTAAGTCTTGTGTTTTCTGTGCCAAGTCAGCTCTACAGAAGAGCAGATGAATGTAAATCCATGCCTATAGATTATCCATTCTCCTCGCACAAAAACTGCCTGCCACAATCCCCCACTCGCCCCTCTTTATATTCCTTCCCTTCATATGGATTTCAGCAGTCAAATCGTATTATGTAGAGAAACCCCGGTCACACGCTGGGCAAGGATGTGTACCATGCTCTGGTAGTTTTGTGGGTTAAAATCCGACACTTTCCCCGTAAGCCGTACCTTCCCCTCAAACAGAAGCAGAAGTTGTTTTAAAGCCCAAAAGTATTACTTTACATCATGAATTTCAATCCAATCCTTTAGACTGTGTTTTGTCTTTACTCTAATCTCATTACAACAAAGCTAGATGCACTTTGCATCATTCTCTGGGTTACCTCTGGGTTACCGCGGGAACAGTTGTACAGTACTCTGTGGAGATGTGGAGTTTTTTGTAGAATGAGGGCCCTATTTTTGCGGCGGTGCGACGAGCAGCACAAACAGCGCTCTGACCATTTGGTATTGTCCTGAACCTGAAATTGGTGGTGCCCAGCACAGAGTGCATGGTGCACCGGTGGGAGGTTCATTCAGATGGGGCTGCACAAAGCCAGTTGTCGGTTTTTCGGTGGAAATATAGACTTTGCACTGAGAATAGACTCTTCAGAACCACGTCTGCACGTTTATTGTGGTGAAATGTCAGTTAATTTATCTGCATTGATCTATTTATAAATATAATTAAATCTTACAGTATCTGGTGTCCACAGCTGCTCTATACTGTGTAGAAAGCTTCTTCTCCAGTTCATTAAATCCCTGCTGCCATCTGAAGCAACAGAATGTTGATAAATCTGCCTCCTATTTGAGAAGTGCAGCGTGAGAGCACAGTTCTGTTAACACACAGCCGTCCACTGTGTTTACCTCATTAAATCACATGCAATTGACACCTGGCAGCTATAGAATAACCACACACACCTCTGCGAACATGAGACTGGTCCGTTTTTTACTTGATATTCTGTTATTCATTCAGACGTGGGATTGCAGCGGCTCATCAATCCCGTGTGTCGCTGCTCCTTCCCAACCTTCTCTTTAGCGAAAGTGGCGTTTCATGTTTTATTCATGGATGGTGCAAACGCCACTGTGACACATTCTAAGATATGATGTGATTGTTTATGACGTGAATTACGACTGAAATCGCATCCAATTGATGTGATTATATTAATGGCTTCATCAGCATTTTTTTCTTACTGTTTATTCCTGCCATCATTGCATAAGTTAAATTAACACCCACACCATCAACCTCTGGCTGCAGATTTGTGGTGCTGTGTGCCAGCCAGGCAACAATGTGATGTCCTTATTTGTTCAGCTGTTGTTGTCATGCGGCACTGCGATTGGCTCAGCTGTGTCAGAGTGATGAGATCTTGTCATACTTAAGCATAGTGTACATGAACCAAGAGTGTGTGCCCTTGGAGAGGCTTTCCCAAATAAAAATGAGGTCTGAGGGATCAATAGACAAACAAGCTAGCTATCACACCAACAAGGCTATTGAGATTCAGACTTTTTCAGATAGTGAAATTTAAAGTACAATGGTAAGGACACATTACCATGAAATTAAACCTCTAACCTCAGGAAATAGTGACTGACTGTATTCGTGGATTCAAGTGAATGTAGTGGTATGTTGAGACTATTTCTGATGTCGTTCACACTTGCTCATTTTTTCAGGAGGGAAAGCAGTAGTTTGACATTTAGCTTATTTGTTTTATTGCCTAGAGTTAGATCAGAAGATCCACTCTACTATCGACCCTACTGCATTCTGCCAGTGTGCTGCTGAAGTCTGAAGCTGATTAGCTTAGCTTGGCACAGAGACAGGAAACAGGGGGTAACAGCCAACCTGGCTCCTCCAAGAGAGCAGCTCTAAAGCTCAATCATTAACATATTGTCAATTATTTAAGCCATACACAAACAAAATGTACAATCCATATGTCTGGAGTGTTGAAGTCACTTTTAGACAACCAGCCCAAACGCTTGGAGGTCTCTGCGCCCGGCTCACGACTTGACATTTTTATATTTCTGTTTGGGTACAGATTAAACAAACAAAACACAATGTGTTAAATATTGAGCTCTAGTGATGGTAGTTGAAGAGAGCCAAGCTAGTGGCTACTTCTATTCTTTAACCTAATCTGATGTCGACAGTAGCTACAAATGCAGCGTACGGATTGTGAGGAGTAACGAATCTTGCTAGGCAACCGAGCAACAAACTGTCTCATAAGACTTGACTTGAGTTGACAAAGTTTTAAATTAGGTTGCATAACAAAGAAAACCTGCTCTCAACTCTGACCAACAAGAATAACACGATGTAGCAGAGATACGTAGGGCTCCCTCCGAGACTAACAGGCTGCCTCTCTCTTTACCTGCCTCTCCTTCTGTCACTGTTGTCTTCTCTTTGTCTCTCTAACTGTCTTACCTGCAACTTCTCCTCAGTTCTTTCTTTTTAGGTGCATCCATAAGTACGAGTACTGTCTACACCTCCTCTGTGTGAAAAGGGCAATGAGAGAACTTCTGTTGTGAGATGACACAAAGTAAATACAATTTAATTTAGTTGAGTCCGTCATAAAAATATCAATAAAAACCTTTTCTTCATGTCATGAGACTTGCTGTGTAAGTAACAATTGCTGGTGTAGAGAGCGCTAACATGTAGACGTGGCTGTAACAAAGAAGAAACATACTTTTATCAGCACATCTTTGATATGGAGGTTAGTTTTGCTGCTCACTGTAAGCCACGTGAAAGACTACATCTTTATTTGATGTGTTATGTGACCCAACCAGAGAGCCCATTATAAGAGGCTTCATGCACACTTGCCCTACAATAAACGCCTTCTCCATCAGATGACAGACAAATGTAAAGTCATGCCTGGAGATTAGACATTCACCTCAGGGTGAAACGGAAACTGTCACACCATCCTTTCATTCCAGCCAAATAGTACAGTCAAATCCATTATCCGTTGGTAGCCTGAGAGAAGAAGCGGGGTGGGGTGGGGATAATACTTCCAGACGACAAGGCACACATTTTCCTTTCAATCTCCTGTCTTCACCAAGAACATTCCTGTCACTCATTTCCATCATAATCTGCTAGTTTCTATGTTTTCTGTCAAGACCGTGACAGATGCTACACACAGGAGAGGAACACCAATCTCATTCTGTTTGTTTATTTTGTCGCTGATGCCTTTCCCTCAGCCACGTCTCGAAAAGTATTCCTATAGCCCCATATTCGCAACTGACATATATAATGAGATTTTACCCTCAACATTTCTTCCCTGAATTAACAATTCTCAAACTGTTTTTTTTGAAGGTCAGAATTTGGCCAAAAAAACAATTTCCTGCTTCTGCCTCGCCAATAAAATGCTATATGTAATGAAATGAATGAAATCATTTGTTGTTGTTGTTAATTCTGTTGCTTTTCTGTTGTCAATAGCATTGATCAGGGACATTGCATTGCTAGGCAACCTAGCAACAAACTGTTTCTTGACTTGACTTTTGAAATCAACAAAATTTGAAATTGGACTGCATTAAACTGATTGGTCCTAACTTCTGAACACTCTTGACTCTCTTTCAAACATATACGCTGCCTCTCTCTCTTGCTGACTCTTGCTGTTTTTACCTACAGTTTAATACTGGTGGAATAATCTAAAATGGTAATCTACCCCCCTGTGTCATATCTGTCTGCCAGTTGCTATCCAGTTACTAAAAGTAAATCCACACGTGACAGCCAATCAAATTTGATCAATGGCCATATTATACACTGATCAGCCATAACATTGTGACCACCTGCCTAATATCATGTAGGTCCCCCTTTTGCTCCCAAAACAGCCAGTCTGTCGAGGTATGGCCTCCAGTAGACATCTGAAAGTGTTTCTGTGGTATCTGTCACCTAGACGTTAGCAGCAGATTTTTTAAGTCCTGTTAACTGCGAGGTGGGGCTTCTATGGATCGGACTTGTTTGTCCAACACATCCCATAGATGTTTGATTGTATTAAGATGTGAGGAATTTGGATGCCAAGTCTGAAGTCATCGTTGTGTTTCTGAAAGCATTCCTTAACATTTTTGCTTTGTGGCAGAGGGATTTATCTTGCTGAAAGAGGCCACTGTCATCAGGGAATGCTATTTCCATGAAAGGTCGTCCTTGGTCCACAACAATGCTTAGGCAGGTGGTACGGGCTGAGGTAAAATCCACATAAATGGCAGGACCCAAGGTTTCCCAGCAGAACATTGCCCAAAGCATCACACTGCCTCTGCTGACATGCCTTCTTCCCATAATGCATCCTGGTGCCATGTGTTCCCCAGGTGAGTGTTGCAGACACACCTGGCCATCCAGGTGGTGTTAAAGAAAACATGATTAATCGGACCAGGCCACCTTCTGCCATTGCTCCGTGGTCCATTTCTGATGCTCACATGCCCATTGTAGGTTTATTCAGCAGTGGACAGAGGTCAGCATGGGCACCCTGACTGGTCTGTGGACACGCAGCTCCATACATAACAAACTGCGGTGTTCTGTGTGTTCTGAAACCTTTCTATCTGAAACAGCATTAACCTTTTCAGCTATTTCACCTACAGTAGCTCATCTATTGGATCAGACCAAACAGGCCATCCTTCGCTCCCCATACGCATTAATAAGCCATGACCCTGTCACTGGTTCACCACTTTCCTTCCTTGGACCCCTCTTGATAGGTTCTGTTCTCTGCGGACCAGGAACACCCCACAAAAGCTGCAGTTGTGGAGATGCTCTGACCCAGTCATCAAGCCATCGCGAATTGGTCTTTGTCAAAGTTGCTCAAATTACGCTTTCCCATTTTTCCTGCTTCTGACACATCAACTTTGAGGACACAATGTTCACTTTTTGCCTAATATATCCCACCCAATGACCGGTGCCAATGAGATAATCCGTGTTATTCACTTCACCTGTCAGTGGTCATATTGTTATGGCTGATTGAAATTAATTTATTAAACACTGGTTTCTTCATGGACAGCACCTCTAATGGCTTCAAGAGGCCATGGCTATCAGTCCCATCTATGAGACTGACTGAACTCACGCTTCTCCTTGCTCCCTGTCTGCAGGAGCTATGAATAAATTGTGTGCTGACATTTGCAAATGCTGCTATTGAAAATGAAGAATGTTTTTCTGGGAATTAAATACACTGCACATTCTTGTAAATCAGATGGAAGGAGACATTCTTATGATTTTAATTAAGATTCCACAGTTTTGTACCTTAGAGCGGACATACCTAAAAATACATACTCTTGAAGTCGAAAGGGAAACGTGTTTTCGGGTAGGACTGAATGAAAACCAATTTTCATCTTGCTTTATTTGCACTCCCTGTGATTTTCACTTTGTGTTCTTATGAACGCACCTTAAGACCCTCGCACCGCAAAATCAATTAAAATTCACTTCACTTAGAACTCATCCATTCCCATGTTGGTGAATTACTTTTCAGACAGCTGATGTAGTAGCAGTCTCTTACTGACACACGGTAATTGGGCAATGACTCATGACTCCATTATAGCAGTCATTGCCCAATTAAATAATTATACTGATTATTATTATTAGGAAATAAGGATCAACATAGTCCTCATTATATGGGTATTTGTATATAGTTACAAATTACATTTATTCATTTAGCTGACGCTTTTATCTTTAGTGACTTACAGTTGCTATACACGTCAGCGGTCGCACGCCCCTGGAGCAACTAGGGGTTAAGTGTCTTGCTCAGGGACACATTGGTGGATGGGTCACAGTGGGGGATTGAACCTGGGTCTCTCACACCAAAGGCATAGTCTTAGCCATTGCTACCCCAACTTAATCAAAACATTAAGTGTCCTTAGGCTTGGAACTTTTTCATCTTTCAGTTTGTGATAATTCACTGTCCAACAGTTACTGCTGCTAATACACTGCAGATAAATACCGGAACTCCGCCTCCTCCCTATCAGGAAATGTACCTGAATCGTGCCCTTCACCTTGCAGGTGGTGTCCGACCGGGGAATGTAATGTAAGCTGTAAAAACCAGGAAGGAGGAGAACAGTTCACTCACTGGTATTTTTCTGATGCTCGTTGATAGAGGGTGATGAAGATCAGAAGCCTTTTTGAGACATAAAGCTCTGGCTTCATCCTTCTGTAAGAGTAATTGCTTTTTGGCATGCCAACATAGGTTTCAGTTTCATAAATTTTTGGTGATGGCTCTATGCAAACATGACAGGACAGTTGTGGAAAGACCTGAATTGCTTACAGTATTTGTACTGTATTGCAGTATTGTACAGTATTTGGCATCTAGTACATGAGAAGGAGCGTTGGCACTGGAGAACAATGTTAAATTGGAAATAATGATTCAACGGTTCAACGTTTTCTTACAGGCTGCATCAGTTATTTTATACTTACTAGGTATTGTAGCCTAAATGACTGGACCACAAGAGAAACACTTTTCAGTGTTGGAACCCCAAATACATTTACATGACTTTACATACATGCATTAAAATGGGTCCCTCATAGGTCATTATGAAAGTTATATCCGTTCCTATGTATCCTGCTCAGTGGTCTAAACAGTTGTTATTCTGATACCTTTGAAAGCTATAAGACAACGTTTTATCTTGTTTTTGTGGCTGGAGACTGCTAGGACCAGGGGCCGGTTTCACAAAGATAGACTTTGACTATGACTTAGATATAGCAGATAGTCAGACTTCGGACAGACGTCTAAATCAGACCATTGCACAAAGCAAAGACTCTATCGTAAGTAGGACTACATTGCAATGCATTCTGGGTAAAATAAGACACTTTTCAAAACAAAAAACATGGCGGATCGAGTAAGCGCAGTCAGCCGCTCAGTGCAGTTTACCCCAGCGGAAAATGTGCGTTTGTTGGAGGAGTATAACAGTTACAAGGACATTTTACTTGGGAAATTTAGCGGAGAATGTAGTAACAAAAAGAAATGTTAAATTTGGAAAAAGATTGCCACGACAGTTAACAGCGTTAATCCAACCGTTGAGCGGAGCGTCTTAGACATAGAGTCTTAGACCTAAGTTAGCCTGGGGGTAAGGTGTCTATTTTTTTTGGTCTAAATTAAGTCAGTCTTTATTTTTGTGAAACAGTCTAACTTGCATTAGACTAGTCTATGAGCAAATTTTAGACTAGTCTGACACTATAGACTGGTCTAAAATGGATTTGTGAAACCGGCCCCTGAGGCTAGTGGAGTGACAGATGGCTGGTAGGTAATGTTTAAACAAAGATAAAGTCTCCCCCTCAACAAAATAAAAGGTTTTAAAAAAGTGACCAGACTGTGTTTACCACCTCAAGTAACTTACCAACTTATTCTGAGCCAGATCCATCTTCACAGGAAGCTAACTAGGTAGTTTAGCTAGCTTGCTAGCTGACGCAAGACATTGATCATACCCATAAAATGTCTTGAGAAAATTGCGGTCACTCCCTGTTGTAAGTTCACCATATCTACTTTAAAGGTAAAAGAGGACCTTGTCTACTATGTCTTTCTGGGTATTTTACTTCAGCCCAGGGCTGGACTGATAATCTAGCATACCGGGCCCCCACGAACCTCTGGGGCCGATGTAACGTAAATTATGTATTTAACGACTCATAAAGCATGGACAGCGGCCCATTGGGTAATTTTCTCTACTGACAACTGGGCCGGCTCAATCAACATCTCTTACTAAGCCCCACACCCCTTCTCTGTTTCTTGTGTTAAGCCAAAATTATGCGCAAAAATAACAGACATGTTTGCTACCGGGGCTGCGGTAGCTTCAACATCAGCTGCGGTACCCGACGTACAGCAGGCACAGGCACTTGAAGGAGTAAAGGAGAGCCGTGGCCCCTGCCAGACAGAGGAGATGTGCGTTAGCAAGTGACAAAGTGACAGGGCCGAGTGAGAAAGGAGCAGGAGAGTGGAGGTGAAGCGGTAAGCATGGAGTAGCTCAGCATGTAGGGAGGAAGCAGGGAGGGAGGCTCATTTACACTGGGGACGCTGGCGACATGTAGGCACCACTTTTTGAAAGTATTTGTTAAAAGATGTTCTGAAAAATGGCTTGCACCAAGAAATGTTAATTAACAAACAAAAATGCTATGAAAAAGGTTTATTTGCACAATAAGCCTGCGATGCAATGTCAATATAGAAGAAAACTGATGTACAAAAAAAAGTGATCTGAGCATTATTTCCAAAGCTAAACCACTAATAAATCCATCGTCTGACCGCAAAATGTGTTCAGCAATCTTATAATTGATCTGTATAAGCCGCTATGTTTAGAAAAATCATTTTATAGGGTAGGCTATAGCCTACTTGTTAGCGCGGGTATTTCCCTGATTAATAGGTTAAAATTTGTTAACCTAGAGGGCAAGTAGTATTCTGTTTACCCAGTCAGTTCATTAAGTCCATAAAAAATGTGTGACAGCGATACCACAGTATACCAAGGGTGAATAAGACCCGAATTATTACTGTACATGTCCTGTTTTTACGTCATTATTCATAACAGGCAAATCAGTCGATCTGCTGTCTAGCATTACTAATCATGCTTATAATAAACGATTACTTCGTCAGCTCTTTGCGATACAGATCAGAAGTGCCGCACAAACGTCTGTCAGTCACCGGAGTTTGATTTCGCCACGTGGGTCCTGATGATGCAGGATGATTGCAGGACGATCGCCAATCAACAAGTTACCCGTCCGTCTGTGTAACATCATGTTTACTTCTCTAGTTCGTTTGTAAAACTGCAGTGTGAACATGAACCGGACCAGAACTAAAATGCAACAGTGTATCATTTTTTGAACCGAACTACAGGCGTGAAAGCACCCTAAGAATACTACCAGGTCAGACCTAGTGAAGTTTTGTTTTTTAACAGAAAAGTGACCGGTGCTTATTCAAACATGGCACTGACGTTGCCTGCACATATATGTCATCAAGTACATGTCTGAAATGAGTTATAGATATTCATATTAAATTATATATAGTATGTGTACTTGAAACTTTTAAAGTAAAATGAGAGGTGAGGGGACAGAGTAATGGGGCAGATAAACACAGAGATGTGTATGTGCTTCTTTTCTACCAGTCATTTGTCATGTGACACTGTATGTTTCTATATGAGATATGAGTGCTTTTGTATGCACATGTACAGTATGTGCACAAGCAGTCATGTGTGTCAGTGGACTTCTGTCTCTGTGTTGCCGTTGTGTTTGTGTGTACGTGCGTGGGGAGCGTTATATTTGTGTGTAACTGTGCATGATCCATGTTAGCTGTCTTCCCTGGCTATAATGAGCCAAGCTGGCAACCTGCTGGCAGCCTGACGCTTGACAGAGAACAATGCATATTCATCTCTCTCCCTCACACACACACGCACACACACACACACACACACACACACACACACACACACACACACACACACACATTTAAACAGTCACACACACACACAAAAACAAAACAAAAAAGGGGCTCCCTGTGGTTTGGCTGCCACCGAGCCGTATGGACGATTAGTCAAGGCCACAGCCTTCACCTTTAAAGTGTTCTTTCTTTTGCTTTGCCCTCCTTTCAAAAGTTTTCTTCTTTTCATCCTCTTTTGTCTCTTTTTTTTTCCATTTCCCTTGCTCAAGAATAAAGTTTCCACAACCACCTGATTCTGTCTTTTCTGAACTTTCTCCATTGCTTTTATTGCTCCTCTGGAACTTTTTTCCCCTGTCATAATTTTTCTACTGTCCAAATATCAACACTTAATATTATTATTCAACACACCCTCATGTCTAAAAGACAAAATAGGATGATTGTCAATCATTCCATGACATATATGACCGTTGGAAAGTACCAGTCCAGCTACAGAATACTGGAGGGGTAATACGCTTTGTAAGTCACATATGCAAGTCATAAACACTTGGTTAAGTTGTGATCTGCTTGCAGTTTGGTTATTTAGCACTTCAAATAACTCATTTACTTGGTTTCACGTCTTGGACCTCAGTCTCCTGGATTGAAGGCTCAGATTTTGTCGCTCTTTATGCTACGTCACCTATCTCCTGTGCTCTCGTCATATGGCCACTAGAGGTTGCGGCCTAGCAATAAACGTAAATATCGGTCGTTATGAGCCTTTGCATAACCTATATATATGAGAGTTTTTCTGGTGAGGACAGGCTTATTCCTCCTTCTTTCTCCTTTACTTTGATTTTCACATCCTCTTTCAGTGCTCACTTTTTTGTTTCTTTGTTAAACACTATTGGAACAAAATTAGTTTTCAGGACAGTCATAAAATAATGACTTCAAACTGAAGGGTCTTCTGTCACTTTTCCCTTGTACTTGTACTGGGCATTGCGGAGAAGGCGGACAAAAAAGCTGAAAATGTCTCTGGAGCAGAGTCAAAGAGTTGTGAGATGGCAGATTTGGAAATTACACACACGCTTCAGTAATGATTACTTTAGCTCCCCTCTGTAAAACTCATTTGGACCTGTTTCTGAACAGAGCATTCCCGCTGTCGTCCCGTTCTTTGCTTTCCATTTATTTCATCCACCGTCACAACTTTGCTTCTCTTTGCATCATTCACCTGAACATTAGAATTATTTGACAACTTCTTTGCTACCTCAAAACTATGAACCCAATACTACCAGGGGCTGTGAGATTAACCGGGCTTCCATCCAATCGTTTTTATGCAAATTATGATGTATCACATCTTCATAAAGCTCCCTCAGCACTGCGAGAACAGTTTTAGTGCTTGCTCGAGGTGCAAACAACGTTGCTGTTAAAGACATTATTAGCTTTAGAAGACACATTTGACGCAATCAGCCAGACAAATTATTCATTTTCATTGAAATGAACTCAGAAGTGAGTTTGAACGTCATGAAATATATCTGTAAGTTATCTGCCTGGCTGCTTTGGTGATGCAACGGTGTCTATATTCTCTGTTTGTCAAGTGAAATGAATCCCATAAACTTTAAGAACAATGATGACAGAATCATATTGCTGCTCTTTTTCCTGTTTATCACAACTTTGTGTTGTGTAGTTTTGGCCATAGTTTCTCGAGGTCATGCTATTGCCGTAGGTATTCCCGTGTTTAGCATTTATAAACGCTGAATGAATGCTTTATTTTACTCTATAAAGCGTCGCCCCTAGACGATACCACCAAATGTGGGGACCTAAAAGTGGAGGCTGGTGTATTAACAAGCAGTGAAACTATCAGGCAACAGTTGATCCAGAAGATCTATACTGCTTAATTTGGGAGCAAATCTAAAAGTGAATGCACTTGAATTTGATAGTAATCCTACATTTCACTGGAGAACTGTGTGCACAACATTAAGAAGGTACAGAAGGTAAAACCGCAGACTGTACAGAATTTGTGTACAGGTCTGTAATGTCCTAATAATTCCCTTGGAATTTGCTTAAAATAACTATGTAATTTGGTACTAATTAAAGGCAAAATGTAAATTTCCTTGAAAGAAAAGTCAATTTAATACTCATTCATTATTCATGGAATCTACTCTGCATATTTGCCTGTAGACAGATTTCACATTTTTGCATGTTCTGCTGACCTGACCTCTGTAAACATGTCAATTGAAATGTATTCACTGAAAGTCTATTTTCCCTATTATCACTACCAAGCTGAGTAGTCATTTCAGGAAGACCTCAAATTAGGGAACTTATTATGGACCCCTAAAATAAAGCTTTAACACAGGTGTAGGCAGCTGTGTGCTCTGTTGCACCTGTAACCACACCCGACAATGATGTCACAGTGCACTGACACGCCCTCGACTGACATCAAACGGAGCCTTTGACGTGTTTTTAATCTCGATTTCCCTTCGGGTGTCGTTCAAGTTTGACGTTCACCTTTTCTGATATCGCAGCCGGCTTTGTGTTTGCTGTTCCTATGATCTTCAGTGGTTTGACCGACACTGTGGCAACTGCAGATGACAGACGTTTTACTTTGGTGGGAGCTGATTCTTTACCATTGCTCTGCTCCAGTGGTGCTGTGACCTGGCTAACCTTACACAAAGCAAACGGCGCATTTTCACTGTGGACAGCCACTGTGTCACAACACACTCTATTTGAAACTGAACAATTTTTACACACATGAAAAAATATCTCTCTAAAACAGAATTGGCCCCATTTCCCTCACTGACCCTCGCAGTCTTTTCTGTCCCAGTCTAATTGTCTCGCAGTCTTTTAGATTTTTATCCTCTCCTCCACTAACTGTCCTTTATTCCATTGCCCTCCTCCTCTGCTCTCCTCAGCTCTCCCCTGCTCTCTTTCTCTTCCTGTCACTTGTCAAAACCTTTTTTCCCGTCCTTTGCGCCTCTGCTCTTTTTCTCTCCCCACTTCTCCTCTCCCTTGGCCTCATTCCAAACTTTTCTTTAGAATTTCATTTTGTTTCTCACCCACTCACTGCCTCGATTTCGGTTTCAGTTAATTTATGGGCATTACGTCCTAACTTAATAGCAAAACACATCTACTGCTTTGCACTTACTCTGTGTCCATATGTTTATGTTATCCTCTTTTCTTCAGCCCCATTCCATTTGTTCTGTCTGTTCCTCTGAAACATGTTCTCGCACATTAGAGAAAAGCTTTATTTCTACATAACAGTTGTGACACTCAGTGGTCTGGAAGTTTTCAAAGCCTCCAGCAGCTCTACTTTTACTTCCTGTAAGTTTTGCTCCCACACAGCATTGGCCAAACTGCTGGGATTGTGTGTATGTTCCCTAGAAACGCTTGCTGTGTTTAAATTTAAATGAGAGTGTCCAAAGACATCTGTGAGAGCAACACTGGAACGCTAACTGATTGGATGATCGCTGGTCAGTAAAACAAGAATTCTAAAATGTTTTCATGTAAGGCTCCAAAAATGCAAGATGGAATGTTAGAATAGTATGTTGAGTATGTTTATGTGACTCCTATTTGCACTTACTCTGATTTTATTTTATTCTCAGTTGTTCAAAAAGTTGTTATTAATGACTGTGGTCTGTTAGAAGCAAAGCAGGAAGTAGTGTTTCGTTGTTACAGCACCCCAAAACCCTGTTACTAAAGAGGTCCAATACAATAGTTGGTTGTACAATTCAAGTCGTACACCATATCCTGTGACCCACACTTAGTTATCTACATTTAAACTTTAACTTTAGATGTGGCAGATCAGAAAGCAGATGTATGAGTAAGTACTGGAAAGGTCATTTGTAATGATTTTTTTAAGGCACTGACAAAGTGTCAATCGGTTGAGAGGGACACAAAATGAAAACATTTTGGAAGACACTATAATTGGCTTAGTTTGGACAACTTGTTATTTAAAACCCCTTGAAAACTACCACCTGTTTTCAGAAAAAAACTCCTAAAATAACATACCGCAAATGAATCAGGAATAACCATTAGGCCTAGATGCATAATTCGTCTATAGGTCAGAAGGTAAGGTATTTGAATCCATTGTAAATGATTTATTTTGCCATTACAGAGTAAATGGAGATGCAATGAAGGAATATGTGATATCAATATCCTCGCCTGGTATAAAATCTATATTTCGAAGGAAATATCACCATCAAAACCATCATCCAACTGATTATAATGCAACTGAATATCTATCAACCACATCTGGAATACAACTGTAACTATAAATTTGATGAAAAGAAATTAAAAACACTATTTATGTCCATACAACATTAGAAATAACATAAAGTTTCCAATGGTTTCTATATCTACTTAACTATCAAAGGAGACCCAAATTACGCATCTAGGCCGAATGGATTTATTACTGATTCATTTTGGGCGTGTTATTTATCCTAGTAACAAGGATATGTTGTCCAGCCAAAGTCTGATATCTCTTATTCCTCTGTACCGTAGAGCTGTATTACTGTCCAACACATCAGTGACTCACACCAATGCACTGCGTGACATGGTCCTTTATGAACACACGCTATAGTTTATTATAACTCAGTCCCACATACAGCGTCCTGCTGCTGTAAACACTCATTAGAGCACCAAATCTGGATTAATCTGCCACTGCAAATAGTTGCCAATGAATGCACTATTTACTCCTGTTTGAGTGACATTTGTAACGTTTTATAAGAGGCAACATTTTAAAAACAACAGTGGCCAGCCATTTTGGGAAATTACTGAGCCCTTTTAAAAATGAAACTATTTTCGTTGGCTGTTTTTAAAGATTTACATCTTCAGTGGGAACAAATGGGCTTCCCGCTGAAAGCCACAGACAGAAAGCATTGAGATACGGGCTAACATATTGTTGGTGTGATCTTTTCATGGTATAAGTCAACTGTGGAATACCAAAAGCCTCATCTTTTAAGTTAATGTGATTTGAATTAGAGCTGCACAGCTGCCCGTATTGCATTTTGGGACTGTGGAAAATAATGAGGGATCACATTCTAACCCTTTTTTGCTGAGAACCAAATGGGTTTTTAGAACACTTCAAGCTGGAGGACAAGAGGATGAAAGGCTACTTATTAATCACAAATAGCACAGCTCTCCTATCAGAGCTGCAGCTAATTTCCATGAGTGATTTATTTATAGATTTTATTTTGCTTTTTTTTTCTTCATTTGCTTTATTGACTATTTGTTATGTCTATGAAATGGCATACAATAAGCACAAAAGTGTTGTTCACCAGACCATGGGATTATCTTCAGATTGCTTTTTTTGGGGTGGGTGAAACGCTGTTAAATCTATCAATCTCTCCACGAGCATGAAGTGGCTCACTGTTCACACAAAGAATTTGAAGGTCAAAAATCAAATAATGTATTACATTAAAGGTCTGTGTTATGGCCCCTGGCGTGGCCCCTGTGTTTCTAACCCTTGTCAATATTTTGATATTTATACTACCTAGGATGTGTGGTCCCCGCATGGCTCCAGCTGCTGCCCATCCTACTTCCCACTTCCTGCCGGGCCACTGTGCCTGTCGTTGCTGTGTCAGCTGTTATATGTTGTGCTTTTCTGATTTAGAAATTCATATCTACCTGGGGAGTGGGGACTACTGATTACACACACACTCATAATTTCCTTGTTTATACTCACTAGGAGCAGGGGTGCTGTTTCTTTTGGTATGATAAAAAAACAGTCTGGTAAGAACTGGTTTTATTTCCTTTTTTATTTCTTTTAGGTTCAGTTTTGTGTCCTGTCTTTTGTTTATACGTCTCCAAGTTCATTGGAAATAAAAAAACAAAAACCCATCTGGTTTTATGTTGCTCATCAGTGTCACTAAAGATCATCCAAATGACAGCACAGCAAAACAGACCAGAGACTGCACAGTTCACGGCATGTCAGAAAACAGCTCCAGAAAACTTTTCAATCACTTCAACTAGCACACTCATCCAAGTGCTCCCGAAGTGAAGGCAAAGCTTTCAGTGCCTCAGACGTTTTTGAGACATTTTTGAACTGAACTGGCGCTGCTCGGAATGACGGTCAAAAAAAGTTTTGAGCTTCTTTTGGGCCTTTTGTGGTTTTTCTTTAGCTAGCTGACAGGGTACTCGCAATCTGTGCCTAAAACCATTACCATAATCAAGCAAGCTTTTGTGGTGGTTCAGATGGCTGCAAAACGGCTAGCAGCCCACACACAGTGTGTCCAAACACAAAGTCAGTGATGTGTGAAAAATCAGTAAAATCAATGATGCAGATGAGCTGTGCATGAAGATGTTGCACGCTGAAAGAAAAGACTATCTGTGTATCGGAGGGTCTAACCTCTCTCATTGATTCCCTTTTTTCAGCCATCCGTCTTATTTTAATTAATGAATAAGCCAGTCAGTTCAGAGCTGTCAGAGTGTGTGTTTGCTCTCATCAAGTTTCCTCTCCTGTGCTCCAGTTTCCCTGCGTGGCCTTACAGTAGGGAGAACCCAGCCCCATCAATATTTAAAACGCATTCTAATTAAGCTCGGGCTGCACCCTTGGCGCCTGAGACGAGCAAAGGGGTGAAATTAAAGGCGCCCCCTCACCCTCCACTGCCTCCACATCCCCGTTGACGTTTTATCAACCTGAAAACAACAACAAATTGCTGCTCACGCGCCACATCTGCCTCGGGGTGGGGGGTGGGGGCACTGTACAGTGAAACATGGTTCATCTAATGAGAGGTAAAATATTTAAGGCCTCCTTCATCCTCCTGTAAAACCTGGCTGCGTTGACGGGTGACTGATGTATGGAGATTAAGTTGGCCTGGGACTGTCCATGTATGTTGGAGTGTGTGTGCATGTCGGTTTATGTTCCTGTGTGATTGTGTTTCAGCGCTGACAATGAGGAAAGCGTTTCGCCCTCATTTGATTGAAGTAACCTAAAGAGACAGAATAATAGAGTGCAGACCGTCTGTCACAACTGTCCATTCATTCCTGTGTGTGTGTGTGTATTTGTTTGATGACAGCAAATCTGATTTGAGTGGACTAAGTGAATGAGACAAAGAGAGAAGGAAAGCATTGGACAAACTAGGAATCTGCTACTACACAGATGGATAATGTTTACCAAAATATATGTGTGTGTGTTTGAGCAAGAAAAGCAAGAGAAAAAAAATATAGAGACATTTGTTTTGTTTATTTGCCTCTATAGCTGACAAAACTGTATGTGAAAGTGTATGGATGATGCTAACTTGTGTGCTCACACACACACACACACACACACACACACACACACACACACACACACACCAAAAGCCGTTATGGCATCATGCCTGCCACGTTCCCCTGACCAGTGTCATTTTATCACTTTTCTCAAACACCAAACAATGATGGATTACTTGAACAAAAAAGCTGTCAGCACGTCACTTAGAAATGCATTGTTTTTTAACTGGACAGCTTAGACATGTATTATACTTTAATAGACCAGCTTAGAAAACTAAACCCATTTCTAAGTCTGAAGTAAGATTCCAACACATTTTTTTTTTTTTAGAATTCATCCGCTTAGCTGAAGGTCTTCCACTGCCAGTTACCAAAAACAGAGTTAACAAAAACACATAAAAACACATGGGCCCATATGCCATGGGTTGTAATACTTTCCACCCTAACAGGTGCAAAAAAAGCAGACAGCTACCCTTCTTGGGGTCCACACACAGCAAAAAAAATGTCCAAATTGGGCCCAAAGTGTCCGTACAAAACTCTTCTGTTGCCAATGTTTTAGACATTAATGGCTGTGTGATGTGTTATTTTGAGGGGACAGCAAATTTACACTGTTATACACTCACTACTTTACATTGTAGCAAAGTGTCTTCAGTGTTGTCACAAGAAAAGATATAATCAAATATTTACAAAAATGTGAGGGGTGTACTCACTTTTGTGAGATACTGTATATATACACATTATATTCTTAGTGCACAGTATGTTCAAGCTTACACAACCCTCGATCTGGACCCCCGCAAATCGTTAACCTGGGAATGTTTCCCCCTCTTTTCCATTCATCCCATAAGACATTACCGCACCACTCTGGTGACCTGCATGAAAGTCTACACACCCATCCACCACCTCCACAACACCTCCACACTCTCGCCTATCACCTTGTTCCAGAGCACAGACTACCTCCTGCACTGTCTCTGAACATTGGCATAACATTATACAGAACATAATAAAGTAAGGTGTGCAATGTCATGTCTGGATATTTTCGGGCTGGTTCAGAAGCAGCAACAAGTTTGTTTTTTTTCTTCCTTCTGTTAAACTTTTAATCACTAAATTTAAAGCTTGCTTGTAGTGCCTCTTTCCATTTCCCTCTGTGACGCAGCCAAAATCTTTGTCTATTAAAAGGATTAATGTAAAATTTTGCTCACCTTTTTGCTCGCGTGTTGTTGTTGATGTTGTTGCTGTTTTTATCCCACCCACTGCGTTATATAGGGTATGCGCCTGTATGATTGTGGGTATGCGTGTGTACATGCGTGCATGACAGTGATCTCAGCCTCGCTGCGTTAAGTTAAAAAGACTCGTCTTCAAAGCTTTGTCAGTTAACAAGATGTATGGGAGTTCATACTGAGGGAAGTATCTTGAAAGACAGTTATTTCCACCTCATTACACCTCACAACACATACATTTGCACTGTATCTTCCCCCCACTAGCACACACACACACACACACACACACACACAGTCACATGCGCAGAGATCATGAAAGACACCTCTTCCCACACACACACACACACACACACACACGGAGACACAAGGAAGGGTCTGATTGAAGTGCTGATGCTTTAGAAAAGGGTGAGTCCCGTGTTTTGAACCCATGAGGGACTCATGCGTCAACCAATGCAGTGTCAGATTCATAAGCATGCCTGGATGAAGGAGTGTGTGTGTGTGTGTGTGTGTGTGCAGCTTTGTAGTTATGGATCATAGTGATTAAGTAATGCAAGACACCTATGTGAGGCTGGCCCACCCTGAGGATTAGTGCGTGCATGAGCAAAGTGTATGCATGTAGCTGTGTTTTCCAGCCTGTTTGCACTCCACTTGTGCATACTGTACGTGTGTGTTTTTTTCCCAATTAAGTCACTTCATCTTCATTAGGTTACAGTTATTTATATCCACACACACTATGGAATGTATGGAAACGCTCCTTCTATCTGTGTCTCTCGCTGGCGTCTCGTCTCATCTCCACTGCAGAGCTGCGTATATTCAGTGTCAGGGGAGCAACCCAGAGCTTATTTGCTCGGAGCACGGCAGCACAACACAACAGATAACACGGCTAATGGTGGAAGATTTCTGCGTAAAATCAATGTGCAGCCGAGTCCAACTACTGTTTGCACAAGCAACTAACTGATTCATGTTTTCGTGGTAAGCCCCCTCGCCTGTGAAAACCAGCGGCAGAATGTTTCGTTTCTTTGATCATCGGCTCTCTGACGTTTCACATGTTATAGTCTAGTTAATCTCTTGTCTATGACATCCCCTTCCACTTCACCACTTTTAGCTGCAGTCTCTGCTATCTCCATAAGATATGAACTGTTCAAGCCTCCCTGTCCTACTATTGTTTCAGCTATTACTCTGGACTGGCTTCTTCATTGGGGAGTTGGGTGATGTTTAACCCCACAAAAAGTCTTGGGCATGAGGAAACTTGTGTTTTCTTATAAAACATTACCAGGCACAATCTGTTTCAATTTAGTGTTTCTCACAAAAACCCATGGCATGGGTCTAAAATTAGCACTCGCCACCTGACCAGTTGTGGGTAGATTGCTGGCAGTGGCTGATAAAATAGTTTCGGCCACTTTGGCGGACAAGGAAAATGTGGCAAGGCCAGTGAAATGTAATGTTTGTTAAATACACATACCAGTCAGCTCAGAGAATATCTGTTGCAGCCAAACACCACCAAACTGACCAGTGGAAGAGGACCAGTTCTTCCTGGCCGGACGACAGGAATCAACTCCAGTGTTGTTGGACAATGACTAGGCTTGGCATTTAGCGTCACTTGGTTTTATTTTTGTTGGCCAACTTTTGGAAAAATGTGAATTTTTTGTTTGATCGCTGGGATCCATGACAGGGGGGGCTTTTGTTGAGATGTGGAGTCAACAATTCAAAAAACTATGGACTGGAGATATGAACTGAGATAAAGACACATTCAGTGGTGGTTGAACTGTGGGGTGGTGATAGCACAATGGATAAGGCTATGCCTTTGGTGTGAGAGACCCACTGTGACTCATCCACCAATGTGTCTCTGAGCGAGACACTTAAGCCCTCGTTGCTCCAGAGGCGTGCGACCTCTGACATGTATAGCAATTGTAAGTCGCTTTGGATAAAAGCGTCAGCTAAATGAATAAAATGTAAATGAACTCTGGGTTTTGTATACAAATGAAATACCTGGTTGTTATGTAAGGTGGAGTGATTTTCCTGAAATTCAATGGGCACTTCCTGCATGCAAACACGCATGTGATGTTTTGTTTGTGTAAATATCAAACATTGAATGACAACATTGTTTATATTAGATGATGCCTAAATGAGCTGAATGTTATTCCTTGATTTAGTGCATGCAATTTCTGAGCAGCAGACTAAAAAAATGCTTGCCTACCACGGAGACAGGCAATAAAAAAAGTTCATTTCAGACCCTGCTTGATATCTAACAAAGGTTTCCTTCTTACAAGGCTTTTTTTATATTGTGGGACCTGCATTATTTACCTCCACCTTTACTTGCTTCTCAGGGTTCCCACAGTCATGGAAAACCTGGAAAGGTCATGGCATTTCAAAAACTTGTTTTTTCAGGCCTGGAAATGTCATGGAATTAGTCAAATCTTGAAATGTAATGAAATTAATTGGTAACAGTAATTTTATGTGAATAACCTTCCATGTAACATGACAGCAAATTTATTTTCTGTAGCTGTTGACACAATGTAGCTCTAACATGTGTCCATGCATGCCAGCCAGCTGAAATGATGTTTGGATAATGTCAGGTGTGAGGAAATTTTACTAAGAGGGCTCCATGTGGGTAAAGGTGAGCTGCTGGTCATGTCACGGTCCGGGTCACTGACAGATCCAGGAGTAGGGGCGACCTCCATACCTGTTTTCTCTCTGCCAGTAAACCAGACAGCTGCTCTGATGACAAAGGCTGTTACCTAGGAGCCAAGGCTGAAAGATGTGAGATGTTTCGAGTAAGCATTCATTCTTAGGATGTTTACAGACTGTCTCTGTTTAGAATGCAATCCATGTGACCTCCGGATCTTAGTCTAACATCCAGGAGGCAGGCTGTGAATGACCTTGTACGGGATACTTTCTAGACTTTATGGCAGAACAAAGGGATCAATATTGTGGGCCAAGAGGCAAACTTCAGATTTGGTTTGTGACTAAACTATGTTCACACTCTGGATTGCTGATGCCAGTCTCCCCAGATGAGCTTATTGAAACCTCCTTCTTCAATAAGAGATGACTCGCTCACAGGAGTTTCCATCACACCAGGCAAGTGTACATTTAATATTTCATGGCTCTCTAATGACTGATGCAAACTTTAGTCATAAACCAAACAAGAGAATGGCATGCAAGGTGTAAGCATTGCAAAAAGAGCTTTGTTATTAACAATATAGGGAAGGCAGCCCTCATAAGTCATGCTATGGGAACAAAGCACATCTAACCTGAGAAGACCCATGAGAGATGGGCAACCAATCCAGGAGTTTTTCAACTCAACAAAACCCACATGGAGACCAGCAACTGGACCAGGGTCTGCCTTCGACCTCAGCAATGTTGCTACAGCTACGCAAAGCACTTTCAATATAATTCCAGCACCCATTGCTACCAGAGCTTCAACTGCTGAGGTACTGTGGGCTCTTAAGGTGGCGGATTCACACTGTTCGTACAATTCTTGTAGCGGTGTCGGAAGTCTATTTTTAAAGATGTTCCCAGACAGTGAGATTGTTAGACAGTTAACATGTGGCAGCACCAAAGACACCTGTCTCAGCACGTTTGATGTTGCACCATACTCCAAATCCCTTCTTGTTACAGAGAGCAACTGGATATCAACCGGAGAGCAAGCCGGTCAGATTAATGTCCTTGTTTGAGCTGACAATGCATCAAAACACGTTTCTGATATTTGAAAGAAATGGTAAGAACTGTTTCTTAAAACAGTCTCAGCTTAAGCCGACATGATTATGTTGCTTCACTGTCTTTCAGACTTGCATCCAGAAACGCTAATGATCATAAAGTGTATGTGTATGTGTGTTTGCAGCAGGGAAGAACTGGCTGAGTTCAAATGCATTAAGGATACACTGAAAATACATTTCAGTTTTCCTCGATGCTTGGAAGACAGTTCCAGAATATGTTTCCCAACATGCTTGAAAGACAGTGGAAATCTGATATAAGTGCTTCTCAAGCTATTTTCTTTTAATAAAGGACAATGTATTTACTGTTCCTGTAGTCTGAAGTGTATAAACGTGACCAGGTATCAGAGATTGAAAAAGGTTGCCCATTAAATTTTAATCACTAACATTTGGAGTAAAGTTTACTGTACAGTTCTGTCCATGTATTTGTGCGTTGTGGATGGTCATGTCAATTTGTCAATGTTAGGGGTCTTTGAAAACTCATGGAAACATTTTGAAATTTTGTCCACGAAAATGTGCGGGAACCCGTTCTTCTTGTTCACTGTCTTTATTAGGGGGTTAGACTAGACTAGCCATTCATTTCTGTGACAGTTATTGTACATTATCGCTGGCCCTGCCCATGCGTTTCCGTTTAAACCATGGACTTGACATTGGGATGACGTTGCACACAATCACTTTCCTAGACTCTAGGAAAAAGTTAAGCATTTACGAGCTTGGTATTATGTCATGATCCAAACTTTACACAAAAATTTATTTATGAATGAAAAAAATGGTATAATCACTAGGGAAGCAAATTACACATTGATCTTGACAGTCTGGCCTTTCACTGCAATGGTGATTTTTGTTGCACAGCAACTACTACATGTTCAAGCTTAGGGAAAGACTGTAACGAGTAAGGCAACTGAATGTGTTGAGGATAGGGAAGGTTTGTGGTTATGGTTAAAAAAGAGGGTACGTTAATTGTGGATCTATGATGGGATGGAAACCCTCCACACCTTTATGGTATATATGAGGCATGCTATTTATTGCATTAGCAGTAAATGTTGGTACTGGACATAAATTGTGAAGTGCTGAATCGTCCAAGATGGACGTAATTCCAGGAGAGGATGAGAGGGGCCTGTGTAAAACTTAACTGTGCGAGACATGGCAGGACAATGTCACTATTGTATTAGGCTAAGCTTGATAGAAGAGTGCACATTTACCATACCAAAATATGTCTTTTTACTATATATTTATAGTGATTCAATTAAGCTTCAAGTTGGTCTCACTTTATCCCAAATAGCATGTTTGCTCAAAAAAGTGCACAGAAAAATAAGCAGTTGTAAACCTAATATGAAAGGCGTGGCAAACGTGAAATCAAAACCCTGCATTCAGATCAATTGGTGGCCATGGCTCAGGAGGCAGAGCAGTCATCTGTTAAGCTGAAGCAGCGTCGTAGCACAAAATTCTGGGCTCTATATACAAGCAGTATCTGTGGCGACACCATGGAAATCCGCACAATTTGAAATCTCCGCACATTGCAACCATCTTTTCTAAACACACTATCTTACAATTACTTTACTATAGTTAAATGAGGTTTGCTATGAGCATAAATGAGAATATGAGTATAAATAATTAATAAGTGACAACTAAACAAGACTTCACTGGCGTTGCATTTCATTTGTAGAAAGTGATGTGATGTGTAAAGTGCCTATACGTTGTTGTATGTTTAATTTCAGTACATTTAATCTATATTTGTGTCCAAGCCCACAGTGTAAGTTAGTGGTTCAAAGGGCCTAAAAGGAAACTAATTAAAACTTTAGTAAGTTTAATTTATGATACTGATAATAATTTATACTATGCAAATAAATATCAAGCTAAAGTCCTGTCTTCAATCTAAACTGCTGATATTAGCTTTTTTAGCCATTCTTGCTACATGCTAGTTGTGATTGTGCTCACCTTTCTTTTGAAAGAAATTAGTTGGCAGCTGCTTTCCTTTCCTTTGCTTTCTTACTCAGTTTGCTTTTATTTCTTTTCTTTTTTTGGGATCTTGATTTCCCTTTGGCATAGACATGACTGTCAAAAAGCACGTTGAAGCATCAGCCGTCACTGTGCTCCAATAGCCTGTTTTGAGATGATTCCTAGTGCGGGGGAAGATAAACCATTTCGCGTCTTTTGTAAGGGGTGAGAGGGGCATTGGAGCCTCCACTATTTTATATTTTTTTTGGCGGGTGTACAAAGTTCAGCCTTTGCCATCAATATATGAATTTGTGTGTGAATGAGCAAATCTTGACGTGTGTTGTAAAGTGCACTGAGTGGTCGGTAGACTAGAAAAAAGTGCTATCTAAATGCATTTACATTTAATTCATGACTGATATTTCAGTTCACAGTCTCCACTGTTAATTCCAGTTGATGACTAAAACTCATCCACTAAACATTTACTGGCGTGAATCAATGAGAAGGTGTTGGTTAGTAACGAATCACTATAATAATGTCTTACTTGTTTTCCAAGACAGCCACACATGGGATATGAAAAGCCAACAGGGTGCACTTCTGTCACCTGGGTCAATTACATTGGGTCGATTACATTGGCTGCCTCTTACATCAGAGAGTCAATGGATCCAAGACATTTGAGAGGTGGTAGCAGAGATGAATTTTATAGACAAACTTCTGTAAAATTAATATATGCCGCTATGCATTCATCTGCTCTGCTGAGCTCTGGATCCACTTCAGAAAAGATGCCAGGCATGTATTTGAGATATCTTCATAATGTTGATCCTACTGAAATGAAGAACTTCCAAAGAGCCATCACTTACAGTGTGAACAGACAGTCACGATTGGCTTTTCATTAGGTATTTGTGTTGCTCAATCTGCTAATGCCCACATGCCCACACTCTTAAGCCTCCTCTTGTGATTGAAATTTGGATGAAGACTTGCTGCTGCAGCTTTCTCTCAGTTCATTTCCCCGTCTCTCCACTCCAACTGTCATAATAATCAACATAAAATCTGCTTGAGTAGGTGGAATGGCAGTTTTGCTTAGAAGAAACAAAGCATCTTTATAGATTTATGTTTTATGGGCTGCACTGGGAGATAATAGCACAGTCTGTACTAGCCCACATCATTAATACTCAATTATAGATTTTTATGAAGTCGACTCCGCCACTTTGATGCCAACAGACAGGTGACGCCAAAAAGGCAGCCAAAGAGGCTCGGGGGCAGAAATCATTGCAATATGTTATTACTTACCTAAAATGAATGGGACATGTGCCTCCTGGTGAAGTGTCTTTTGGTGAATCCAAAATGTCAAAGAAACCCATTGGCTACAACCCAGACAGGAACCTCCAGTAGTTAATGCAGCATGATTTTCTACCAACTTACAGTAGCTGTGGGCTACACCTGGATCCCACTTTATTTAGACTGACTCCACTTTGATGAGGTGAAATGTATGGCCAAAACTTTATTTATCACAAATGGAAATAAGAAAAATTATTTAAAAAATCCATTAAATTTGTTGTGGCTTGTTTTGCTTTACACTATCAATGTCCTTTTAGCCTTTGGTGTGGCTCAAGGGACTGCAGTGTTGGTTGGTCTGTCACTCCGGACTGAAATATCTCAACAACTGTCGGATGGATTTCCATGGAATTCGGTGGAGATATCCTTGGTCACCAAAAGCTAAAGCCCAATCACTTTGGAGTTCCCCTGAAACACTGGGTCAAAGTTTTCACTCACGCAGTTAAGCATCCCTCTTACATGGAGTGGCATAAAAGCTTATACAGAGATGGTTTCCCAGGCAGTGTGACTAATGAGTTTTGTAATCACCTAACTTTGCCTCTAGCAAAACCATGAAGTTGACGTTTGTGGTTTTGAGTGAAATGCGGGATGGATTGATACTGAATTTGGTACACACAGTTATGTTTCATACAGAATGAATGCGACAGTCATTAGGTTAAAATTATATTTTGTGCTAGACTACTATTCTAAATCAAATACTTGCAAACTAATGACATTCCTATCGGCTTATTAGCACATCATTAGCATGCTAACATGTTAAACACGTTGCCCTCCCCCAACTTTTTGTTTTAAATGTTGCCTAGAACGGGTTTAGTGCCACTGACATTCCACATATTAGAATGTCAGACAGATAGAGACAAAACGGGCTGCAATTCAAAGGGTTAACAATTCCCATGTTGATTGTACCCAAATAACTCCAAAATGTTTAGTGTGACAACGGTAAAACATCAGGCAGACAGCAGGGAGATGAATAAGCAGAAGAGCAAATGTACCACACGCCAGAGAAAACAGAAGCAGGGACTCGAGGATTACAACTTTATCCCCTCCCATGATGCAATGGCTGAGCCCAAAGTCAAAACTTTAATTTTACGGCTCCACTGAGATACAGCTGTGTTTATAACACTTCTCACTGCTAAAAAGCCACAGCACTATTGGATTCCCCCTGCAGTGTCCATATTGGGTAATTGTCTAATTAACAGCCAACTAATGACATCTCCCATTTCCTCTCTCTCTCTGTTTCTCTCTCTGGCTTTTACAGCCTACACACACACACACACACACACACACACACACACCAAAACATATTAGGTGCCATTATGCATTTCTGCAAGGTAAAAACCACTCTCTGCTAAGCTAATTGAAATGTGTGAACTTGCACTAAAAGGGGAAAAGCTTTCAATGGTTTTGAAGCAGAAATCAATTATTGTTATTGCTATGACAGAGAGAGAGAGGTGAAGACAGGTTCCATTAAAAATTCAGAGGTACCTGTGCACTAGGGTAATGGCTGCAGACAAAGCAGTCCGGCGTCTTCCATTCCAGCCACCGTCGAGCTGTCATAGCAAAGGAGTTTGACGATATTGAAAGAAGGATAAACAGCTTGGGAGATACACTGAGATCTGCTTGAGTGACAGGACAGAGTCTCACCAGTGTATGACACACGAAATCCCCAGGCACTGGGTTTTCAGATCCATAATAAAGTGACAGCACATGGACACATAAAGAGAGGCGTGCACGATCATAACCAAAATAGGTATTTAATAGCGATGGCTGATAGCAATGAACCAATGCACATATTTGACATTTCCTCATTTTCTTTACATTTGCTAGAGGAAAAGTCAGGGGAACACCAAAGTCATTGGGGGTTAACATCGGCTATCTGTACAAAATTTAATAGCAGTCCATCCAAAAGTTGTCAGTAACAATAAAAATGTCAACTTGCTGATAGAGAAAAAGAGAAAAAGTCACGAAAGTCAGTAGGATTCATTCCTCTGGGGACCATAAATGTCTGGACCAGAGCTCACAAATGTTGGTGAGTAGAACGTTACCTGAACCAGTGCCGAGCAAATTATGTAAATAATTGTATAAACTGGTCATTAGGCTAAGTCATTTTAAAAATTACTACAATACTTTACAATTTACTCAACAAAGGTTCATCTAGTGCCTTTCACAGCTCCATCAACGGCTTGACTATACACAGTCCTGTCCTCACAGTGAGGGTTTATATATGAACTGAGCTAATTAAATGCTGAAGGACTAGCAGTTACTGAACACACATGTAATTAAACCAACTTTGGAGCGTTTCGCACATGCTAGCTGCCTCACCACATCCAGCCCCTGAGCCAAGCTAGAGGATCAACGCCATGATAGGTCCAAACAAGTAAACCTCTTCTGCGCTTTTGCCAGTAACACATGCATTTGCATTTTTAGTATGGGTGGATATTCCCAGGGGGAATAAACCCCAGAAGCCTAAAAACTGTTGGTACATTCTTTCTTACGTTCTCTCTGTCTTTTTTTTTTTTTACCCTCTTTTCGCCTCTCTCTTTCCCTGTGTCCCTCACAGAAGCAGACACACAAAGTCATTCATGCACAGTGTTATTCAGTCTGCCCGCAGGCTAGAAACCTCCCTCCTCACTATTAAAGAGACACAGAGGTACTGAGATAAGGGGGAGCTTTGGGGTTATGGGAATACCCGTGTGTGTGTGTGTGTGTGTGTGTGTGTCGGTAGCCCATTACACTGAAAAGAAAAAAGTGTATATGTGCAGGAAAGAGTGTGTGAGTGGGAGATGGAGGAATGTCAGCTCCCCTGGATGCACCATTCCCCACACCCAGCCAATGCTCTAATCAGAAGTCTGGAACTGTATGAGGTTCAGGATCCACAGGCGCTGATGAATCATAAACATGATCACAGGATCCGAATCACATAGAAAGGACAATCAGGTAAGAAGGGATTGTTGCTCTGTCTGCGAAAGCCCACACACAGCTGCCAAATCTCCTCTTGTGACTGAAATTTGGATGATGATGTGTTGGTAAAGCTTTTAACTCCTCTTCCTATCTCCCCACAACAAATGGTTTAATGGCAAAACATAAAATCCACTTGAGTGGGAGAAATGGCCATTTTGCTTGGAAGACACCAAGCTTCTTGACAGATTTATGCTTAGTAAATTGGACATGAAAACAGTTTGCACTGTTACTGAATCGCAAAGATGAATTAGAGAAACAGTTGAAAGAAAATAATGAGTTACATTGTGTAGCGCCAAAATTTGGCCTCGCTTGCCCTGAAATGTCAAATATTTATCATGACCTTGCAGAACTGTGACTTGCTGTGACTTCAACGCAAAATGCAGTTGTTGTTTTCTGAGGAGTTGTTGGAAAATTAGGATATTAGAAGATTATTTCATTGTTTTCATTGTGAAAAATAGTAGCTAAGTAGTTAATCTTTTTGGCTTGTAAACCCCTTTTGTGACCAAGAGTATACACATACTACTGCGAACGGTCATGAACGGTCTCCTCCTTGTTTTATCTGAATATTTTTTTTCATAGTTCAACATGTACATATTATATTTAGCTAAATAATACTTACTGTACATAAAACCTAAATTAACATCTGTCCATTTATTAAATACTTCTTTATTTTTTACTGTTTTTGTCCACTTAAATGAGGAAGTGTTAGCTGTTCTAAAATTAGTGTTAAAGACTCAATCTTTATGGAGGTGTGCTTTCAAGTCTTGTCCTTGCTGTTTAAGGTCTCCTTTCAGGTGGTGTTCAGTGTTCAATGGCAGGAAATTTCAAAACAGACTTTTATCTGTGGCCCACCAGTTTCTCACCCTGTGTGTGCTCCTGCTTAATGCCACAGCACCAATGTTTGAAGGATGAATGCACTGTAAACAGCAATCCTTATGGTAAGGTCGGCCATCAGACACATTAGTGTACATGATGGTCATCAGGTCTTCCTTTCTGGGCGGCCCTACTTGTACCTCTTGTGGCCAGAGAGAAAAGTCATCGGTTAGCCAGCCGCTGACAGTGCAAGCCACCATTGTCAAGTGAGAGCATTTAGACACGTACACAGACATCAGACAGGAAACAGAAACAAAGTACTGTATGTCCTGTTCGCCAGGAAAAATAACACTACTGCGGAAGGAAATTCAATTCAATTCAATTTTATAGTACCCAGAAAGTGTAAAAAAAAATAATAAATAAAAGGTAGGGAACATCAGGGTATATGGAGAGATCCTCTACCTCATACAAACATGTAAAAGCTTCCTCAGTAGTTTAAATAGAAATATCAATTTCCTTGAATTATTTCAGTTAAACCTGCAGTAACATTGGAACATTCAGTTTGAGTCGTGTTTATGTTCAGTGTTTTCTCCTTGCTCTCAACCAAATGTCTGGCTCTTTAGCTTTGTATGTCTGCTATCTGGCACTGAGTAGGTAATGTACAGTGGGTGTATCAGAACTTTATCACAGAAAACAGCTGGCTGCTGCGACAGGAAGCAACTTTTATTTTCTTGTATTTTTTCAGTCTGTTTAGTCCATGGCTGTCTCTACCTGACTGAGATTTCTATTGTTCCATCATCTCAAGGCCCCTGACAATAATACATCATTGCTGATGAATGCAGAACTATCAAGCAATTCAATAATCATGTAAACATATCCCACAAAGAAGAAGAAATAGAAATAGTATTTTCAACAGAGCAAACCTGTAGTTGCTGAACAGAGGAACCCATGCTAACATCACCATGGTTACCACTGCCACTAATATTGCAGGAATCAAAGGAAGCCGTGTGACAAAATTCCCCTCATAGATATTATTTGTAAGCATTTTTAAAATTTTTATTCCGGTTCAGTTTATAGCCCTCACTAGAATGTATACACTAAAATGTCATTATCATGTGACACAGGGGTGGCTGTGGCTCAGGAGGAGGAGAGCGGGTTGGCCGTTAATCGGAAGGTCGGTGATTCAATTCCCGGCTCCCCCAGGCTGAGTGTCAAAGTGTCTTTGGGCAACACACTGAACAGTGAGTGGATGTTAGTTTGTGTTTGAGCACTTGGGCTCAGTGAGTGTATGCAGAAGTAGTGTAAAAGTGCTTTGAGTGGTCAAAAAGACTAGAAAGGAGCTATACAAGTACAGAGCATTTATGTTCTTCAGATGGTGTTGTAAATACTTGAGCCATATTGGAATTGTCCATCTGACCCTTTTGTCTCACCTTTTAAGTGGTCTCATTCCAGCACTGCCTGAACTTCACTGCGTTTGCAATTATCAATACACATAAAAACTGCGACTCATACGAATTGACAGTAAAGTTACTGGCTGATTTCTTTTACAAGGACATGGGCCTATATATATGTACAGTATATCTCACAAAAGTGAGTACACCCTCACATTTTTGTAAATATTTGATTATATCTTTTCATGAATAAATGTAAAGTAGTGAGTGTACAGCTTGTATAACAGTGTACATTTCCTGTCCCCTGAAAAAAACACATCACACATTCATTAATGTATAAACTAATGACAACAAAAGTGAGTCCACCCCTCACATTTTTGTAAATATTTGATTACATCTTTTCATGTGACTGAAGAAAGGTAAATTAGTGAGTCTACAGCACTGTATAACAGTGTAAATTTCCTGTCCCCTGAAAATAACACATAATCATAACTGATGACAACAAAAATGTGTCCATCCCTAAGTGAAAATGTCCAAAATGGACCCAAAGTGTCAATATTTTGTGTGGCCACTATTATTTTCCTGCACTGCTTTAACACTCTTGGGCATGGAGTTCACCAGAGCTTCACAGAGTCCTCTACCACTCCTCCATGACAACATCATGGAGACCTCCTCTATCGTCCGTGCTCAATAGGGTTTAGGTCTGGAGACATGCTTGGCCAGTCCATCACCCTTACCCTGACTAGTAGAGAAAGAGCAAAATAAAACAATTATACCTCTGGGCTGAATTCCAAGATAATCCTAAAAGCATACAATGGTACATTTTCATTTCAGAGAGTTTCACTTTAGAACTGGTAAAATACCCAAAGTACTTAATCTTCTAGTTACAGTTGCTTGTGATTCCAAGACAGGCTAATTAAAGTTAATCAGTTAATTAAATCCCTGCAGCCATCTAAAGGCAGCTGGACAGATGTGATAAATCTGCAGCTTCCAAGTAAAGTGCTGCACAGCTCGGAGCCTTTTACGCACAGTGATCCACAGTGTTTATCATAAATCATGTTCAAATGACACCAGGCGGCTGCAAAATAATCAAACAAACCTCTGAAGACATCAAGCTGTCAGTTGTAACTCGGTATTCTGCCAGGGTGTGGTGACATGGAGACACACTGGACTACTTTTTGGAATTCCATTTGTAGCCTAGCTGCTGTATTTAGCCATTAACTGTCCAATGAACCTTACTGATGCTGCCAGCTTCCCCATCCATCAGAAGGTGGAAGTTGATAGCTCGAAACCTGACACAGATACCAATATGCAGCACCGGTGTTCAACCCGGTTCAACCTGTTTTATTATTTGCCAGATATGTCACTCAGATGAGGTTAGGCAGCAATATCAATTAGCTAACATGTCATTAAAGCATTTGCCAGTGAATGAAGCAAATTAATCTAGCTTCGAAAGCCAAGTTGTTATGGCATTGCTTCTGCAGCCTGGGAGTAATTGGAAATTTGAGATCAGGTGATTTTGTTAGTTTGAAGCGAGCAAGGAAATGACTGTATGCAGTGGAACGGTCCTCTACAGTTTTCCTTAGCAATTTGAGCCTTTGCTGCTAAGTTTTGTCAGTGTTCTGAAAACTCTCACAAAAATCTGATATTTGTGGCAGTTCAAAAAGCTGGATAATGGATCAACACCTCTTTGCTACTGCCAGCAAAAACTGAACATTATGTTTCTTGCGTCAAGGACTCGACTCTTAATAGACCTTTTATGCAGCACACATTTTAGTATGTACAGAATAGCAGGAAAAGCACAAGTGGAGTTAATAACCTAAATAATGCTTAGATTCCAGTTAGGCAAGCTAGTTCTAGGGCCTTGGTGTCGTGCATGCTGACTGACTACCCTGGCTAATGTTATTAGTAGTAACACCTGTGCTTTTCCTGCTATGACAAGTCAAAATGTGTGCTGATTAAATAGTCTATAGTGAATAGTACAAACTTAATAAACACATACATAAATGTTCTTCTAGTAAAGTCAGCAATAGCAAAAACTAGGAGATTGAGATAGCTGTGGCAAATGAGGATTGCAGATTATTTTAAAAGGAAAGAGTATCATCAAAGCAATAGTGAGACATGTCAGGTTATAATGTCTTTGTTGTACAAATGTAGGAATATGATTGGATGTTGCTAGTCAGCTGGTAGCCAAGTGATAAATGAGCCACTTATGCATGAATGAAACAGCTTATGATCAGCTAAGCGCAAAGTCAGCATTCTGAACTACTACCCCAAAATGAAATATTTCATGACAAAGGCGTCTAGCAGCCATAGTACTTATGACAAAAAGCAAAGTCATGAAGGGAGGAGACAGTTAACATTTTTGGATTTCTTTTTAAACCATGACTACAATCATTGCCTAAAGTTAATCAGATGGTTGTTAGTGTTGCAATGACGATGAATCTACCCTAACCATAACAAAGTACTTAATTTAACCCAAACCATGATCTTTCCCTAAACCTAACCAAGTGATTTTTGTGCCTAAACCTAACTAAACCTTAACCATAGTAACCAACAGTGATTTCTAACAGTTTTGTAAGGCACAGACAAATGATGTTTCCATATATTGCTGTAGAGGGCATGGACAAACTTCATATTTTGTATTTTGATGTCTGATTAAGTGGCACCTAGGCTGTGGAATGCATTGCCTCCCTTTCTAAATTGTGTGAATGCTGTTGATTCTTTTAAAAATCAACTGAGGACGTGGGGTTTTTATGGTTGTTATATGTTATTGTATTGCACTGATGATTTGACTGGCTTACACTTAGACATAAGAAAAAAACAAACAACAACAACACCAACCAACAACACCTAAAACTAGCGTAACATGAGGCTGACATTTGTTGTTTTCAGTTAAATGTTGAACTTGCTACAGAAACTCATGTTCCCCAGTGTTTAAAGTTATTCTTCTGCCATAATAAGGTAAAAGATTAAAATCCATCCAATAATTAATTCTAAAAATTTGCAAAACAAATGACAATCCCATCACCATCAGCTGTACCTTGAGTTCAGTGTTACGAAATGCTAGCATGCTGAACAAAGATGGTGGAAATCATAGGCTACCTGCTCAACATCAGGAGGTTAGCATTACCGTTGTGAGCATGTTGCCGTGGTATTGAAGCAAATTAAATTATGTGTGCAGTTCGCGATAAATTTATTTGTCCTAGAAGAACGAAGGCATGTCCTACCCTACTCTGCCTCTGAGTGGCTAATCCCTGATATGGATATGGATGCAACAACTGGAGCAGCAACTCCATCAGTTTAAAGCAAAGTTGAAACGGCAGTTAAAAGCTACTCAGCTTTGCAAGCAGTGATTCAGATATTTTATCTGAGTTTTATGACCTGCTTTTAATTTACTGGCAAATGTTTGTAAAGTACTAGCCAATCAGAGGCAGGGTAGGGCGGGTCATGCCTTCACCATCCCAGGGAAAAAACATAAATCTGGCGTACGGATCTTTACACTGTTGACTACAAACAAAGCATTGCCCCAAATGGAAAGTCTCTGGGTCACTGATAACCATGTGAGGGGCAGTGAAAAAAAAACAAAACAAGGATGGTTGTGTGGCTTCTTGCCCCTTTGAACCCAGCCAGTTTTACGTTGAGATTTACTTTTAATGAAAGGCAAATTCAATTAAATTCATCCTTGTGCACTGGAGTAAACAAATAATACAATTTAGTTGAGTAAATGCCACTGGTTGAGTGTTACAAGCATCAGCAATCACCAATAAAAAGTCTCCTTCTCTCAATTGTTTGCTTATTATGAATCTAATAGGCTGCACACAACACACTCACTCTCTCATTTGAATGTCATTCTTGTTTATTTACCCATAAACCACTTGGGCTGACATTCTCATTTCCCCTCTCTGAACTGGTCCTAACTGTCTTAATGCAATATACTATACTGACACAATGCTCTTCATCACAGTGTATAGTGTCTACATCCCAGCCATGTGTGATAATATTTAGAAGAACACATACACGCAGAAAGCACACACTTCTCTGCAGCGCCACGCTCCAGGAACAATCTGCTCTAATGATTTCTGATGTGATTGGATTTCTCTTCATGGCCACTGGGCTGTGTGTCCAATTCTGCCTACCGCTGATTTGGTTTCCAATGCAGACCCTGTAACAGTGTAGCGGTTGTGAAGCATTGTTGCTGGAAAAGCCTGAGTACCAACCCTCCAAACCAATCCTTCTCCCCTGTCATTACGATTTAAACTTCTCCAGGTAATTCCGGGGTTAAACCTGGGTTTTGAGTACCATGACGATGGTTCACTTCTTACCGAGGTAATTCGCCATGGTAACTTAAGATGAACAGCCAACCTGCTCCGGAGCATGTTATGTTCCAAATAGGAGATCAACTCTATGAAAACACAGCGTGCTGAACTATCAGCTCTCTTGGAAAATGACATCCATCAGAGACTGACCTTGTAAGCCTCTCTTTCTCTCTCTCTACTTTTCAGTGAGGAGCTGTGGGCGTTACTCACTGTCTCTCCTGGTTTAGCGTTTCCACTCACCTGACTGTAATATGCAATCCGCACACCTGACCCTCATCATGCCCGTCAGCTCCTCCTCTTGAGCCCCTGCTCCACATCCGCTCCCCGCTGGATTGTGGAGTCATACATAATGTCTAGCGTGAACAGCCAGCTCTTTTGCCTACCTGAATATCTTGTTACTCAGTTGCCTGCCAGCATTCTAACCTCTGTCTCTGTCTTCAGGTTCACCTGCTACCGTATTCCACTCTCAACTTATCCAGCATGCCAGTTTGCCCACTCTCCTACACACCACGCGGCCTACAAACCAGTCCCACTCTCCAGCCAGCCAGACTCACCAGCCCACTCTGACTGCACCATTCCCCAGATCCAACCCTTGCATAGTCTGTGTTTTGACAATGTAGTAGGAGGGATACTGTTGTTTTTAAATTATAAACTCAGTATCAATTCCTGCAAAATCCTAATTATACTCTTTTACTTTGCATGGTACAGGTCACTATGTGAGGCTTGTAGACCAGTCGGCTGGTCTATCTCGCTTTCAATCAGCTTAGCGCTAGCCCTGTTCCTTATGAACAAAATTAATTATCACACTTGTTGTGAACAGTTGTCTCTGTTCATTGGTTATGATCTTTTGAACTAGTTATATTAATGATGTTCAACCTTGACCCTGATGAAGTCAGAAGGATTAGTGACATGGTGTGAAGTAAACCTGAGAAAAAATGACTCGAGTAAATCTTTGCTGTTGCGTCTTATCGGTTCTTACCTGTGTAACTTAATTATTATGAGGCTCATGGTTCCTCAGTTTCACCAAAAACCTTACTGAGTGGTTAGTTGTGTTACCACAAATGAGCTATCTAATATTTTTTTTTCTATTTTTTACAACTACTTTCTAGGCAAACCTAAGTTTTTATATATGTGTGTGTGTGTGTGTGTTGTGTGTTGTGTGTGTGTAAATCTTGACTGCAATTGATTCATTTTCCATCCATAACTATATAGTACATAACTAAGAAGGGAAAAAGCAGACTGAGACTGAAAGGACTCAGTGGTGTTGATATATACATATTTTTTTTGGAATAAGATGTTGAAATGTAGAAGTTCAGTGTCTTGTGTTTTAAAAGGAATTATTGTGACTATGTTATTATGCATACTGTAGGTCTTGAGTTATTTTTAGCATTGCTTTTCGTTTTGCACTTTTCCCAAAGAGAGACGGAGGATCTTGGGTGTCTTTCATACAGCCGTATGCATAAAGTCGCTTGTCAAAGTTACCCCCTCCAGGCTGTGACCAATCACACCCTGGAGGGGGCGGGACATGTTAAACTCGTTCTGCATGAATGGTTATGATTATTAAGTTAGTAATTAGCATTATCAAATCAGAGACCACCATGTAAAGCATTTTTTTGCACAATAATGTAATGAATGAGAACCAAAATTAAACTCTGATTTATCCAACTGGAATTTTTATTATACTTATGGGAAAGCTAGCAGAAAAGTGCCAGATGTTATTTGCATTTTTTCCCATTGTCCAATCTAATGAATGGAGAGACGAGCCCTGAGTTGTGTAGACGGAAGTTTACAGTTGTTTGGATAATCGGGAGACTGCAACAAATTTTCCCCGACTCATCCTAAAATAAGACTTGAAGTGACCATCCTTAAGACGAAGCAGCAAACCAAAGATTACAGATTGCTGGCACTATGATCTTTGATTAGACTGACAGGCAGCTGATTCGGTCGTTGTCTAGCAACAGTAAAAAAAAAAAAAAAGGAGCGATTTTGTTTTTTATCAAACTCAACCAAAAAAAGCCATTGCCGTGTGCTTTGCGTTTTCAAACCCACAATTCGCTTTCTGTCTGATCGGGGCCTGATTCTTCTTTGGTTTTTTTTATAGCATTACCACCACCTACTGGATTAAACCATGCAAAACATTTACAGTGTCCACCCAGAGTGATTCCATTCACAGCTATATTCCCTCTAGTTATTTTTAAGTTATTGTTTTTCTATTTTTGTGCCTATAGTAACGTTCTCGCGACCTCCATGGGACCAGGTTGCGTCACTCAGGGGGGTCCCGACCCCATGGTTAAGAACCACTGCCCCAGGTATGTGGGTTTACGCATGTCTATTTTTGTTATATTTTTCAGAAAGAATGCCTTTTGGTTATTTGCAATTCTACAATTACATGTTATGAGTTTTGCTGATGCAGTGCTTTGCAATAAAGTGCTGAAATATAAAAGTGTGATCCACACAGCACAGAATTACACCTACTACATCACCATACAACCTTGACGTAAATACAAGTCATGCAGAGGTAATGTCTATCAGAGGGCCCCTGATTCTTCAGCATGTGTGAGTTATTATATGACAATTGTATTCTCACATGTTTTATTTGGCTTTTTATTACTTCTGCTGTTTAGTATTGCTGTGGTTGTGCTTTGCCATGACCACAAGGCATGCCTGGAAATTACAGCCTCTATATAAAACCACGCTTCAAATCACCAAGAGGATGAATTGTCCAATAAGGGCAACAGAAGCAGACTACAATTGTTCTTTCAAATCTCGTTTGGTGGAAAATTGTGTTTTGGTGCTTGGATACGCAGTGTACAGTTGATTAAATTTAAATAAGCCCACTTACGCCTCCTTGGCTTACATGATGTAGGTGTTCAGCTGATAAAAATGAAGCTTTAAAAAGAATAAAGCCAGTACCAATTGCAATTTCCTAATAAAAAATGATTGGAAAGGAATCAAAAGCAAAGCCAATTTATACAGCCACACATTATTACATCAAATTAATGCAAGTAAGTCACTTGTCCATAGATTTGGATAGAGGATACTGCATGTATCAAACTGCAGTGAATTTGCGACAGATGAAGGTTTCTATTGCTATTGTGTCACCAGTTTATCATTGGATAAAGGTCTCAGAATGCTTCAAATAAAGAGCTTGTCAGAGTGTCTAACACTGTCTAGTCCCCTCTCCAATGGGGTAATAGACTTTTTATTATAGCAGACATCTTGACATTTCATAGCAGGAAAAGCACAGGTGTAATTGATAACATTAAAAGTGACTGCATTTCATTTAGATGAGCTAATTCCAGGGTCCTAATATTGTGCGTGCTGGCTCACAGGTAAGTAGTCTTACTGTGACACTTAACACAACTTGACAGCCATTGTTAACTGGATTTGGTGCACCTGTGCTTTTGCTGCTATGACAGTCAAAATGTCTGCCATGAAAGAAGTCTTTTTTTGGGGGCGGCTGCGTCTGGATGTGTTGCAACTTTCTGAAAAAGCTAATCCGACAATCACACCCAATTAAAAGTATATGTGTCTTAAAATCTGCCCCTACATCACCTGCCCATATTTGACAGAACTGTTTAGGTGGGATCCATATTTCCTGGAAATTCCCCTTCAAAAGCCGCCCTTTGTGTTATGGTGCCATCTGGAATCAGTTGGATGGATCTATAGAGGAACAAACTGGTCTGTAAGCTTTATATGTGAACAGAAAAAAACAAATCTTTGTTGATCAAAGATAGCTTGGGGATTTCTGGCATGAACTTTTAAGATAATAATCACTCATGCATAAACCAGCAATTGTTATTATAGACAAAAACTATTGTATGAGCTAAATGTTTGATGTCTTCATCAAAGTCGGTCATGTTACGAGCTAAACCTGCGTGGATATGATGCCTTCTGTCCATTTCCATTCACATGTAGAAGAATCTAATGAATATGTATGTATAAGAATGCAAAATCTATATAGTGAAACTGTTAGTTTTAGAAGTATTTTCTAAGAGCATTTGTCAGCTAAATTTTGATTTTTGTCTAGATTTTGGACTTTAGAAGAGACCGACTGTGATGTAATGATGTTGCAGATGATTTTTTATTTTATTTTTATGCAATGTTACATCCCATTCAGTAGTAAATATACCAATTAATTCAACATTCTACCAAGCCTAAAACACATAGATTGCCCTTTTGGTATAAATTGATATTACCTCATAGTCATAAGACATGTAGAACTGCATTGAAAAACAAGGTAAACTAGAATTTACAACATTACTTCTAAGTCATATAGGCTTCTTTACCATGACTGTACATCCAAAAAATTAAGCCCAAAAATAATTCTTAAGGTATCAAGAGCTCAAGAGGCTGGAGTTTGCAAATTAGATTCATGACCATAAAAACGTCATCTCCTCCATTGTAAATCCCCAAAACATGTACTCAAATCATCTTGAATTATGGACGGCCATATGTCATGTAGTGCCCTGTCTGATGGTGAGGAGGATTCTGTAAATGTTGAGACAGTCAAAGAGGGAAGAAGGGAGGGAAGGATTGCAGAAAAAAGTTGAAAGATGCAGATTTCTCTTGTTTTGCTGTCTTTACTACTCCCCAAACATCCTGTTTGTCTCTTTCAAGTCGGTTTCTCAATTCTGTCATAAACCCACCAAAAAAGTTTGGACCATTTGTTACTACAAATTGTTCTCCATCTTTATTTGGTGGAAAAGAATGCTGTGTGTTGGATGAATATTCCTAAATTAATCCAAACAGCATTACGGAGACTCTGCTGGGAGCGAACTAAAATGACCCCAGGGCAGTAAACACATTTCATTCAGTATTGTGAAAAACAAAACATTGAGCCAGGCATAATTTAGACATAGCTTGCAGAAAGAGTGTGTAAAGATAACAGCAAGAGAAGGTTAGAGAGGTGGAGCATGTAGAGCAATGAAGGTCAATAGACTTTTTTTCACAGCAGACATTTTGGCATAGCAGGGAGAGCACAAGTGTATCTGATAACATTCTGATTATCCTGGTGCATACTGGCTCACTGTCATGCTGTACTGGGACACTTGATGGAACATCATTAAGGAAGTTAAAATCACTGCTGTGAAAAAGGTCTATAGTGGGTACACAGACAGTGTAATATGTCAGCGGGTACTCATGAGTGAAGGTGCTGTCAGTGGGTGCCAATCGGCTAATGGTACCCACAACACTTGTAATTCATTCAAATTACCTACAATTTCGGAGCTCCTGGAAGGCATGCTGGAGAGAAGCAAAAGAAGACGGTAGAAGCTGTGGAAGCAGAGATTCAGCTCTTACCTCTTTTGATTTTTATTTCTAGCTTTTCCATTGATTGTGCAGTTGGTGTGTGATTTTGGAATGTTTTATTTGTGTGTTATGTTTTTAATGCATGTAGAGAGGTATTTTAGCATGTTGTGTTTTAACTATTAGTGTTAATTCATGTGTAATTTTAAAGTTATTTTTACTAACTGGCTGGACCGTCCCTGAACGCCACACACCTCCACTGACGTCACAAAATTAAAAATGAACAACAGGTGTGGACGCCAGGTAATAGGTTGGGCAGGACTTTTTAAGCCGAACAGGGACTGGAGATCAGGAGAGACAAAGAACGGGACAGACGCACGCAGGAGAGATGTAGCGGCGGGGCAGCAGCAAGGGGTGTTGAGCATTGCATTAATAAATTGTTAAATTTATTTCAGCTGAGTGTGGTTTCTGCTCTGCTCCAAACCTCAATTTAAAAGAACCCGTGTGTGTGTGTGTGAGAGGCCTATGGCTCAAAATACCCCCGAGGTGGCGTTGTCGGTGTTTCTTTTTAAATACATCTTACTTAAAGCTTTTAATTGACAATTTTTTATCGGTCACCGGACATGCGTTGCACCTCCCCTGGAAATTAGTTTCAAGTTATTTTCTAAAAAATGGTAGTATGTTAGGCCTCCGGTTCCACCTCCAAATTTAAGGTGCACTAGGTGGGTCTTCATCCATCCACTTTAAATATTAGAAATATTTGAAAGAATAAAATTAATCAAGGAAATTGTGAACGGGAAAAGCAATGGAAACAGCAACTAAATCACTGAAGAGACTAAAAGATCAGGGGTCTCATTTATAAAACTGTGCATAGAAAAGGCTCCTAAAGGCGGCGTATGTACAAAACAAAGGAAGTGCTTACGCACGTCCTATGCCTTTATAAATCACAATCTACTTGAAATGTGAGCGAGCTCCTTGCCAGACCAAACTTACCTATAAATTGTCAATGAAACGCCACTCATTAATAAGACGTATTATCTGCATGAAGAACAGGACGAGAAATGTTGACAGAAAAGCTACAAAACTAAATCTAACCCAGTTTAACACTGACGTTCATATTGGTGAAACTAAAGCGTGTTAATTGGTGGGTTAAACGCACACATACACAACACTTGTGCACCGGACCTCCACTCTTTTATAACCGACTTGCAAGAAGAGGCATCCTTCCTGACTACTGACGGAGGTGGAGGTGGACATATACATGCAAGATGCACTGGATGACCCAGTTAAATCATTTGTATTCCTGTGACGATACAGGGATGAAAGCTAAATGCGCCTCATATAACGCTCTGCTTCTGATTGGCTAGTAGTCCTTAACTAGGAACTGTGCATGTGCAACTCCCAACAAAGATTATTTAGACACAAAATGTATCACTCTATAGCTAAAACAAGAGGAGCTGCAGCAATGTGCAGTATGACAGAAATATGTTGTTTATTTGAAAATTAAACCATGAAAACCTGTTTCAGAAAGTGGGTTTAGTGAAAACTCTGAGTAAGTTGAGCCCGACATGACAGATCAACTCTAGGTCTGTAATCCCAGCCTGTTCTCATGCTTTTGCGTCACATATACACGCTTTGGAAAAGCCGTGTCTATAGTACGCAAAACGGCGATTTTGCGTGTATATGTTTCTTAAAGTAAAACGCGCCACAAACAAAGTCTGTTTTTTGTTTTTAAGTGACAATCTGGATTTGCCTTTGACCAATACTACTGTAATATATATACATATAACTATGCAAGCAGTAGTAACTACATTATAAAATAATTTTCAAATGTAGCTTCATTAAGCTGAAGTACTATAACCAATAAAAATTAACAATATATTTAATTAATCTATATTCAGGATGTATACTTTATTTATCTGTACTTTTATACTTCATCTTCGTTTATGTTTACTACATTTTTTTGATGAGAAAGGAGACCAAAGTATAGGTATTTGGACTATTTCTTGTTAATGATGTACTTTGGTATAAACATTATTTGAATTAGATTTTTTGATGTTTCCCTTTTCTTTTATTTTACTGTGAGTTTCTCCTGCATTTGTGATTTTCATTGCTGCCATCAATTCCACTTTCTCAGCCTGCTGAAGTTCAAAATCTCACAAATTCCACACTGCTCTTTAAATGTCATTGCTAAACCTGTCATTATGTCTTACAGACAGAGCACTGGGTAGCGTATATCCTCCCCCATAGCAACTTTTACCTTTCAGACTGTCCTAGTACTCCTTTACTCCTTCAGTTGTCTGTGCCTGCTCTACGTCAGGTACCACAGCTGATGTTGAAGCTCCTGCACTGCAGCCCCGGTAGCAAACATATCGGTTGTTTTCATGCATTTGGCAGCAGCTGTCTGAAGATTTTTTTTTATTTTTTTTTTTTTGGGGGGGGGGTCTTATGCAAGAAACAGGGAGCAGATTGAGTGGGGACTCGTAAGAGATATGATTGGGCCGGCCCAGTATCAGTATAGAAAATTACCCAATGGGCCGCTGTCCATGCTATCTTGGTCCATTTTTTAAAAACAGTTATATAAATACAAAATTTACGTTACATCGGCCCCAAAGTTGCGTCGGCCCATCGGGCATTTGTCCGGTATGCCAGATTACCAGTCCAGCCCTGGTGGGAGCCCCACACTCCAGCTGCCTTCTCCCAGTTTATTGGACTCCTGTTCTACAGTAAAAAAAAGATTTTTTGGGAGATACTGTGCAATTGAAAGTTATGCTTGAAGAGGAAACACTACCATGTAATTCCTTTGAAATTTAACTTAAGCAACCTCTACATTGGCATCCTGAATTAGCTGAGAAATGCTTGCAAAGCATTTTACTACTTCTGGCAGAATGGTGCAACTAATGCAGGTATAGAGTCTGTGACTGCATAAACAGGGAGAGAGGTGCCTCAGTGTATAAAAACAAACCAACCATGTCTGGGATAGTGCAGTTTGGATTAGCTGACTCAAGAAATGGATTCTCATTACAATTTACCATATGTAATGAATGATCTTGGAAAGTGAGCATAGACTATCACTGTATAAAAGTGAGGGGGCTTTTAGATATAAGTCGCTTGATGTCTGTGGTTTATGTACAGTATAAGGGTCAATTTAAAAAACTGACCTTTATAACTTGTTAGAAAACCTAAACTTTCAGATAACAAAATAGTTTTTTTCTAGAGGAAGTGTCTCCACAAAAGCCTCAAACTTAAACAATGAATGTCCATCCACATCCACTATCACTAAAAACCTGACGTGACAAAGGAAACAAGGCTTAGTCTACAACCATGCTTGCAGTGCTTTGAGCTAAACGCTAACGTCAGCATGCAGACACGCTCACAATAGCAATGTGAACATGCTGATGTTTAGTGGGTATAATGTTTACCATGTTCACCATCTTTGTTTAGTGCATACATTTGCTAATTAGCACTAAACACCACGTACAGCTGAGGCTAGGTTTGCCAACTGTCCCGTATTAGCCGAGAAGTCCCTTGTATCAGACCTAATTGATTTGTCCCATGCATGACCTCTCTTGTCCGTTTATTGACTACAATGATGATCTAACCACTGACTGACAAAAAAAAGCAACAAAAGCAGTGCTGATCACAACACACCTTATCATCCACTCACAGCCCCCCCCTCACGTGCCTCAGTATACACTTAGTAACTATAAATGCAGCATAGTGTGGAAATTGAAAAAATAGCGGCAAGTGAAGCCTTGTAGTGTATAACACTGTAAAACATGGACTTCAGCACCGAATGTCTTGTTAAGCTAAACGGTGCATTGTTTCATGACTCAAATCTTGTGAAGAAGATGCACTTGGAAAGAACAACGCTGAGATGATCATGATAACTGTTGTGCTATCAAAGACTGTGCAGGATATCCTGAATGAGCTAACTTATCCCAGACTGAAGGTGAGCCAGTGGCAACAAAGTAAAAGGTTGCCACTGACGCCTCATAGAAGGGAATCAGAAAAATGTTTCCAGTGTCTGTGAGATATTTTTTATGTGTCTGATGGAGTGCGGTGCAAGTTACTTGACTTTAATGAAAATAGTGATGAAACTGCAAATGGTATTCATCAAGCTCTGATGAACTACATGGAAAAAGCATGAACTGGAAGTAAAACACATCACAAATGTTTTGTCTTATACGAACAGTAAAGGTACAGCATACAGAAGTTATGTTCTTAGTTAGTCCGTCATTTGTACATGAAGGCGATAACTTTTTCTAACCTACAGTGCAAGAGCCACAACTTTTGTTGTATTAGATAAATAGTAAAGGTAACAGCTAATGGTTCAAATAAGGACTGTGTTAAATGTACCTGCTGTAAATGTGGTGGCCAGGTAGTGATGGAACAGTGGATAAGGACACATGCCTTTGGTGTGAGATACCCGGGTTCAACTCCCAAACGTTGCTCTAGTGACGTGCGATCTCTGACAGAAATAGCAATCGTAAATCACTTTGGACAAAAGCATCAGCCAAATAAATTAATGTAAATAAACTATTATGAAACCTACCATATGTCGCCATGGCATGAGAATTATGTATTTATCGTCATTATGACAAATTGCTTCAAACAATACACTGTATATTCACACAAAACCATACATGCACTGCCGCAGCAGGCCACCTTTTGTCCCTATTTCATAGTGACAAAATTAGCAACACTAGCTGAGGCTGATGGGATCTTTTTTCTTTGCTTTTCTTTTCTTTTTTTTTCCAGATTTAAGTCAGGGGATCAGGAAAGTTAATAAAATTTATCATGTGGGGCACACAAATGTGCGATGAGATCGAGGGACACACATCTGTTCTGAGAAAAGACTATTTTGATCACTAATTTATCAGAACTGAGGCCTTTAATTAAGGTCTGATGCTGTGCTCTGCTTACAGGCTGTAATTAAATTAATTAGAGTACAGCTTCGCAATCACAGATCTTTGGCATGCTAAACATTTTTGACATTCGTGTATTTAGCATTAAAGAAATCTAGTCTTTTTGTAAGGAATAGGGAAACAACAAAGAAATATTTAGCAGCTGTATTAAAATAAGTTACACCTGCACAGGTGTAGTGAAGGCTGCTCTATGTTTCCTTACATCAAATGTATTTTGGTAACAAAACCTAAAGAATGCAAATGGTAATGTACTTTTCATTTGATATAATGGACCTAATGCCAGTAATATCGCCAAAGTTACAATATAGAAGGTAGCTTTCTATTTAGGCCATTAACATTACTGTCATACTGTGTGCATGTCTGCCCTGTATAGTTAGTTGTCAGTCAGTTTTGTTATTTTTATTTCTGTTCTTTATCTGTTCTTTAGTCTGCGTTTTGGATCTCAGCTCTGTCTGTTGTCTTGTGTTCAGTCTGCCCAGCGTTTATCTACTGTTTATCTACTGTTGCCTGTCTTTTGGTTTTGATCCATGCTTGCCTTACTTCCTGTCTTATTCTGTAATTGACCTGTCTTATTCTCTAGACCGTACTCTGAAGTTTTTTACAGAAGCCCAACAATTCCTACCAAGAGTAAGCACAAGGCGACACAGGCAAGGAAAAAGGTGTTCTGCCTGTTGTTGGAACTACCTCTTCAATCATTTTGGATTTAGAAATCTCCGATCAGTGTAAGCTTTATTGTTTTGTTTGGATAAAAAATTCTGAACTCGACTTTGGCTCTCTAGTGTCTTGCGTTTGGGCTCTCTCCTGTTTGCACTCATCTGAATTGTGGCAATTACACCTAACCAGTCAGGTCTTAATACTAAGTGCAATTTTAACCACATATATGGTGACAGACAAGACAATAAAAGCAGAAGATATAACGTCATTCCTGGGAAGCTTTTAATTTTTTCATTCACACTAGAATATGCAGGTTCATCAAAAGCTGGTAGTACAGTATAATATAAACTTAGTGCGGTATATATTTTGTACAAGCCAGACCATCTTTGCTCCTACAATATCTGTCTCAAGGGCCACAGTTTTAACATGAATAAAAATGACACTTGTTTTTCTTTCATCTGTCTGAGCTCGCAAGGAAATACACCCAAAGGTACCCGAATACATTTAAAAATCAGTGAACGAGGATCCCGTTCAGGGAAGCAGGGAGCTAGTTTTGGTGCTCTTATACCACAGGAGGAGATACATCACCTCCTGACAGAATTCAAGTCCGATGAATGAATGTATGACCCAAAGCAAAGTCAACTAACTGCTTTAAGCACGAAGAAACAGGGATTCCAGCTCAGGGCACCTTCCAGATGTTTAAGTTCCTAAACCTGACTCTTAGAATAAGCCCCTTCATCTTTCAAAGTAAATTTGGGCCGATCGAGTCAAATTTCAATTTTTGTCATTACTTGGCGATACCTGGGGATTGAAACACAGATGGGTGAGAAGTACTGCAGGCTCTGTAGCATGACAGCCGGGTACACACCTGGATTGCCGACACTGCACCAATTTACCTGTTGATCCAGTGCATGTGGCTATTTCCCTCTAAAAGACCTAAGAAACTACTGCCATGTTCCATAGCTCCTCTAAGTTGGAGCTTAACCAAGGTGGACTTCTGATAATTTAACTGTTTTTATTAGCCATGTCAAGAATCCATCCTTGCTTCAATATTTGTGGCTTATTAGCATTTTGAAGGTTTTTTTCCTACAGTAAAGGTTATATCACACAGATTTCCCCAGGTTGTGTTAGGGTCATTTGCTGAGCTAGAGGTGACAGCCTGCCAATAAGTCAACCACTGACCCCTGGGTTCACTGACTGACGCAGCTGCCTTGATGACGCCCTCTGTGGTCCATCTCCTAGGTAACCTCAAGGCTGAGATTATCTTTATTTTATTTCCTTCTTTGATGTTTGTCGACTGACCTCCAGATCCCAACGTGACTTGTTAATTAGCGTCTAGCTTGCAGCTGATTGGCTGCTTAGATTAAGACCAGTTAAAGATGACCTTGTAGGGAAAGACCATTTAATAATAGACCCTGTGGGATAACTGAGGGATAAATATTGTGGTCCAAGAGGGACTCTTCAGATTTGGTATGGTATTACATCGTGTCTGCACTCTGTATTGCTGTTGCAAGTCTTCCTGGCCAGGCTTTAAACAATACTCTGTAAGACATCCTCAGTTTTTTCTGAGATCTTTTTCTGAAAATATGAGTTGTCCTGCTCCCAATAATTTTATTAACAAGCATCAGGCAATTTCCAAATGGCACTGTCTGTGCTTACGGAACATCACTGTCTCCATAGGAATTATATTTAAATTGGATGATTCTGCAGCACACAATTTCCATCCGGAGACCAGAGTTTGTGTCCTGTTACAGACAAAAGTATATGTTGGCTTTTTAAACATAACTGCAGTCTGTGATTCTGTAGAGCTAAATAAGAATGATTTGTTTGTGGTGATAGAGTTGGATTTGAAGATGCTATAAATGAAATCATCTACAAAAAATGTTATTTTCTACAGAATGGCAGAGGACCTTGGTAGACTGACTTAAAATGATTCCTCTGTGTGATAGTGCAGAAGCTCCTTGGTATGGCAGCATTCAGTCACTGTAAAAATCCTAGAAAGTAGAAGGAAGTTGAAATAAAGATTACACAGTATGGTTTTGGAGAGGGAGAATGAAGGAAAGACATAGTTGTCACGGGGGAGAAATAAGTGGTGTTCCAGTTAAATGACAGGATGTGGAGACACCCACTCAAGACTGGGACCTGTTGACAACGCACTGGGGATCAAGGAACCGGCATGACAGACAGTATAAGGAAGAGTTTGACAGGAGGGACTGAGAGGAGGAAAGAAGTGATGGCACAGTTGTGAATCCTCCTACTTAATAGTGGGACCCTGCTGAATACATCAAATGGAATACAGGAAGATTTGGGAGCAAGGCAACAGATTGACGTTTTGTTTTCCTTTGCCGTAGCCACGTGGACACTGTTTCCCATTTCTTCAAAGGGACAGGTTAAACATTTATTTATTAATATAATGTATCACCAGCCAGAAATATCTATTTTAACAAATCTGTTATATGTAATATCTCGCTGTCTAAAAGGGAAAGAGGCTGTCACTGGAATAAAAATCAGATGAAAATGTTCAAGGACTGCACCTGTTTGCACATTTTATCAAAGCCCTCCAAGCCACCTCTGATTTATTCTTGATACTAGTCTAATACTTTACAAAATCTAACAATGACATATACTGCAACGAAGGGAAACTCTGGCGATTTAGTATTGCACTGCCGTAAAGTTGGGGGAACTGTGAGAGACAGATTAAACAAAGAATGGTCAAAATTGATGCAGCAAAAGGCAAAGGTGTCCTGACTTTAGGCCCCTGTCATAAGTCAAACATTGGATGCTATATTGCCTATAATGCAACCAATAGCATGTTTTGTAAGACCCTTCCTGCCAATTAAATGCTGACATCTTTCATTCTGCATGGCTCCACTAGAATCATGGATGGATCTCACATACAAAGCTCTTAATGGTCAGGCACCATCTTATCTTAACGACCTCATAGTACCTTACTACCCCACCAGAGCACTGCGCTCCCAGAATGCAGGGTTACTTGTGGTTCCTAGAGTCTCCAAAAGTAGAATGGGAGCCAGAGCGTTCAGCTATCAGGCTGCTCTCCTGTGGAACCAGGTTCCAGTTTGGGTTCGGGAGGCAGACACCGTCTCTACATTTAAGAGTAGGCTTAAGACTTTCCTCTTTGATAAAGTTATAGTTAGGGCTGGCTCAGGTGAGTCCTGAACCATCCCTTAATTATACTGCTATAGGCCTAGACTGCCGGGGGATTTCCCATGATGCACTTAGCTCCTCTCTCCTCTTCTCTCTCTCTCTGAGTGCAACCTCATCCCATTAATGCATGTTACTAACTCACTTCTTCCCTCTCCGTGGTCGTAGTGCTTCCTCCTCCTGTCACTTCCCGTGGGTGTTGCTGGCTCTGGAGCTGTGGAGTCTGGATCTGTGGTTGAGAGTCTCCTGCTGCCCCCGTGTTCCTGCTCGACGCCTTCTGCTACAGTTGCAACTGCTGTTACTAGTCCTATTGCTATTATTACTGTTATTATTATCATTAACATTACTATAAATATCTGTACCATTTTTTCATTCAGTCTATAGCAACATTACCTTTACTGTCTGTACCTCTATGTGTATACTGTGTATGCTGCCTCCCTCTGCTCTCTCTCTCCTCTCTCTCTCTCTTGCTCTCTCTCCTCACCCCCCAACCGGTCGAGGCAGATGGCTGCCCACCCTGAGCCATGGTTCTGCTCGAGGTTTCTGCCTCTTAAAAGGAAGTTTTTCCTTGCCTGTGTCGCCTAGTGCTGCTCTTGGTGGGAATTGTTGGGCTTCTGTAAATAACTTCAGAGTATCGGTCTAGACCTGCTCTTTATGAAAAGCGCTGTGAGATAACTGTTGTTGTGATTTGGCGCTATATAAATAAAATTGAATTGAAATTGAATTGAATCTGCAAAGTAACGATCACACATCAGTATTTGCTTGAAAAAGCCCCCAAATGAAGATATTTCAACTCAAAAACATTACAATATTGTGGCACATGAGTAAAGCATTGAATTAAATGTATTAGAGGTAAAGGTAGCATTAGAAATCAATAAGTTCTTTTATCCCCAAATCTTCAGGCATTTTCCTAGATACATGGGATTTTTAACAATGAACTTACTAGTGGAAGCTGGCAAGCCCCCCCCACACATTCTGCAGGAAAAAAGCCATCAACAGCTGTCCGCCAGCTAGCGGCAGCTGGGGGAAATTGATTTGTTACCAACGCTGTATCCTGTCGCGTCTCCTGGCACCACGCTGTGGCAAGGCTGTTGGTTTCTTTTATATAAAATCTATATAGATAAAACCTGTTTTCAACCTTTTGTCTATTTCTCATTTCCCTCCCTTGTAAATGCACAAAGTCAAAGTTGAAGTTGTGAACAGCTCCAGTTGGGGGAGTAGTAGAGCCTAGAAGGTTAAAAAAAAAAAAAGGGGTGGCAAGGCATTTCTAGGCCACCATGGTGGATCTGCCCCTGTCTGGAATTCATTGTACTGTCTTCCAGGCAGAGCAAGGCTAGACCCTGTGTCTAGTAAATTAACTTTTACGTGTAAAATTTGATTTCTCTTTAGATTCCATCTGCACAAATGCTGAAACAATAAGTCAAATATTCAAATTGTGAATTGGCCAAAAAAATACATTTTTGATAATCAATTAATTGATTAATTTATGCTTTAAAAATACCTTCCATTTGTTGATGTTATATCACTGGAAAATGTAAAGAATTACTGTAATTACTGTATTTGATTTTATCGACAAAGAAACTGATTAAATTGTCAAGAAATAACAAGCAGATTGATCAATTTATGAATTTACTGATTTAAAATAATTGCTAGTTGCAGTGAATTTAAAGTGTTAAGAATCTCGCTAAGGCGTTGCCACACCAGAAAGTAGCACAGTAATATTCATCTGTGCCTCTTTACAAAATATCTGATTCCAGAGCCTTGGTCAAGTAGTAACTACTTCTAGTTTGTGAACTACTACATCCTAGCATGGTAACTGTTAGCAAACATTTTAGCTCAGTTGCTAATGGAACAGTCAATCAAATCATTTATTCAAAAGACGTAGACTATTTGTACCATTGACTCCCATGTCATAACTGTCTGCAAACTACTTCTCTTTTGTGGAGCAGTTTATTCTGACACTACTAACAGAGAAGGTTAAATCAGCTGATATGACAGAGCACACTCATAAAAGTGGATGCTGTGACACAACCATAGACTGTATATAAAAATGGACGTAGTATCCGTGACGTCACCCGTTGGTTTCTGAAGAGCAGTTTTGAAGCCCGAATTGGGCGGAGCCGGCCGTCGCCATCTTGGCGGCCACCGCTAGCGTCACTCCGGATAACCATAAATGGGCAAAGAGGCAGGTCATGGGTGGAGCTGAGGTGACGTGTTGCTGAAACCACTCCCGCATAGCTCGACATGACCGAGTTAGCTCATGCTAAGGAGCTAATGCTATATGCTATTCTGCGTTAGCAGAGGTAGCTTCTAAACCCCGGTGCTGTACGGTGGAGGTTGGAACCTGTGGTCGCTTTGGTACCAGTTTATCGTCAGCCAGCTCATCAAGGTAAGACATCGGAAAATATTAAAATAACTCACAATTCTGTTATTGACATTATACTTTACCAGGGTTTAAATGCTTTTTAATATATAAATAAGGTAACGTTATTTTGCAACACCAACGTTAACAGTTAACTATGAAACAGTTATTAATTACATTAATTTTCACTTAACGCTACATCAAACGAACAATCTGAAGCTGATTCAATTAACCCTTTTAGATAACGGTAGTTACGAGTCGTTTATCTGGACGTCACCTCGGTGTGTTACTTGCTATACAGTCTATGGTTACTTGTAATAAACGTAATAAGCTAGCAGTAGAGTCCTTAGTTACATGATGGAACCTGTAAAATGTTAGCCATCGCTGTTGTCACGTTAATTAATTCCCCACACCGTTATATTGAGTAACGCTGCTGCTGTCGGCAGGGCTGTGTGGGATTATTGTCTGGAAAAGGACACTTGAGAGAGAAACTTTTTATATTTGTCACAAGGTTCTTGTTGAGGATCTGATGCCTCCACGCCTGCTCCACGTTAACATTAGTAGAACAACTTGGCTGCTGGACATTTGACAGCTGATAAAATTGTCTGTCTTAAGCAGACAACACAAAAACATTTAAAGACTGTCTCCTTTGTTCCATCTCTCCCACTTATGTGACATAATAGTGCTGTCAACATTAAAACACTGAGGCATCTTTTAGAGGAGCATCTCAAAAAATTAGAATACTGTGGAAAAGTTCATTGTGAGCATCAGAACCAGACTGAGAGATTACAGGCTTCAAAAACCTTTGCAGGTGTTTGAGTTAATTAGCTGTTTAGAGAACTCGTCTCCAGTTCACATTTCTGTATAATTTATAATAGAGAAATGTATTTTTTATTCTGTTTATATATTTAAACTGTAATCAAGATGAAAACAAAAAGGGTTTGAAATGCTTCACTTTGTGTAATGAATCTAGAATAGATCAGATTCACTTTTTGAATAGAATTGCCTTAGAAAATTTACTTCACAAAAATATTCTATTTATTGAAGACTCATCTGTATTTTTTATCTTTATATTTTTCATCACCTGAAGCATTTGCCTCCTGGAGTCACTCTGTGGATCAGATGTCCCACCTGGTGCCAGAGAGCTGCACAGACCTGGAAGCCTTGTTATTGTCGTGGAAGTCTGTATCTGTTGGCGTGGACTGATGTGGAAAGGCGTTCTCTCTTTCTGTTACTTTGAGTTGTAAATATTGTCCATATTTGTGTTATAGGTCCATTTAAAAAAGATATGGTTTATGCTTCACATTGTAATAAATCCTATATATATTAGCACTCCCTGTCTTTACTACTTACTGAAAAGCTAATGGTAAACCACAGAAAAACATGAAACATTAAAACTGAACTCTTGCTAAAGAACATCAGTCTGGTAAAAGATAAAAAGTGAAAATACTCCCGAACGTTTCACATGAAATTTTGAAAAGTAATTATGCAGTGTACTTCTGTGTGTGAAGGAGTATTTTTACTTTCTACCTTATACTTTAAGATAAATAAGGAGCCATACACCCAGTACCCATATACTGTATACCAGAGCCTGAAGTTTCTGAAGAGCGGCCTTGTTTGCTGCTCTGATATAAGTCTAGTCAAAACAGAATAATGTGGGCGCATCCAGACCATCCTGTGGGTAAGCGCTGAAACAAAGAATGATCTGCACTTCATTTTTTACTTTCTACTAACATGTAAATGTAAATGTTAGCCTATAAATAACATCTTAATATTTCCATTTACAGCCATTAACTATAATATATTAAGTTTAGATCACACTGTTTAAAATTAAAATATGAAACTGATAATGAATGATTTTTTTATGTATAATTAGTTTTATACACATTATAACAAAGTATTCCAAATACAAAAGCAATAGTTTGACAAATAAATAAACTCTTGTCTTGCATTTATGAAAACAACAATATTAAAAGGTTACAAATGTAAAAGTAGTTTTATATGACTTAAAATGTGTTGAGAGTTATTATAATGATAGAGTCTGTTGATAAGATATCAGGTGTTGTGAGTAAAAAAGAAAAGCAGAAGCTGAAGAGCTGGAAGCTGGAGCTGTTCTCTCCTGAAGAGCTGGACACAGCTAATCACATCTGGAGGGTTCTGCACTCAGCTCCTCTGGTACCTGTAAAGACAACAATGGGTAGACAGTTAAGCAAATTTCAATCCACCAAACAAACTCAGAGGCGGCTCTCACACACCTAATTTCTCGACTTAACTAAACCATCGCCCTAGTTACAGCCGAGCTACCTGTCTGCAGGCAGAACGCGCATTAACGTTATATGCTGACAAAAAGGTGGATGCAAATCTCTGCAGGTAACAAGTTAGCCTACAACAGCTGTTCAGTCGAATTATGCATCCACCTCTTAAGCTCCTTATCAGAAACGTCGCTGATCAAATGCAGTTTTCACCTCAGATTGTTTGCTGAATCTCAATGAATGCTACATCTGAGTGTAATAACTTATTGATGACATTACACTGCCTTTAATATGTACTCTGAATCAATCAAGAACAGTATAACGTTATAGTTATTAAACAGTAACGTTACGCTCGGAGGTGCACGGCTCCCCTCGGGGAGAGACAGCTAGCTCACATAGCGGCATCGGTGCTCCTCGGTGTGACAGTTTCAGGCAGCAGCTGCCCCCCTCGGCTCTCTGACTTTAAACCCTTCGTGTCCATCGGGGTCAGGAACAGCCAGCCACTTCTAATAGTACCTGGCTAGTATCTGACAGTGATTCCGTTACAGGACGTGGCTAAATCTCACATCACCCGTTAGTAAAAGTAAAAGTTACCGTTAGCATAATATCAGCTAACTGAGCGCTGAGCCTTTTGAGCCTGTTACTTACAACTTCACACAGACGCCTTTTTTCCCAAAGCATTATCACCCTAATGTCTAACAATAAGGTTAATCTAATAACGTTACATTTTGGCTTCTCTCTTCTTGCTGACTTGTCTTTGACTCATAAAAAGCTGCGGTCAGAGCACACTAAATTACTTACTTAAACTAACTTAGCAGCTTGGGGCTGCTCGTATCTGGCTAATTAGCGTAACGAGCTAACGTTAAGCTAACAAGCGATGATTGAACATTGATAAATAAATTTTACTCACCAAGTAGAACACGGAGGAGTTCCTGGAGGTTCTCTCTCCAATGAACTGCACAGCCTGCCATTAATCATCCGGTATCTGCATGTAGAAATGTCCAAAAGCCTCCGACAGGCTGAACCTCAGAGCTCCGTGTAGCTGAGTGAGGCTAACAGACGGCCGATAGAAAGCTACGAGTGGCAGAGGGTAATGGTGCCTGTCAATCAAAGCGGCCACGCCCCTAATAATGCAGAACTTTAAGGCTTCATATAATTTAAACAGGTGAGTTATAAAAAAATTCACCCCCCTCACAGTTGTCACGAGGGGCAAAATTAGCGATATGCACTAAAACCATTTTTTGAACCAGGCTGTAAACATGTTTTATTCTGCTGTAAAGTTGGGCTTTTTTAACATGGGGGTCAATGGAGATTGACTCCCTTCTGCAGCCAGCCTCAAGTGGCCACTCGATGAATTGCAGTTTCAGACACTTCCGTATTGGCGTCAAGCGGGAGACCGGAAGTTTGCCGCTTGGACACAACAAGCTGAGATTCCTTCATTTCGGACTCTCTAGACTCTGTTTGCATCAAAGGTCAGCACTGGAATTAATCGATTTTGCCATTTTAAATGCTGAAGTTGCTTCAGGGTATTTGAAAACACAGGCTATCCTCCACCAACTGTATATCCAGCCCTCGGGCCTAGCCCTGCATGTTGCATGTTTGATGTGAAGAGGTTCCTGTTTGTCCTCTTGAGCACGTTCCGTCTCCCTGGCCCCGGTGGGGGTGAACACGTTTGACTCACTCGAAATCTTAGGACATTAGTGTGTGTCACCCAAGTGGCTTGACGCACTATGACAATTCTGGTGGTGATAGTAGCAGTCTGGCTGGTAGGGCTCCTCTGGCTTTGCCTAGCCTGCTCTTCTCTTGATGATGTACAGCAGCCGGTGCAAGTTGTATTTTTTTTTGGCAAAAATGAGAAAGGAAGAGCTCCCAAAATCTTACACAGTCCAAAACTGTTAATCAAACAAGTTAAGGTCTCACTCATCCTGTTCAACTCTGCTCTTGTGGCATCTCCCGAGTGCGTCTCATCAGTGATTAATAATGATTCAGACCCTCCCCTCCACATGTGATTTCAGTACTGAAACCTCTACCTACACACTCCTTGGTACCAGTTAGTCCTTTGACTTATAGGAAACATATGTTAGTAGCTGCTCATTCGTATACAACTCTTAATGGTAAATGAATGCGAACAATTATTAAAATTATTATTGTAAGCTCTTAGTGGTAAGCCTTTCTCATGTCTAATCATTTCCAACAAGTCTCTGAAACTCTCTAGATGTCTTCTTCCTTTATGGCGGAGTGATAAGTCACACTTGAGGAGCAGGAGACGACAGGAAGCAGCTCACAGGCACTTCAGTATTTAGCGCTGATGCTTGATTTGACATTTCAGTTACTGTGATACATCGGAGGAGAACGAGCGACGGGAGAGCGGGGGAATCGGGGAGTTGGCTCCTCTCTGCCTCTCCATCACTGTCACTGGTTTTCTGAGGCGCCATATTTTAATATGGCAAATAATGAAATTGTGAAACACCCGGCATGTTGGAGATACTTTTTACAAGCTTGCTGCATTGTTACTGCAGTTCCTCCGTCCCTGAAAGAACTGTCTGAATGATTCAGTTTGACTTGAACAATGGTGCAGATAATTACCTGCAGGCCAGTTGATGCACAGATACAACTCAGGCCTTATCTCCCCTCTTGGTATCTGCATCCTTGTGTGGGCTAGGATGTGCGTCTGGATATGACTGCCTGAATATGTAAGAGATTAACAGTATGTGTAGGTTTATTCTGTGTGTGTGTGTGTGTGTGTGTGTGTGTCTGTGTGTGTGTGTGTGTGTGTGTGTGTGTGTGTGTCCGTGTGCTCTAATCCCTCTATTTTCTCAGAGGCTGGACAAAAAAAAACAAAACATTAGCAAGTCAAAGCTATCAGAGCACAGAGCAGAACTTTCATTCATCAAGCTCTACTGTTGTGTGTAATTCAATTCATGGTGGACACTTAAAGTTAAAAAAGGAAATTATTATTAAGACAAAATGCTGACTGGATCTCCTAAATGTTACATAAAGCAACACATTAATATTCTTTTAAGAAGGCATGTATAATATTCTTCAGTCCTGTAGACAGCATAATAGATCAACAACACTAAGTCAAAAATAGAGGCTGGTTTATTAGTCACGATGCAAAACGTAGTCATCAACTGCAGATTTGTGATTTGCTAGTATGTTGGCAGGGGATTTTTATACGTAAAATATTTAAAGGGAGAAGTAAGCTATTAGCCCGCCGTAACAAAGGATTGCTGCTATTGTAACTATATAAATAAGCCGACTTTACTCTCCTCTCTCACTCTGGCTGACTGGTTAGGGCCATTCAGAAATGAACATTTCAGGCCTGACAGGAGGCTTATATGACACATACTAGACTAAATATAAATAGGAATTTTAAGAAATCCAAATTCTTATCTGAGACTATGGGTGCAGTACCACCTTTGGTTTCATTTTGTTCTAGTTTAGAATCAGTGTTTAATTTTTCTGTACGAAGTTTATTTAAGTTTGCACTGGCTTACGGGCAAAGAACAAGAAGATGTTCATTTGACAGATTTGTGGTTTTTATCTTCATGTTATCTTCCAAAATCTTTTTAGTACAAAATCCCATGTTTTTCTTACTATCCCTCTGACAGCAAGGATTACTGTCCTGGGTAAATGAAAGAATTTGGTACTAAAAAGACTATGTTTAAAATGATTCCACTTGACTTGTGTGACTCAGACTGCTGTAGGATCTTATTAGCATCAGATGAACTTTAGAACCTTTCCTTTAACTCCCTTTAGTCATTCTGCCAGGTTGGAAATATTACTTATGAAAGGACTCCAAACCAGTTTGATTCCAGTCTCTGCAATCTCAGCTAAGCACGATGGTTTTGACTGGAATCGGCTTAAAATTCTGTTTTCTGGTGTTCCTAACTATCTACAGAGAATTCTCCAGCTTTTGAAGTGTGTGTTTTATGTTTACATTTGGCTATCAGGACCAGAAACACATGCTGAATTTAAGACTTTATCGGCATACAGACCTGGATTAAATGATTATATTTTTGAATTTTTTGGCATTGGGAGTTTGATGTAAATATAACTGTAAAATAGGCACTTCAATTTGAAAACCACTATTTTCACCGCTTCAAAGATACTTGGCGTGAGGTATCTTGCAACACCCTTCATGGAATACAATTCTTATTCACAAGCGTCTCCATCACGAGAAAAGCTACTAGTCCTTGTTGGCCAGCGTTTCAGGAATCTCAGGTCAGAATTCCCATCAAAGCTTTGTTTGATTCCCTGAGGTGCCACATGCTTCCCAGGTTGGATATCTTGCATAACACAAGAAATCTGTGGGTGCCTATTTAGATCCACTGACATGAATTCCAACAAACCCCACAGTGAGTTCCACTGGGCCCTTTCATCTGCGAAACACTTACCAACAGATCCCACTTGATTCCCAGTGGAGCTGTGTAAATCTTGTGATTTGTTTCTGAAAGCTGAGCGATGTACAATATCTCTTATTTACCCCCACCAAGGCTGTGTCGTCTTCACAAATGCCCAGTTCATTGCTGCATGTTCTTTCTTTGAAGAAAAAAAAAAAATCAAGGGCTTAACCGCGTTTTTACATTTCTGCTTATTTACAGCCTAAACAAAGAAAATACAATTTATTAGTCAGTTTTAGAGGTGTAGGTAGAGGAAAGGCTAGGTCCCCCCTGCTAAGCTTGGCTAAACATGTCTTGACAACAGCTCTCTACTTAAACCACGTTATATCTTATCATCTAAAGAAATGAGAATTTTGGAACTATTCCTTTAACAGTATAATTTCTATCTTGTAATGTGATATTTAAAAAAAAAAAAAAGATACATCTTAAACTTCCCAGGTCAGATACTGAAAGAATAAGTCCCTTTTTGTTACAAAAGATTTTCCACACCTTCAAAATGAAAACAAACATTACAACATTTACTGGCTTAGGTTCTTGCAGTGAAGTGTAAACCGCCTTACCAGCTCACTCTCTTATTTCCCCAACCTACTCATTCTTTAACTTTGCCTCTCATTTTTCATCGGTCTTCCTCTGGATATCTCTCCAGATGAATCTCTCTCTCCTCCCGTCCATTTCGAACGTCTGCTGTGTGCCTCTTCTCCAGGTGTTTGTATTTTAATTGACATGTAGCACAGATGCATGCTGGGGTTAGCGTTGGTAAGAATGGGAGAAACAAATCAACACCTCATACCTCCATACACACTTGATGTACATCAAACCGCAGTATCAGCTGGGATGGGTTTCTGAGCGATGGAGGTAAAAGTGTACGTCTTGTGTGTGTATGTTTACTTGTGAGTGTGCCTGTGTTTTGATTTGCATAAATGTTTTCAGAGGAGGATCGGTATATGTGTGGATTTGATTCATTCAAGCCTGCGTTTGTTCATGCATGATTTTGAAAAGCGGGTGAGTTGCTAAGATTAAAGCAGACATGGTTGATTTTATTTGTGTGTGAGTGGGTAGTTTGATGTCTGTCTATGTGTATGTGCATTTTATTCATTTTTCCATGCCTCTATGGGCCAAGATGTGGAAAATTGTTCTCTGTAAGAATTTGAAAGACTTCACTTGATACTCAAGGAGGAAGGATTAAAGTTCCTTAAAATAGAAGTCCCCAAAAAGGTCTTCATTTAGGGCTGTACTTCAGGGTCGCTTTGTGGCATTCAGTACTGTTCCTCAATGTATTGTCACATTAGCAGCTTTTGATGTGTAATAGCAAAGAATATGCACAAACAATTTAATGATTTAATGATTACCGTTTTATGTGCTAATTATTCCCACCACTGGGCCTTGTAAGTGATCATTGAACTTCCTTTAAAACCTTTTATCTCCTGGAAAAGTGTATCTTTATTGGTGACCTCATGCATCATCTTAAAAAACTCCAAAACAATAAACCATCATTCATCGAGCTTTCCTTTCAAGCTCTACTCTGCTATTAAAAACGAACACTGCCTCTTTCTAAACATTGGTCAAATCAGAGTATTCTTATTTCTTATTTCATTCCCAAATAACCTGATTCTGAGCTTTAAAAAAAAAACATTTCCACTTGTCATACTAAGAAAAGCCCACCTGTGATATAGGTACAGCAATATGTCGGTGTCTGTTGTGTATGCTGATGACTTGATAAGCACAACTTTGAATAGCAGCTTTGTCAGCTTCTGTTCATCATCTCATGCACTCCTGACCCACAGTACTGTTTGAATAACGTGGAAAAAAATGCGCAGATTAAACTCCTGGCCAAAAAAAAAAAAAATCCAATGGGAACTCCACTTAGCTATTGAGTCAGCATGGACTATCCCTAAGAAATGTGCGCTCTGTTGAATCCATGCCACCTACTGAAGGCTAATAAAGTTGCCACTGAAAGCATAAACCTCCTTCCCTTAGTCATTACTTTGACTTCAGAGCTGAACCTTTATGGCGTTGCAGTTTTGTTCTCCATAGTTTCTTAAAGGCTTGGCTCGACGCATACTCCTGTGACAAGGTGCCAGTTTGAGTCCCATACTCTAGTACGTCAAGTATCTTTCTGCACTCTTATGTTTCTGTGGTTTTGTTGTCTCAAAGCATGGTGGGTGTTTTTCTGCGACGGCAGATAGACACAACCCTAGCAAAGCATGTCACTCAAACACCTGTAATCGACTCCTGAATGTAAGGCGTGTAAAATATGCACACCCACTTTACCTCACTGCTATACCAAAGCCAAATTTAATCATAGCTGTGTGTGTCTCCACTGTTTTCATCAACCATTCTCATCATTTTCTTTAACACAATAAAATGGAAATGTAATCAAACACCTAAGCTGCAATCCAATTGAAATTCTCTGCAGAGCACATTTTCCCCCTGCTGTATTCTGATTGTATACTTACTCACAAAATAACTCCTCAAGCCGTTTTCCTGTCATTGCTTGTTAAAGTGGCACCACTGGGGTGGTGTGGATGCCTCCTTTCATTTGAACTTGTCATCAGTGATCGTATCACACCCCTGGACTGATGCAAATCCATTGCTCACTTCAAATCCTTTTTGGCACATCACCGTGACAAAGGGTTTCCTTTTTTTTTTTTTTAAATATATGACAAATACAAAAGTTAACTATGTCAAGGCCATAGGTTTTTAAGTTCAGACTAGCAGGCCAACTGACACTAATTAGGAAAAAAAACAGATGTCAACTTTTTTGGAATCTAAACAGCAAAGCTCTCGGCATGCTAGTATTATCAATGTGAGCTTGTTAGCGTATCAATTTTAGCATTTAACACCACTGTAGAGCCTTACAGATCTGCTAGCATGACTGTTCAGTCACATGTTCACGTTCTCCTGTCAGGCTCCTGGAAGCGTTTGGTAAGGTTTTCTCTGGGTGTTAGCATTTTTTCAGGCAGTCTCTTGCAGGTTCAATGGCACAGGTGATTCCGCACAACTGCCAATTGACCATTTGGTCTCATGCCCATTTCTGCTGTAAAGACATTGATCAATGCTTCCCACTTCCCAGCAAGGCACGTTACACGACTCTTCAGAAACGGACAGCAAACGTGAACAGCATGAAGAAACTAGCTTAGCAACATTATGGCTATCAACAACTCATAATGCAATACTCTCTTATAGTCCAACTGTTCGGGTGTCTACCACATAAACATCCATGTTTCAAGTATGGGCTGGGGTACTTGTTACATGTCATATATGATACTCCCAACATAAGAGCTGGTAAATTGTCTCTCCACTGAATAAGAGCATTCACTGCTGTCAGTTTAGCCCATGAATATACTACATTTCCCACTTTTAGGGTGGCTGTGATTATTTCTTCTGTATTCATAAACTGCACATGTAGATATTCTGTACGTGTGCCACAAACAAAGCAGAGCATGAACTCCATTTAACCTTAGTGACCTAACACTGTCTCCCTCGGATTTTTTGAAAACCTGCTGACGGACGTCCTTTTGACAATCTTCTCTGGTCATCATTTATCTTTTATACTTTATTAAATCGGAGCTGCCTTAGATGTAGGTACTGAATGCAGACGCGACGATGTGATTAAAATGCTGATTCAAACAGCCCCACCCAACCCCACAGCTCTTTGTGATCGGTCATTCATCACCAGCTCATCTCACCCTAATGAACCCAGACACTGATTACAAGCCCCTCTTCAAACAGAAAACGCCGGCCCTTCCAACTCAATTTCCTCACTCATGTTGTCAAGTCGCAACTACAAAGCAGCTCACAGTCCCCTCCAGCGGGCATGTTGTTAATATTTGATGTGATGCGCTACGTCTTACAAATAAAAGAGACTCCGTCGTTGTTTCTGCTGATGTAGAAACTCTGTGGTTGTTTAGATTAAGAGAAAGGTGTAAGGGGCTGATTAAGAAGGTGGCAGATGCAGTTAAGTAAGACATTTGGGGGTGATATAAATTTGATTCGGCATAGTATGAACTGGAGAGGGTTGAGAGGAGCGGAGCATGATTAAGAAGGGTGTCAGTGTACTTAAATAAGACAGTTATAGCACTGGGATTTCTAGTGACAATGTAAATTAGATTTTAACACAACAGGGCTGGTTGCAGGACTGACAGGAGGTAGAGGAAGAGGGAAGGAGTAACTGATAATGGTAATTAACAGTGTGACAGATACGCTTGACTCAGAAATATAGGTTATAAGCACTTTATTGAGATATTCAGTACATTGTTGGATGGCAACGAGAAAGGCAGAGCCAGAGAAAGAGAGGTGAGGGAGTCCAATGTACTTAACTGAGACATTTAGGTCAATTTTATTTTCACTGCTATAATTAAACATATTTCATTCCAAATTCCTAGACAGACTGAGAGGCCTTTAACAGCTTCCAAATTGAACTGATACTTCAAATTCAAGGCTTTCCCCAAGTGGAAAATTTAGCAAGCAGCAAGCTTATTCTTAACAAAACTAGAGACATGGATGAAATACAGACACATTTACGGCAAATTAGCTGCAATAAAATAGGAGGTAGAGAGAGCTGTATGACACATTGAAGTGTCAGGAATGACCATGTTTGGAGCGCAGTTGGATAAGTGCTGACTTCAGTGTATTTGATTAAGCCTTGATTAAGTGGTCACCTGAAGGACAAGCTCAGAAAAGAAAAGTTCTCCTCACTGAGATCACAACTGTATACAAGAATAAGTGACAGTGGTTTAACTGACTTTAATCTTCACAGCTGCAATAAGCGTGTCCCAGGATGTTTAATAAGGAAGCTGTAAATCTGACTTAATTTATTTTCTCTTCGATGTTTCTGACTTAAGAATGGGTGAAAAATTATTCCAACTTACTTTTTTTCCCAGGTGAGTTTAAATTTCTCTTTGCGCTCTAAACACAAGGTACACATATTCCATCCATCCATCTTCAACCGCTTATCCGGAGTCGGGTCGCGGGGGCAGCAGCTCCAGCAGGGGACCCCAAACTTCCCTTTCCCGAGCCACATTAGCCAGCTTTGACTGGGGGATCCCGAGGCGTTCCCAGGCCAGCGTGGAGATATAATCTCTCCACCTTGTCCTGGGTCTTCCCCGAGGCCTCCTCCCAGCTGGACGCTGCCTGGAACACCTCCCTAGGGAGGTTTCCAGGAGGCATCCTTACCAGATGCCCAAACCACCTCAACTGGCTCCTTTCAACGCAGCGAGCAGCGGCTCTACTCTGAGCTCCTCGCGAATGGTCGAACTTCTCACCCTATCTCTAAGGGAGACACCAGCCACTCGCCTGAGGAAACCCATTTCGCCGCTTGTACCCGCTGATTCGCTCTTTCGGTCATGACCCAGCTTTCATGACCATAGGTGAGGGTAGGAACAAAATTGACCGGTAGATCGAGAGCTTTGCCTTCGCTCAGCTCTCTTTCGCCACAACGGTACGGTAAAGCGAAAGTGCAATACCGCCCCGCTGCTCGATTCTCCGCCAATCTCCTGCTCCAGTCTCCCTCACTCGTGAACAAGACCCCGAGGTACTTGAACTCCTTCACTTGGGGCAAGGACTCATTCCCTACCTGGAGTTGGCACTCCATCGGTTTCCTGCTGAGAACCATGGCCACAGATTTAGAGGTGCTAATCTCATCCCAGCCGCCAGCACTCTGCTGCTAACCGATCCAGTGAGAGCTGAAGGCTACGGACCGATGATGCCATCAGGACCACATCATCCGCAAAGCAGTGACGAGATCCCAAGCCCACCGAACCGCAGCTCCTCCTCGCCACGGCTACTCGATATCCTGTCCATGAATATCACAAACAGGATTGGTGACAAAGCGCAGCCCTGGCGAAGGCCAACCCTCACCTGGAAAGAGTCCGACTTACTACTGAGTACTCGGACACAGCTCTCGCTTTGATGTACAAGGATTGATAGCCCTAAGAAGGGCCCCCTCACCCCATACTCTCCAGCAGCACCTCCCACAGTGTCTCCTCGGGGACCCGGTCATATGCCTCTCCAGATCTACAAAGCACATGTAGACCGGATGGGCATACTCCCAAGCCCACTCCAGGATCCTTGCGAGAGTAAAGAGCTGGTCAGTTGTTCCACCCACCAGGACGTAAAACCGCATTGTTCCTCTTCGATCTGAGGTTCGACAATCGGCCGAACCCTCCGCTCCAGCACCCTGGCGTAGACTTTACCAGGGAGGCTGAGAAGTGTGATACCCCTGTAATTGGCACACACTCTCTGGTCCCCCTTTGAACAGGGGAACCACCACCCCGGTCCGCCACTCCTTGGGCACTGTACCCACTTCCACGCAATGTTGAAGAGACGTGTCATCCAAGACAGCCCCTCCACATCCAAAGCTTTTAGCATCTCCGGCGGATCTCATCAATCCCTGGGGCTTTGCCACTGTGGAGTTGTTTGACTACCTCAGTGACCTCCTCCAGGGAAATTGACGAGAAACCCCCATCAGCCTCCAGCTCTGCCTCTACTAGAGAGGGCGTGTCAGTCGGATTTAGGAGTTCCTCAAAGTGTTCCTTCCACCGCCCACTACCTCCCCAGTTGAGGTCAACAGGGTCCCATCCTTACTGTACACAGCTTGGACGGTTCCCCGCCCCTCCTGAGATGGCGGACAGTTTTCCAGAAACACTTTGGTGCCGACCGAAAGTCCTTTCTCCATGTCTTCTCCGAACTTCTCCCACACTCGCTGCTTTGCTTCTGCCACAGCAGAGGCTGCAGTCCTTCGGGCCTGTCGGTACCTTGTAATCGCCTCCGAGTCCTCCGAGACAACAAACTCCGGAAGGCCTCCTTCTTCAGTCGGACGGCTTCCCTGACCACCGGTGTCCACCACGGTGTTCGAGGGTTACCGCCCTTGAGGCACCTAAGACCTTGAGACCACAGCTTTCCACTGCAGCTTCAGCAATAGAGGCTTTGAACATTGCCCACTCATGTTCAATGTCCCCAACCTCCACAGGGATGCCAGAAAGCTCAGCCGGAGGTTTGAGTTGAAGATCTCACGGACAGGGGCCTCCTCCAGACGCTCCCAGTTCACCCAAGCACTACCCGCTTGGGCTTACCAGGTCTGTCCAGAGTCTTCCCCACCCCTGACCCAACTTCACAACCAGATGGTGATCAGTTGACAGCTCCGCCTCTCTTCACCCGAAGTGTCCGAAACATGCGGCCTCAAATCAGATGAAACGACACAAAATCGATCATCGATCTTCGCCTAGGGTGCTCTGGTACCATGTACACTTATGAGCATCCTTATGCTCGAACATGGTGTTTGTTATAGACAATCCATGACTAGCACAGAAGTCCAACAACAAACCCCCCACTCAGGTTCAGATCAGGGGGCCGCTCCTCCCAATCACGCCTTTCCAGGTAACTCCGCCATTGCCCACATGTGCTTGAAGTCACCCAGCAGAACTATGGAGTCCCCTACTGGAGCCCCATACAGGACTCCATTCAGGATCTCCAAGAAGGCCGACATCTCAACTGCTGTTTGGTGCATACGCACAAACAACAGTCAGAGTTTTCCCCGCCACCCAGGCGTAGGGAGGCTGACCCTTCGCTCACCGGAGTAAACTCCAACGTAGCGGCGCCAGCCGGGACTTGTGAGTATCCCCACACCCGCCTGGCGCCACACCTTGAGCAACTCCAGAAAAGAATAATGTCCATCCCCTATCGAGGAGCACGGTTCCAGAGCCAAGACTGTGCGTGGAGGTCAGCCCCACCAGATCTAATTGGTAGCGCCCATCTCCCGCACAAGTTCCGCTCCTTCCCCACAGAGAGGTGACGCTCCACGCCCCCAGAGCCAGCCTCTGCCGCCTCGGGTCTGGTCCGCCGAGGCTCCCTGACCTTCACCGCCACCCAAGTGACAGCGCATCCGACTCCCCGCGGATCTTCCCGATGGATGGTGGGTCCAAGGGATGTAGAGGGGGGTGCCACGCTGCTTTTTTCGGGCTGTGCCCGCCGGGCTCCGTGGCAAACCCGCCACCAGGCGCCGCCGACGCAGCCCTCCCTCTGGGCCTGGCTCCAGACGGGGCCCCGGCTTCCTCCGGGCAGGGTTAGTCCTCCTCTTTCATGATCTTCCATCAGGGTTTGTGTGAACCATTCTTGGTCTGGCC
>JALXJV020000018.1:6710506-7009961 GCA_024633595.2 Lepomis macrochirus
TCACCACCACAAACCCTGACAGTAAAAATGTTACCACAAAGTCAGTTACTTGCTCTGGCCCTAGCTCTGCATGAAAAGAAGACTGACGCAAGTAGAGCGAAGGGCGAGGAAACACCTTGACGAGTACCACCGTTTGGTTCAAGAGCTGAGAATACTCTGCGTGGTATTTGTCCCGCCCCTCCTCCAATATGTTTGGATGGCTGGGTAAAAAGTGACAGTGACCAGCGCTGCTTTTCACCCAAAAGTAAAGATCATTCCAATCTCGACCACCAGAAAAAACAGGTGAGTGCAAATTGCACATCGTGGAATACACGCTCAGCGTCTCTCCATGCTGCTAGCGTTTCTACCATGTTGTAAATAGTCAATGTGCCCATTGCAATGAATTAAAAAAAATAACAAGGTCAGAGAGAGATGCCATGGAGCAGCAAAATGACACTCTGCAAGAAGAAGTTCACCAGCTAAATAGATGTCTGCAATTCCTGAAAGTCATTTAATACAACAATAATGGATTGAAAGAGGAAAACCAGACTTTGAGACAAGTAACTTGCAATACACATTCAAGACACGAACAGAAGTTTTCAAAATGAAAATGAGACCATGAGACAACAAAACCAGGCTCTGCAAAGACACGGTCGGGAAGTCAAAATAATTCTGAAAGTCTTACTATATAACAAAGCAGGAAAATGAGTCTTTGTCAACCAGCAATATCAAGCCCTGAAACAGGAAGTTGAGGAGGTCCAGAATAGGTTGCATGATGGAGAAGAGGTCATGAGACAAAGAAATGAGGCTTTTCAATAATAAGCTCAGGAACTCAAAAATGTTCTGGAAGAACTCCAATGCTTTGCTCGTGACTACAATATAATGAACCAAGAAAACACCACTATGAGACAGAAAATCACAGCTATGGAAAGAGAACTTGAGGATGTCAATAAAAAGGACAAGAGGCCATGAGATAAAAAAGATGAGGCTCTTAAAGAAAAAGTGCAGGAACTCTGGAGTATTAAGCACGAACTCAAAGTCTTTCAAAAACCAAATATAATGTAATGACGCAAGAGAATGAGTCTTTGAGCCAGCAAAACGAGGCAACAAGTTCAGCATGTCAAGAACGTACTCACACTAGGAAAAAGGCTTACAGTATGTGCAGGGGATCAGCTCAAAGCTTGTCAGGGAGAGGAAGCACTTTTCAATAAATTGCAGACGCTTTACATTCAGTTGACAATAAATGATGAAGGACATCCTCCAAAGAGAAATATTTTCCGTTAAAGAGAGTTCAGCAGGGCAGGACTTTAAACTCCAGAATGTGGCCTCCCAGTTTACTGCAGAGCATGTGGACAAAACCACTGTGAGCCAGCAGAAGTGGCCGACATGTTGGCTTCCTAGCTAGTTTTCATAACTGCTGTCTTTGAATGGTCTCTCTCAAGGTTTCTTCCATTTGCTTACATCCTTGCCTTCTTAGGTAGTTTGGCCAGCGACGTCCATTAACATGTTGTACATGTGAGAAAAAAAGAAAATGCAGCAAATAAAAATAAGGTTAGTTGCCTCTGTTATTTCCTTTGCTTGGATGAACGGTAATATGCTTTTAAGTGTGAGTATCAGTAGTAGCAGCATGTAACTAACTACCCAGGGGTCCAGCATGGAGAGAGCCCTCGGGAAACCCAGAAGTAAGATGGTCTTTATCTTTTCAAACTGCATGGTTTTGACATCATAGGTACACTATTATTGTTGAACAAAATTTCTTAATTAAATAAATGTTGAATCCAAGCATCTTTGAGATAGAATTGCTCAGAAATAAAAGTGGCAGACTTTGACACATGCATCTTTTGGAGAATGAATTACGCAACAAGAAAAAACACAAAATCTGGTTGGATACCATATTTAAACAAAAGGAATACTAGAGGTGCATGCACAACCTTTTTAGTCTGGTTGAACCGAACCTCGGAGTGTTTACCCCCTTGGAGAAGTATGTTTGAGTTGGTGTGAACGTTGGACCTGGATTCTGGTGCGCACCAAACAACCACACACTGGTCCGCCTCGAAGAGGTGTTCTTGGACAGCTGTCAAGTGAACTCTGGAGCAGTTAATTTCCGTTGGTGCTTGGCAAATACAGTAAACAAAGTCAGAGGAAATAAAAAGAAAGGCAAAGTACTGCTGCTGTTGACAACAGAAGGGCGGGAGTTTGACTGGTGGGGTACACCTATCAAACGGTAAGGTAAAGCTCACTTGATATTGATTTTCATTATGATAGTCAAAAATCGAAAAAATACTAAAAAAACACAGTATGACCTGTGATAAGACGTCAGATGCTGTTTCTTCCTAGAAATGCCTGCTTTATTAAATTAGTTAATACCCATTATGCTCCATTAAGAAATCTGGGTAGAAATTTTGAGGATTTTTTATTTTTTTTTGTCTTTTTCCCAGCTGTTTGTATGACCAATAATCTAACGCCATTTCCATTACTTTGCTTTTACACTTTCAGGACCGTTTTGAGTTTTTGCCTTTGTGAACGCAAACTGGACCAGCTGGAAAATAGAAACAATGTACCGTTCTGGTTTGATTCAGGAACCTGACTTTTAGGTGTGGCCCTAAGAAACACTGACCTATATAATATCTTCTTGAAAAATTATTTGGTGGCCACCAACTGTACGTGTATTAATGTCTTGAGTTAGACACATAACCTAGAGACTGCAGGGACTTACGGTTCAAATTTTGACACCGCTGCCTCAATTATTCTCGCACCTCCAGGCCTGCCGCCTCATCCTGCACAATCTCTCCACCTGATTTCCCCCAATCTCCATTCCCAATACCCATCCAGACCCAGGTTTGTGTACTTAGTCCCAATGCACTCGCTCCCTGGCAGTCATCCAGGTGTGTAAACCAAACAATAAACACACACACACAAACACCAACAGAGGTTGCCAAACTCCAGCCAGCCAGGCTAATAAGCTTAGTGGCTCGTACCATGAACCATGTACTCAGAAAATTGATTATGTCCCCTAAACAAGACTCTAGGAGGTTATTCTCATGTATTCACTTAGTTACATATTTAGTAGTGAAGAAAAGGAGGCGACATGTCTTATTTATTTATTTATTTATTTATTTATTTATTTATTTATTTATTTATTTATTTATTTATTTATTTATTTATTATGCATATATTTTTTAGGGGACATTGAGAATGTTCTAATTCAGTTATTACTGTAATGTGGTTGTTAGACAGGATGTGCAAAGGAGGCTGAGTTTCATGTTTATTTCAGACTGCCGGATGCAGAATAAAGGATCAATACTTGGGGATGTTTTTACCCTGGGATTTCTTTTTATGTGAATCTTCAGTTTCCATAGACAGGCAGCAATGGAGGGTGGAAGAGAGCATAAGATTATATAAAGGAAGGAAAGGGTTTTAGAAGACAAAAGTAAGATTAAGACAGGCCACTCTTTGTTTTGACTCATACATATAAACCAGAGGTTTTTAAAACGGTGAGGTCTGTGAACAGAGAGACGTGAGGCAGAGGTACTGCATGAGGTGACAGGGACAGAAAAACAACAGGCAGTTAGGTATTGTAGTGTAGGCCCACTGATTTGGCTCTGTTATAGCAGTTATTTATTTATGGTTTATTTTATTAGTGCATTTTATTATTAATGTGTACCATAGAGTTCTTAGCAGTTGCTAATTTGCAACAGCTAGAAGGGCTCATTAAAACATTAAAACAAGTATAATATAGTACATTACAGTGTAACAAAAGAAGGTAAAATAGAGTGAATCAAAATTCATTGAAAAACATGTAACACAAACTACAATAGACTAGATGTGAGAACAAGTCTGTGGCTGAACCAACCAGCACTTGGCCTCGCTTTTAAAAGAGGTGAAGTTTGTAGCAGTTAAGCGTAGCAAGTTCCAAGACTTTGCTCCTTTGGAGCTGCAGTGGCTGCAACACCCATCCCAGGCAAATATGGTCCTTAAAAGCCAGATTGCACCCATTCCACAGTTTGCATAAAATATACACTCCTTTTTCTCAGAGTCTCACCTCAGGCAAATCTGTTCTTTTTCGGTTCAGAGTGACTTCCGTGGGACACTTTCCGGAGATATCATTATTCCATTGCCCATTGAAAATGAAGAAAAAACTCTTCTGTATCAAATCCAGTGATAGTTGTCTTTTTATCTATAAATACTGGTAATAGTCAATTTAACATCATTTTAAAATGTAAACAACTTGTATGTAGGGGCTGCAGTTGTCTTAGAAATACTGCATCTTTTTTGTTGGTCTAAATATATTGTGTATAAAGAATTATAATACATTTGTGTTTAAAAATACTAGAATTAACTACTACTAAGTGTGTACTAGCCATGCCTCACCACAGTAAGATTCTGGTGGAGCTTCACAAGGTCCAGAGAGGTGGAGGTGGATTAGGTCAAGATCCACCCATTTGGCTCTGCAGTGAGCACCACTTGAAAAAAAATGTTTTGTGAGGTCACAGTGACCTTGACCTTTGAAAACCATATTCTAATCAGTCCATCCCTGGATGTTTGTGCCAAATTTGCAGAAATACCCTCAAGGCGTTCCTGAGATATCACATTTACGAGAATGGGACGGCATTCCACGCCTCCGGGCATGGAAATTGCCAAAGTGGCAGCTAAGGCCTTGTGCACAACAACACCACTGTCTAGACGTGTTAAGAAGTTGTTTACAGTTTGGCGAATAGTTGAGCAGTATTTGGGGACGGCACTTCAGGCTCACTAAAATCCATGAAAATAATCTTTTTTAATCTAGTGTTGCACAGGAAAAATACTGGATTACTCCTTATCAGCAATGTGAATGTGCACCAAAGTCCCACAGGTGCAGGAATCACATTTAAAGCCCACACTCACTCATTTTTGGTGATTTCATGTTGACCTATTTAACTCCAGGCTGCACTCCTATGGGTGATGAGCGTAGTGCATCTGAGAGTGTGTGTTGGCATGCGTGCCAGTGCCTGTGTGTACCTCTGTGTGTGTGTGTGTGTGTTTGAGCACATGCTAACCGTTGTTTGCATGTGCTGCCAGCTTTTGCGTTTTTGTGTGTGCATTTAGTTACAGGATGCATGTGTTTCTGCATGATTGTGTTTCTAATGCACACTCTAACAATTACATTGATCTTGATCTTAGTGCTTGCATGTGCCTGTGTGTCAGTGTAGGTGTGAGGCAGCAGTCTCAATCCATGGAGTCTCATTAATGGCTTCATTAAGACCAGGGAGATCTCATTTGGACTGAGTGAATTATTCAACCCGTGAGTCAGTCAGACCCCCACAGACACCTGCAGACACCACCCAGGTAGAGAGAGAAAGAGAGAGGAGATAGACAGACTAAGAAAAGGGAAGAGACAGGAAATGGATATAGATAGAGAGGAGAAACTGAGTGAATTTTAATATTTAATCTGCCAAAAACCAAGAGAAAGAGTGGCACAAGTGAAGTAAAGAGACAGAGGCTATTAAAGATGCTCATTTGATATTTTTGTTTGATTGGATGGTGCTGACCGGGCTGATAGTGGACACAGTGCAGAAAGAGAAACAAGACTTAATATATATATTACATAAAGAACAACAGGCCCTTTTCACAGCTGCTATTTTGACTCTACCATTTGGCTCTGTTCAAGAGTCCTAGTAGGCCATGACAGAGTGACAGTGATGTATTTGTGGTCGTAGATTGGGTCCATCGGTCATTGTCAAAACTGTTAGTATTTTTTATCGTTTGTTTTTTTATTGATTGATTTATTTCATGTCAATGTAGGGCACTTTGGTCAACGTGGTTGTTTTTAGAACTGCTTTACAAATAAAGTTACATGGGATTTGTATTAGCATTTTCTTTGTTCTGTGCCTTTTAATGATGTTATTCTTATATTTTTATTGCTTTGCTCCGATGATTTTGTGCAAATCGTTATCATCCTTGACTTTCAATGCATGGCTTTTGTGCAATGATGATGTACACAGAGTGGTGATTTATCTGATTGGGTCTGGCTTGGAGATGTGCTCCAATGCTGTGGTTGTAGCCACACCCAAAGGAGGGACTTGACTATTTATTCAGTGACTCACGTCTGAGTTAAATTGATGCCTCTGTACCTGATGAGAAGCCAGTCTGGGCTTAGAAACATTGTACACCCTTTTAAATTAATTAACGAAAAACTGTTTTTCAGAGGGAACATCGTGAACTGTGAGTTTGATGTGATGTTTCAGGTACCGTTTATCAAGTTGTGCAGTAGTCTGGAAAAATCAAAACACTTCTACTCCCCCTGTGACTTCAACAACTTTCTCAATTATCACCCTGTGGCTGCCTGCAACTAACTTCATTATGTTTGTTTATCAGTTTGTTCTGTCTGTTGTTGCACTATTTTTTTTATTTTATCTGCAGACAGGGCATTTGCTTTGACACTAAAACGCTCAGCCAGTCTATTCTGCTGTCGTCCCGGAATGGAAATTAAATACGGCCAACATTAACAGACACCTGCAAAAAAAAATTAACAAGCTATGCAATAACCTCTGTTCTTCAGATTTTAAAGCGTTCTAATATGTGTTGCTGTGACATTTAGGAAGCTTGTGAAATGTTATTCTCATTTAATTTTTCTAAACTACTCTGACACACAGATGGAAATATAAACAAACCCGCTCATACATTCAGTCATTCTTGTTGTCGCCTCTCTTCCCTCCCTCTCTCTGTCTCTCTGCCATCCCCACTGTTCGCTCTGCCTGGATGGGAGATGTGACACTTGCTTTAAGTGTGTGTGTTTGTGTTCTATGTGACTTTGTGGCTGGGAGATGTGACACTTGCTTTAAGTGCATGTGTGTTTTTGTGTGTTTGTGTGTGTGTGTTTGTGTGTGTTCTGTGTGACTTTGTGCACACCCTGAAGCCACAAAGTGGCACCAGCCATCATTCATATGTGACATTGCGACTTTAACTGTAAAGTATTGTTTGAGTCCCAAAGAAGCGCTGTGTTCCCATACACACACACACACACGAACAAAAAAACTGTCACGCAAACACACATTTTGAACAAACACATACACGTTTGAAACACACACTTTCGAACCACGTGCGCATTTCTTTAAAACACACACAGTGACTTTATGAAACACCAACACTAACAAACAATGCACGGCTCCCTACCTGAAGTAGCCATTAGAAAAAAAAACACATGGAACAAATGCACACAAACAGGTATGCGCATACACACGCACACACAAACACATGCAGGGCAATCAGTATGACTAAACAGCCTGTGTGGAGAATTGAAGGCTCTATCAATCATTCCTGAAGTTGAGGGCAGGTAGGGACCCCTAATAGCCTTTGTGAATGTGTGTGCGCAAGTGTGTGTAGCAGTGTACAGTATGTGTGGATGTAGGTACTGACTAGTGTATCTCTGTGACAGAGCGCAGGAAGGTGGAGGTATAACTCAAGTCTGCAATTGTTTATATATATATTTGTGTTTGTGTGTGTGTGTGTGTGTGTGTGTGTGTGTGTGTGGGGTGGGGTGGGGGGTTGTGGCCATCATGGCTTCTTTTCCCTTTAAAAACAAAACAAAACAAAACAAATACTTTGTTTGTGTGCTTGGCTATTCCATATTTAAATGTTTTGTGGCATGATTTTTTCGGCATGTTTTTGTTTTTCTTCTGGACATCTTTCTGTAGTTAATCGAAGCAAAGAGGAAGCACATCACCAGCAGTGTTAACTAAAAATTCCACCCAGGGAGGAGGAAGTTTTGGTCCCACGGGAAATGGGAATAATGATCTCCAAGATGCAGAATGTAAGCAGTGAGTCCAGGGAATCAGGGGATGATGATGTTGATGATGATGATTGTGAGTAGTGTTGGGCAAGTTACTCGTCACTTATTACTCCTTAAAAAAGAAATAATATTACTTTACTTATTTCTGAATGATAAAAGTAACTAGTTACGTTACTTGTTACGTTACTATGTTAGTTTCACTACCACTCCCCCAAAACAAGCAGTCTCTCCAGACTTTTAATTAATTTTCATGAGAGTAATTTAATTAATTAATATCATTGGCCTATTCATAACAGCAGCAAGGAGTACGGTTTTTACAACACCTATAACGTTATTTTTTAACGCCACTGACTGAAATAAAAATAAAACAAGTAAATCCTGACTTTTGAACTACTGGTTTTCCGCACATGTGAGCATTATTCAGTATTTGTTACAAAACATACAACGTTGCTTTATGCCTCTGTCTCCTGACAAATCCTAGCATTAGAGTTTCTTTATGTAAGCCAAAGTTTCACCTTGCTGTGCTGTTGAAATGTAGAACTGTTCACAGTTGAAAACTTGTTGCTGGTTGCACAAAGTTTACAATGGGCGACAATGTTCTTTGCAACTGTGACACAACGGCTGTAACGTTACTTATAACTGTGGAAAGAAAGCCTCTCTCCCTCCTTTCTTCCTTTGCTGTCAGCTGACTTTAACAACAAAAGCTCCGGTGCCGCTGAGCTGCCGTACAGTCGCGCATTCACGTCAAGGATGGTGCGTTCACTAAGGCAATAACACAGCTGTACTTGGATTAGTAACTGCAATAATGTTACTGTTTTGGTGGTAGTAATCTGTTACAAGTGGAGGGGCATTGAGATGGATCAACACTCACTAACAGTTGATAGGAACCAGAGAAACCTGAGGAGATCAAAGTGAAGATGAGCCTTGTTGTTGTGATGCAATGAGCTCTACCAAACCATACCAACCATGAGGTAAGGAAACGCAAGAGAGCATTTGCTGAGTGTGTCGGTCTGTGGAGCTGCTGAGGAGAGGTGGCAGGAGTTGGGTTTGACATTCCCTCCACAACAGTCTGGACCTGACCCCTCAGAACAGGGTGGGAACATTGAAAATTGCCAAACACAGCATGACCCTGTCTGCCTCTTTGCACACAATAAGCCAGTCCTTTGCAAGTCAAAACTTAAGAGTACTCGAGTTGATGATTAACTGCTTTGTTACTGTTATTAATTTTAAGTAAGATTAGTTAGCTTTTGCACTAGCATGTTGTGTAGTTTGTAATTTAGATAGTTGATGATGTCCATTGTCCCTTCCATGTCATTTTCCAACTATTGTCAGACAAGATCTTTTGTTATAGAAAATTCTGCAAAACCCCCTTTAACAAATAGTTACTATTTACTAGGAACAGTAAGACCCTGCATACTTTAGAAATATTTTTGTGGCACAAATATAGTTATGCAACATACTCCACCTGCAACAACTTTTAATTTTGCAACTTTCTGCACTCTTAAAGCAAACAATGTTACCTACAGAATTCTCCTGCTCACTGAAGAAATTGCAATACAGTTCATAACTTGGCCTTTAAGGGAAATTACAAGAGAGGGGAACCTGAATTGAAATTATAAGATGAGCTGAAGAGAATTTGATGTATGCAGGTGGGGGGCATGATAGACAGACATCTTAATAACTTTTAGAATAGGTTTGAGGACAAAATGTCTTTGCAGAACTTCCCTGGGAGAGTTTTCTTTGAGGGCATATTTTCATCAAGCCAGCTGCTGTTCACCTCCCGTGTGAAACGTCGCCTTTCGCCTTTTAAACACTCGTTCAGGCAACAAATAATTTGTTGTTTGCGTGTACGTTTGTGTCTATCACTTTGTAAAACTTCCTCAGAAGCCGTACAGATCTGGTGTGTGTGTGTTTCTGCTTTTGCAGACATATAAGGGATGTGTGTTTTAACCTACCCTTTAAAAGAATTAAACAGCAGAAAATGCATCATCATCATGGATACTTTTGTGTTTTGCATTTCCTGAGAAGCTTAAGAACAACAAAGAAGCATCAGACAGTTCTGCTCCAATGTTTTCTCGGTTCAAGCTGCAATAATATTAAGTTCCTTCTTCTAAATGGCACTTATTGCAGAGGCAGCAGCAAATCCAGTGCACTAAGAATGAAGTCAGTCAGTCAGTTATTGGATATCCAATTACTTCATGCACAGTTACACATGCAGCAAGAGCCATGGAAGTGTGACGAAAGACAATTTATCTGTTCATAGATGCACATATAAGCACATTATATGAAATAAGAGAGAAGTAAATCAGAAAGCGTTGCCGAGATACAGATGAAAATAACTGATTTTTTTTCCCCAATGATTTTTAAATCGCAGATCTACACAGGGCACTTGACAGAAATTACAGAAATGGAGAGACTGACATAGGATGATGGAATAATACACATTTCATAACTCGCTATATTCATTTATTTAAGCAGACATGTCACAGTATGAAATGGAATGGGAAGGATTGGAGGAACTGTGGTAAGGGAGGGATGGAAAGATAATTGGAACAAATATATTCAGAGAAATCAGTTATTCACATGTTTGGATCCATACATACAGAGTGGGAGAACATGGTGACAAGTAAAAGGAGGCTCATGAATTTTTATATTCTTCATTGAAACATTTTACTTCAAAGGTGACTGCTATACTCCACTCAGCACACACCAGCAGCAACAGAACTGAAGGTTATTGTAGAGTTAGATTTCTTTATTTGATTTTTTTTTATGCAGTGTTATGTTTTGACATCACTTTGGTGTCAGTTTGGCGTCAGTGGCTTATATACTGTTAGACTTTGCTGTAATTTTACTGTTAAATACTACAAAATACAGAATAAAGCTACCATAAAACATCTTTGAAGTTCGTTGGAGCACTGAGAGACACAGAAGCAGTCCAACACAATATCCACATAGAAAAGCAAAACCACAGTAAAGGTGGTACGGGCACAGACATCAATAACAAATAATAATAGTTTGAATACTGATAACAGTATTAATGACAATGATAATGATAGGACTAATAATAATAATTTTAGCAAAGAGTGTCGAGCAGGAACACGGTGGTAGCAGGAGGCCCACAACCACCCACAGCACTGGAATCAGAAACACCCGCAGAAAGCAATATAAGGCAAAAGGAGGGAGATGAGAAAGTACAAAATTACGGGAGAGGGAGGAAGTCAAGTTAGTAACATGCATTAATGGGATAAGAATGCATACAGATGGAGAGAGAAAGGAGGAGAGAAAAGCTCCGTGCATCATGGGAAATACCCCACAGTCTAGGCCTATAAAGCTTTAACTTTAAGCTTTAACAAAGAGGAAAGTCATAAGCCTTCTCTTTAATGTGGAAGGGATGTCTGCCTCAGCCCGGACTAGGATATGCCTGTTTTTTGCAATGTTTGTTTTATATGGGAGTTCAAGGACATATCCCGATCAAAGATAACTCTTGCAATTCCTTTTGTGGGTGGTAGACGCTATATCAGAAGATGGTGTGGTGGGATGCAGTCCCCTTATTGGATCATATAATGCAGCTCTCCTTGTAACCTGTTCATGGCGTGACCTGTGTAATCCCATGCTCAGATGGTGCAAACATGGTTTCAGGCCCATCCAAAATTACCACCCTGTACCTATCCCCATACTCTCCCGTCCCTACCTCAGGAATTTTTCTCCACATGAAGGTGGAAGCTATACGGTCGGCACTTTCAAGAAAAAGCCACTCTTCTCCAGGACATGGATGTGTCAGGCCTGGATTCAACATACCTTAAGATTCTTCCCAAGATGTTTGGCTAATGAAAACATTACAGTAATTGTGATGTGGATGAGAACCTGTGGCCAAATCCACAAGACAAGGTTGATGGAAATATCGAAGTACAGTAATCCATCTTTTGTTTGCTTTTTACAGTATGCCAGGTGATGATCCCTGCAGCTGATGGTTCACAGTACTATCATTTTTTGGTTTTTTTTATAAATGCACAATGCAATGTTTTGAACATTGGACAGCCTGTGTTACAAGTGATGACCGTTTTGAGATTTGTGCTTGGGGTTTTGAAAAATGACATCAAAGTTCTGAAATTAGTGCCTAAGTGAGTGTTAAAAAAACTGTAACAGCAGCTCTGTACAGGAGTCTGATTGAAGAGTGTGTGCTGAGGAGCAAGGGAACTTTAAATTCAGAAATGTGTGAAGGGAGTTTGAGCTGTACTAGGAAACGCTTCACCTCTTCTGGAACAAAGTGCTATTATGAGATAGGTCGCTGGTTAGCATGCTAACTTCAGTAGATATCTCTGCAACACAATACAGACATCTTTGACATAACACCAAACTATTACTTCTTGATACAATCTGCCTCTCTGTTCTCTGTGCTTCCTTAGACAGATCCCCATGGACTTTCTCTGCATTATTTATTGGTATACAATCCATTAATTGTGATGTATTGCTCTGGGTTATAGTACGTGAAAAAACACTGACAAAAAGTTCTGTTCTGTTACCAGAAGAGAATTTATTATCCACAAACACGTTTCCCTTTATCAGTATTCAACTCCCAGTTAATGTTTCTAGCTTGAAAAGATCCTTGTGTGTTGTTTTAAAGATTCCACTAAATCAGAGAACCATCAAAATGGTTATTTATTTATTTACATTGGGAGAGCACTAAATGATCATTAAACTTTACTCAGCCATGATAGATTCTATAACCAAGGAGAAGGAAAATAAAACATTGGAAGAACACATTGATCATAATTATAGCGGCCAGGCGTCTACTGACTGCTGCTCAAAATATCTCTGGCAGGTCAATGAGAGTCTGTGGGCTTAAGAAAGAAATGGTAATGATAACAAAACATGATCCTATGAAACCACAGATTTGGAAAATACAGCTGCCTCTATGAAGACAACATAACAAAGGACCAGTACATAGAATTTTTTTTTTTTTTTTTAGGTTTTCAATAAGTGGATAGTCCTGATGCTGCATGTCTTAATCTTGTGATAAAGTGCATTGAAAAAGATGGCTTAATGCCATTGCTGTTATGAGTGGCAAGCACTTGGATGTTTCTACAAGCAGAAAATAAAATAGTATTTTGTATACAGAACGTAGAATTGTAGAAACTGTCTAAATCTAGAAGCTGTTACAATACTTAGTAAAAGTAGCTACAGTAATAAGTATCAAGCTTGTCCCCTAAAGTATTGTTTCTTTTCATGTCAACAGAGGCTTACACCAATTTATAGACGCAATGTGTCCCAGAAGTTTAAGCACCACTAATCTTTTTTGATCACCTGGGGAAAGAACAACAATCTAAAAAAGTTCTGTAGAGCTTATGGGTCACTCTTACACATTTGAGCCATTGTATATATAAAATATATTGATGAATGCAGCTTTGAAGCCAGCTGAAAACTACAAAAGCCTTAGTTTTACTGATATCTGACATAGAAAACTATATAACCACAATAGTTTAATATTTTACTGTCTATTTACCTCATAGTGAGAGCGTTTAAGCAGAGTCAGTCTGAGATTACCAATAAATTGAATACATCAACCTACACATTTTTATTTGTGTATGAACAGGTCTGCCTACCTTGAGTTGAATCTAGTGATATCTATTGGTCACACAGGTACATTTGACATTTGACGAGAGTCAGACCTCAACATAGTGTTTTATGCAGTCTTTAAACATTCAAATATAACAATTATAGTTTTTGAGAGAAAACATGTCTTTCAACATTGCTGAGGGCTCCACATGACCTAGAAGCCTATCCATGTCCTTGTGAGTGACAAAGAGACAGAAAGAGGCAAAAGGCTGAGAGGTAATGAATAAAGTATGTAAATGAATTTAATTCCCTGCAGCGTTACTGTCTATTCCTACACAGTCTCTCTAGTCATCCTTATTCCAGGTAGTCATTATCTTTTTCTATCTCTCTGCCATTGAGAAGGCAATTACATGTGATCATAGATGTACATTTCAAAGACCATTAGTTAGTGGTTTTAAATGAAGTAGGTTGTTGAATCACACATCTACTTAAGAGGATAGAAGCAATTACTAAACTGTGAAGGATGAATTCCCTCAAAATGCTTGTCCATTAAATATCTATTGTCAAATTGTATATGTTTAGTTTCACCAGAAAGCCTGGATAAATGGAAGGGTGGGGCCTCTATCCAGAGCCACAAAAGCTGTCTTTCGTTCAGTAGATAAGGAAGCATACAGCAGAGGAGGCAAAGCAGAGACATCAGTAGAGACTGAGGAAGACCAACAACACCAAAGATATGTTGGCATGACATCACAGATTACAAAAGCAGGAACACCCCGTCATATGTGAGGCTACGTTACCACATGAGCGGAAATACATTTTATGCTCTCCTCTACAAAGAGTCGCCAATAAAGTCTACTCCACCCTGCTAAGAATATATATGAATAAAGCTGCTGGGCCTCAGCATGGACCCTCACCGGTTTGGATTCAGAACCAACACATCCAAAGAGGAAGCCATCTCCACGGCCCTCCACTCAGCTGTCACACACCTTGGCAAAAACAACACCTACATCTGAATGCTGCTGTGGATTTGAGCTCATCATTCAACACAATCTCCCCTATGAAACTGATTAGCAAACCTAACACTCTGGCTTAGGTTTGCTAATCAGCAATATTGGACTTCCTTACAAACAGACCACAGACAATTCAGACTGGTGGCCACACCTCAGAGGAGCAATCGAAAGCATCCTCACTGGATACATCACAAACTGACGCTGGATGTGCACAGCCCAGAACATGACAGTAATGCAGCAGTTGATTAAAACAACTCAGAGAATAATTGGTACCCATCTACAATGATATCGGAGAAGTGAGGTGCCTACGCAGATCCCAAAAGATAGTTAAAGAGTGTATGTACATCCTGTACACTTTGCAGTCGTCTGGCAAGAGATACAGTACCCTCTGTCATACCAGCAGATTTCAGAGCAGCTTCTGTACCAGGCTGTGAGACTCCTAAATTCATCTGCAGGACTCCACCATGTAAAATAGTTTATTTGTATAACTTATTATTTATCTACCCATCTACTGTACATCATTTTGGTAAAGTTTGTTTTTATGAGTAGCATAGATGGAATTGCAACTTAATCTCGGGATATATAACCTTGTTCTTTGTTCAGATCGAAGCTGCTGATGTCTAGTGGGGGACTTAGTTTGTTTAGATTGTATGTGCACAACTGAAGAGGTCCTGCAGAGAGAGGAAAGCTGTTTTGATTGTGGTGAGGTAGACAGCAGCTCCAGGCCGCCCCAACCTGGGATGTTGAGTAAAGATAGCCCACAGCCTGGTATGAGGGCCATAAATTTATGGCTTGGAGATGCTATCATGCCTAGAGGGGAGCGCCACAGGAGGTGAAATAGTGCTGTTTTCTATGAATGAACCTTAAAGCTGCAAGTTGCCCTTTGCACATTTTCCGAAAATACACTATTGTGATGGCTACAATATGTGTTAAATATGGCCCTTGCAGTGAAATGGATGGTGGGTGGCATATTTGCCTTTAGGGGATAGTGGAAAAAGATGAGCAGCTCTAGCAGTAGCCCCAAAAAGGGATGCTTTGTCTCGCGTGTTGCTTTGTTATCCTATGGTGTGTCATAACCTAAGTAAGACTGTAGGTTCTGTTGGCAATAACTTGGTCAGAAACTTTGGTGTTACTAAAAACTACGGACGAAATTGCAAAATTATGGTTGGGACCATATTTCTGGGGCTATGTAAATGCAGTGTAGTTCATCATTATATAAATTCTGATAACAGTGTCAGTCAAGAAATGAAAAAAAACATTTTGGAGAATTACATTAAGACATCTATCTATGCCTTTAAACATAAATCATGGCCTTAAGATTTGCAATACTGTAAAATGTTACCACTATACAGCACTATATATATATTTGAGACTATTCTAACAATAAAGTGAAGATCTTGGTCACCTACTAATGTTTTTGGGATCCAGGCCTTTAGGTTTTTTAGGCCAATCCATTCCATAACTATTAAAGAATGGTCAGTTTTGTAAACGCTTGGTTTGCATCAGCACTAACTTTTCAAAGTTCTGATGAGGCTGTAAATAAAAAAGTGCTGAAAAAGTACTGACTGGAGGACAGGAGCAGCGCTGCAACCAGTTAACTAGGTCCATGCTTAGTCATTTACTTCCACAATGGAAAGTCTACCATCATGCCAGCTGAGCTAAAAAGGTGCAATTACAAATCTGTCTGCTACTTCAGCACCACAGACAGAGCCATGGATTTATCAATACACAGCACAGTTAGGCTACTGATATTTCAGGGCCACGCTTGGGACCATAGAGTCTAACTTGTACAAACCTGAGTCAGAAAAAGGATAACTGAGTCAGGCAGACTAAACTAACACATTTAACAAAACAACCCATCTGTCCCTTTACTCTCTAGGGAATAGAGAGGGGGTGCCAGGTTAACAAGGGACATACATTTTATAGCTCTGTAGTCTTGATACAGACTGAAATTCTGACATGTTTCTTATTTGAATATTTTGTCATGAGTGGCATCATCAGAATTACTAGAGTAACTTTAGACCCACGGATCGAGCTCTGGACTCACACAGACAGTGCTGTTGAGTCATTGGTATGCTGGGGCCAAGATTAGATGATTCACTGTAGCTGTCCTTTCTTTATTCAGTGAAAACTGCTAACAGTAGCTATAGGCAGCCATCTGCTGATTGAGATGCTGGGGAACAGCAACACATTTGATTGACAATTGTTCCGAAATCTGTCACGCTTCATCCCTTTCTGTCGTTAGCAAGGTTAGTAAGCAGGATTTGAGGTAAGTGAGGTAACTTCAGGTTTCCAGTACTACAGCAGTTGTTCACTTTACTTCCTATTCAAATTAAGCTTAATATGAATTTGTTTATTGTAACTTTAGGTTGTATTTGTTTCTTATATTACAGACTCTGTTACTGTACCCCCGACCTTTTGCTATTTGGGCGCAGGTAGTGTGAGTTTTTAGTAAATGTCGACATACAGTCTTTGAGGTGGAGGTGTCTTACAGTCATGGATTTTCGTTTTGTTGTTTTATGAAGTCAATTTAGAACAAATATTTTATTGAAGATGATTTTTAAAAAAAAAAACACTTTTTCAGCAGCCACAGCTGCTGATCCTGATCACGGTACCTTGTTCCCCTCCAAACCTGCACCCTTCATCAAGCCTCCTGCGGAAATACTCCTGGGCACCAGTCATTCAGCACCAGATTGTTTCCATCTCTACACTGGTAACGTAGCTCTGGCAAAAGATTAGTAACGCTCTTGTAATCTGTTGTGCTTTTCATCATAGTATTTTTTTCTACCGTGTTTTGCCCTGTACTACAGAACTCCGGTGCCAGTGTGTACATAGCCTCAGCCATCAGCCATTCTTCTCTGTTTATTCAGCCACTCTCTCCATACCTCTGCCTGCCTCCTGCCATCGTCAGCCACACTCTCCCTTATCCTTCAGCATTACATTTCTGTTGTCATTAAAAGACACTTTCGTAAACATCCACCTGCAAGTCTGTTTCAGCTCCTGGGTCTGTTAAAAAACTTAAATCTAACAGAGCCAATAAAATCATTACCCAAATACTGGCTCTGATAAAACAGGCCTTTAACTGGTATGCAGCTCTACATAAAGTGGTATCATTGAACATTTTGCAAAGTTTTGCTCTAGTGTCCTTGTTCTCCTGGATGGATAACTTAAATTAAATTAACTTTTAAGGCTACATTTCAGTCATAAGGTCCTTTCTACATAACAAGTGCCCAGCACATCCATGTGTCTATATGGGGTAGTACACATGTAGCAGACTGCCTGAAGTGTCAGCTTCCTTAGCACTGGGAGCTCATGGAATTGATTAAGGTGTTAAAAACCTTAGAATCTTAACCTTTGCTCCAAATAATATGAAAAATCCAATTCAATTTTACTCTTTGATTTGGAATACTTGCAATATATAAAGTGCACAAATTAAACTTATTTTTACAAAAACATCCTCAGTCACTCAATCACAATCACTCATTGTCAACCGCTTGTCCTGTGTACAGGGTCATGGGGAGGCTGGAGCCAGTCCATCGCAGAGCCACACATCATAAACAGATAAAAATCAATAGCAGCTAACACACACTGTAAAATGTTTTGTTTTGTTACACACCGCCATTCAGTTACAATTATGTCAAGCCATACTATACAACAATCCAGGTCCAATGACGTTTGTTTCTGATCTTTCATGACCTCATAATGGCTCTTTAAAAAGGTCTGACCCAAAAATGTTGTGGTGGGAAAAACATCATTAAAAAGCCAATCTCTTTTTTATGCTATTTCTTTCTTTCTGTTCACTTATGTTGGACTGTTTTCCGTAGAAAACTAGTAGTGATTGTCCAATAATTTAACACAGCAATAGATTTGTTTTCTTCCATTGTTTTACATAAATGTATTATAGCCCAACAAACATGTCTGGTATATAAACTTAAAACTTAGTGCTCTTTAAATTAGTTTATGGCGATTACAAGGGGAAATTCTTATCAATGCTATACGTCATGCCTGTTTTTTGAAAACAGAAGTTATCAGTCCCAGCTTTTCCGCCTTTTTTTTAATTGCATAAGATACAGTTAATTCTGTCTGAATCATATTTTTATAGTAACTAAGAATAAGTCACTTTTGCGTACGGATTTCAAAACAATGGCAACATTTAAGGCACAATTTTCTTGCACAAAACGACAGCTTGAAGAGGGGGAGGAGACTTCAGAACATCCGTCAAAGTAGTGACAATCTGCTAAGTGCTTTATTGTCATTTATTTTTGCTTTAGAACTCAACCAAAATGAAACACAGCAAATACCATTTCTCTCATTCACTTGTTCGTTCTCTGGATTACTGCTCCCTCTCGCTCTCCCTTGTTTGCTCAAGCTCTCAATTCATATACACTCAATTTTGACACCTCTTTTTTTGAGTAGATGGGAAGCCAATAAAATAACAGTTTTAACTAATATAGCAAGAAATGTTCGACTCTCATCCTACTATTGATATTAATGGCACGCAGAACGAAGCTGTAGCAGTGAGTGATGTTAAGCACTGTAAACTTCACCCTAATAGCTCCTCGGCCATCAGAAAGAACTGCCACCACAGCAGGGACATTTGTGTGGCACTTTGAACTATAGATCCTGGTGCGTCCAGGTGAAATGTTCCCGTACGAGTTCCGGATGCGGTTCCTGGTTCCTGTTTTTGAGCTGTGTTTGTATTAAACCTGCAATAGTTATATTATTTTGCAATTGGGATCAACATGTGTACACAACAATGGACAAATTAAGTTGAAATGGCAAATTTGTTAGTAAACAGTTATTTACACATCCAGAAGTTATGAAGCAAAACAATTAATTTGGAATCATGTTTCGAAAGCAGGTTTAAGCCTGAGATGAGGGAAACTGTGGGTCTTCCATTCCAGAAAGAGGGATATCTTGCACTCTTGGTCAGTTAACAAGGCAAATGAAGCAGCTGTTTGACACACTGTTTCATTTCCCTCATTTATACAGTCAATATAAAATAAAAAAACATATCCGAACTTATTCACGTAGTGAAGTTCACATCTTTAGAAACATCAAAATCTTGGTTAGATGACCACTTTCATGATCCATTGGTCCTTAACGTAAGGACATAGACAGCAATCTCTAGGCATCGTGGATTCATCCTCAGCACAGAATAATATCTATGGGCTACACTGTCCTTTATAACACTGTGACTGTGGACATTCAGGCAGCCGTCAAGTTCAGGTTCAACTCTAGTAAATAATGACTGAGTGGACTACAATGAATAAAATGTAATGGTTAACATATTGACTGCCAGAGCCAGGATGTACAAGCAAAAGTGCATAAAAAAGTGTTTTTTTTAATAACCAGTTGCCATGGTGAATTGTGAACATACTCAGGACTAAGTCCAATATTCACTTTTTAAGGTCTGTTTTGGTCTCTACAAGTAATAATAATAATAATAATAATAATAATAATAATAATAATAATAATAATAATAACGAAACACTACTATTTTACTTGAGCAGAAGTGGAAAAGCAGCAAAAGGTACTTAAAGTACCAAAAGATAAATCACTCATTATGCAGTGTGAATATAATACAATATTTGCCTGTGAAATGTGGTGATGTAATATGTCAAGTAAAAAGTTATCATAACATATTAATAGAAAGTACAAGTAGGCTACCTCAAAACGGGGGTTGCGTACTGTAACCCGGATTCTATGAGTGTAGGCGCAGCCCTCTAAGGCTATCGCTATTGGGTTTACCCTTTCCGAGCGCCTGCGCGACACTGAGAATTTCAGTCTACGCCCACCCACAGCGTGGGCCTCTCCTACGTCCACACCTTGTATATATACACAACGGTGAGACCCTGCCTTCAGCTCCAAAATTCCTTTTCTTCAGCACTGAGAACCAAGGTCCAGTGAGGCGTTCAACTTAGAGGGCTGCGCCTATACTCATAAAATCTGGGTTACAGTACGTAACCCCTGTTCTGTTTCGTATAGGCTTTGCCCTCTAAGGCTATCGCTATTGGGTTAGAGGCGAAGCAGGATGAGTTAATGCTTTACTGGCCCATACAGTACCACCAAGCACAACTCACCCGCCCAGAGCCATAATGAGCCATCCAGTCGCCCGCTGGCTGCAGCATTGGTGTCGGCATGCACACGAGCACCGGTGGCGTGATTCGGGAAACTGGGTGGGGGGGTCCCGCAGCTGTACAGACGCAGACGGGTTCACGACAGCAACCGCATCAGCTGCGCACAAGGCAGGGCCACGTAAGCAGCGGCCGCCCCCCCATACCGTCCCGTGGGAGAGGGTGCACCGCACACTCACAAGGAGAATCACTCAGCCAAACACTCAGTATTGAGTGACTCAGAGAGAAAAGGGAGACATCCCGCAGGTAGAAACGGACGAAAGAGCATGGGGACGACCAGGAGGCCGCTGTGCAGATGTCGTCCACTGTCATCCCACAGTGCAACGCCACTGAGGAGGATACGGCTGCCATGGAGTGCGCTCTGATGCCATCCGGGGGAGACTCACTGTTAGACACATAAGCCTGGGAAATGGCACATAAGCCAGTGAGACAGGCGCTGTGCCGACAGGGGAGGTCCCTTGGACCACTCCCTGTAGAGCACAAACAGATGCTGCGAACGGCGGCAGGCAGCCGTGTGCGCCACACAACAGACAGCGCTTACACCGGACAGAGGAGGTGGGACGTGGTGTCGTCCACCGATCTTTGGGGGGGGGGCTCGTAATGCTTTTAGACAAATCTTCTGCTCTTTAGACAGCCTTAGAGGGCGAAGCCTATACGAAATAGAACTGTACTTTATAAAGTAAATTATCACATTGTTTTCAAGTTTTCATTCCATACATGACATTATCCAAATATCAATCGTTGCCACTGTAAGAAAAGAGAGGAAACGATAAACAGCCATGCAGTCAAACAAACAAGAAAGAAAGAAAGAGACAAGAAAAAAAAAAGAAGCAAAGACACAAAGATCCCTGGTCCTGAGCATCTGTTTGATTTTCTAAACAGGTTACTGTTTTCTTTTGGAGTTTAGCCTCATTTGCAGTCATTAGTTTAGCATGAATTAAACATCTGCGTGTGTCTACCACTTATTATTGTAAATGAGAAGGTTGCATTAGCATAGCAGATGGCTTGATACTTCGGGCCTGAATACACTTAAGGAGCAATGATCTTTAGCTCCCTGTCTCTTTATCGCTTATTGCTCTGTCCCTCTCTCTCTCTCCTCTCTGCTTGCCTCACCGAGTCCACCAAAATGTCTCCTAACATGAATGTTAAAGCTTCACAGATTTTTTTTTCCCACAAAGCCAAAACTTTTTAACACCTTTTATCACGCTTCAAAAAATGTTTTCCACATCCTACCACAAGACGCTCCTTTGTTAAGGTTACATCAAAGTTCTAACCAAGCTAGAGGGGTTTAATGTTTCTCTCTCTACGTGTGATTAGCAGAAAAAAAGGTGTCATAAAATTCATCTCACCAAATGTCTGTACCTGATGGTTTAGATCTATTGCTCATTTGTGTACAACGCAGTCTAATGAACCATAAGAGTCCCAAATGTAATTTAAATTGTTCCAAATCAATTTATCAGCTCTGGGATTTTGGGATGCTGTTAATTTTGATTCCTAATGTTAATTCATCTTGTAATAGTTTTATCTTTTAAAATTAAAAAGTAAACCTCTCGCCTTGACTGTTGTCCCCATCCAGAGAGATCTCATGAATATATTATTGATAAGCATGGTCTGATCAGAGCGGCACATCGGCCTTAGTATTTTGATGTATGTAATACTGGATAATACTGAGATATTCACACAACCAGGCTCTTATTTAACAATTTGGATTTTGGTCATTGGAATACCTACATCTATGGTGGGAATCCATATTAGCTTCTTCTTAAAGACTGAACAGCAGTTATGTTTCATTTATCAATTAACAGTGACGAATCCCACCTGTATTAAAACATTTTTTTTGCAAACTGTGATGCTAAATAGGACAGGGCCATCTCTAAAATCGGAGTATTGTAGCTGCAGTTACCTCGAGGAGGCTGCCATTTGTAATGGTGCATCTCCGTTGGTGGCATGCACACATGTCACTAAATGTCACAGCTGGCGCTTTGCATCTTCAATCCACTCTCATGGCTCTGTGTTATGAATTTGTGGCCACTGTTGGACAAAATGACACCTAGGGTGAGGTAATTGTGTGTGTTGCATTATGTCTGTTACATTCTGCCTAGCATAGACATGGGAAACAGGAGTTTTTGGGCCCAAACGCAGACATGTAAACTGAACAGTTAAGATGTGAAGTTTGTTTACAAATGGTGACACTTACAGATGAGGTGTGTAGGATAGTCCACAATGAAAGCACAGTAAAACAGGTCAGTAAATAAATCAATAAATCCAACTGACAGAATTAATCAAGAGACGGGAGACACGATACGAAAACACTGGTAGTAAACCGTGAGTCCGTAAAGAACTGTGAAGAACAATGAACATGCCACAAGTGAGAGGGTCAGACCAATCAAATACACCAGTAGGTGTGAACGTAACCGCAAACTGCTGAAACCACTAAGACAATCAGTGAACACAGTAAATATTTCATCTAACTGTTGGGGGGACAATAAACATAAAATTTCTCAAGCAAACTTTTTGAAGGGGTCACAGCCAATATTGAACTTGTACAAGATATGTGTACACAGAGGGACGTCTTACTACTATTATTAGTGTAACATGGAGAATGTGATGTTATCAAATAGCTTTGACTTTTGCACTTACTCTTATGTATGCTGAGATTATAGATCCTCGGGAAAAGGCAACCATCCACAAAGAAAACGTCACACACCTCAGCAAATATCACACGAGTGTGCACGTGTGCAATGGGTCTCACGCACAAATATGAAGGGCACTGCCACCCAAATGAGTAAATATCACAAACATGCACACAGATTCTCACACACAGAGCCAGCTTTGCCAGATGTGTAAATATCAAACAGCTTACGTGCAGCGATGAACTCCAGGCCCCGAAGCACCACCAAGTTGCTACTAAATCCATTTGTAGGCATTAATCAAGGGACAAGTGGACAGCAAAAACACATTATACCTCTTAAGACTGTAAAAACAGTAAACATAGTTACTGATGTGCCTTTGACAGTAGCTTTTTATTTATTGATATTATTTCCCTTTATTTCTGATTGTGATGTTTTGACTTGTCATAGTAGGAAAAGCACACGTTACTAATAACATTAACATCGGCTGTGTTCTATTAAAGAGTGCCAGCAACTAAATGGAATTCAGATAAGGTATTGTATCTGCTAGCAATTTAATGCCTGAAAAAAATTCAATTAGGTCTAAAAATATTAAAATAGCTACAAAATCCATTGATTAGGGGTGTTGATTTTTCTTTTTTTCCCCTCTTCTTTGAGAATCAAACCCTCTCTCACAGGAACCCCAGGCAGCTGATCTCCAGCAAACGGGAGAAAACATACCCTCGAAGCCCGTTGCAGAACGTTGCGCAACGTTGCAAGCAAACATGCCGTTCAATCTGAAAACGTTGCAAACGGTGCAAAACGTTTTCAGGTTGAACTCGCACCAGGTGTTTGTGTGCCTTCCCGCCCTAATGTGCTCCACCTGTGTCTCGTTGTCTCCCAGGCCCTAGTGTATAAATACCCATTTCCCTTTTGTTTCAGCGCTAGTTTGTCTTGATTCCCTGTATCAACATCTTAGCGATTTCTCAGTATGTGCTAGTCTATTTTTACATTAGCTGTCCGTTTTTTTGATTTCAACTTCTGCCCTGTGATTTGGTTTCTTCCCCTCTGTAACTTTTGGACTTGGTTCAATAAACAGCTTATTTGTGAACTACCTTGAGTCGTACCTTTTGAGTCCATTACCACTGTGTGTTGCCTTGATAATATCTAGCTGTTTGACTTATGTAAAGCATGTTGAAATGTCTTGATCTTGACTGCACAAATTGCCTTGCCTTGCCGTAAGCCGAAAGTACGCAATTAAAGGGTTAAAAGGTTTTTTTTCAAGTCTGTCTAAATACAATACATACATGTGTACATTGGAAGAGTTTTTGGTTGTTGTAGTCATTCCTACCTGGAGAAATGGGACACAAAAGCCACATTCTGTGCCTAAATGCATTCTATAGTTTAGCTTAAGTTAAAGGTATTCTGTGTAAATTTATTGTAAACTAAAATTATGTTCGTGTTTAGTGCTCCTCACCTAAACACATGGATTCAATTCATTCATTGAGTTCTTTAAAACATGTTGAGTGCTTTGACATATTTTACAGTCATGTTTACTAGCAGTCTCCTTCTTCACTGCCTTTGTTGGTGCGCTACAGCCACTAGCTCAGTGGAATAGCATGAAACCAACAGCAGGATATGAGTTGCACAGGCTTCGTTTTTCTATCCTGACTACACATATTTTTTCACGAGTCTCCCTGAGTGACTGAGGGAAAAATCATGAGCCTTTCGTCACCATAAACAAGTTTTATTTATAATGTGTCAGATTCGCACCAAAGTCAGCTAGTATTAGAGGAAATAGAAAAGGCATTAAAGCCCTTTTCCAACCATAACGTTTGATTGCAAACAGTGGCTCTTAACAACACATTCTCACCCGAATCATTTTTAAACACCCTGGGTATCCCTTTAGCATCATTAGGCAAAAAGGGCTCAGTGGTCAAGGCAGCAACAATAAATATGCAACATCCAGTTAGACTTTCAAAATACAATGTGAGCATTGCGAAGCATTGCAACAAAGGTTAGGGTTAGGAAAAGACCATGGTTTGGGCTATATAACTACGTATGTCATTTAAGACGTAAAAATATTTAATGTTGACTTTTTGTGTCACCTGAGACACGACTCAGTCGTTTGTGTTACATATCATATACCTGCCTTTACTGACAAAAACTGACGCTACAGGGTTGAATGATGACAAAGACATACATCTGCTGCTAAGCATGAAATGACTGCACCTGAATACATCCTATACCTTAGTTTATATATGATAAACCATGTCACTTTATGAATAAATCATTTTTGATTGAGTATATTTATCAAGGTAAAGAATCAGTCACACACACATACAGTCACACATCCGCACCCAGGTCTTGATAAGTGTCATCATGGTTTAGACAAATTCCTTCAGTCCATTGTTAGCCCAATGGCTAATTCATCAGAACAGTGGGCAGCATTACTCTGTTTTATTGCTCTAAATTAATAACCAAGATGGCAGGGTATTGCCATCAGACCAAGTCATCTGTTTTCAAATCACTACAATTATTTTTTTATAACCAAATTAAATTAGTAGGCTGTGTTCAAGAACTGCAATCAGACAGTGAATCAGAGAGCAACACGGGCATAAACAGATCACAGAGCCAGAGGCAGGCATGTGTTGTTCTCTCACTTTTTGATTTTTACTGTTGAGGTCCATCAATATTGAGTTTGGTTGTAGAAACACAATGTTAGTTGCAGCACAGATCAAAGCTGTACAGTTTAATTATGCAAAAGACCTTGCAACAAACAGTAACTAATTTTGAATTTTTCAGTTGACTTCAAGCATTAAAAAGCAAAATAAGAATCCCGTTTGATACAGAATCCTTCTAATTCTCACACAACGAAAGTCAATATTTCTACAATATGTCATAAGCCAGCTGCACATGTGCAAAAACAGACTGGAATCCTGGCTGAGCTGACATGCTGTACACTCCATAAGGAGACCATCCTCCTCACTCGAGTGTGTCACCTAATTGAACTTCAGAGGCATGAGAGGCATGAAGCTGGATCTCATTAAGGCAGCAAGCATGAAGGATAGATCTCTCTCATATCTGTGTTTTAATTGCCAGCTCTCCTTTATAATCAGATTAGCTGGAGAGAGCAGTGAAGAGCCAGATAAGACAAAGGAGTAATTGAATTAGAGGCCAGGCAAGAGGGAGCAGGAGGGAGAGGCAGAAGAGGTTGTTTGTTAGAGGAAGAAACAATATTACGCCGACTGGTTGCGAGCGAGAATTCGAGTAGTGTTGGGGATTCAGAGAAAGGGAAAAAAAGTCAAGTGGGTGAGATATGTTCACTAATAGTCTCCCCTCTGATAACACAGTGGATTGGCCAACACATACTCGTGCCAGGTTTGTGTGACAGCGTTGGCTGGAGTTTGGGCATCATTATTCTGTTTATTACAGGGTTATCGTTATGGCAACAGCTCTGTCCGCCTCTTGCGAATATAGTGGTTATCAAACCCACTCATCATGCTGATGAAAGAATCGAGATGTCTGTTATGATCTGATCAGTAAACAAGTAAATAAAATAAAAGCTGCTCTGTTGGATGCGGGATGAGTATCCATACAGGCGCAGAATGAAAAGGTTGTATGGAGGCCTGCAGAGGTGTCCACCGGAGGCACATGGATCAGTGCATGTGTAGTGTTCACGTGGGTACATTAGGAGCTCGGGAACACACATAACTGATGTAAATAATATCGGGAGGGTCTCAGCCAGGGCTTTACCCAAATATGACTACACTGCTAGCATGCACATATAATGCACTCTTAACAAGGAAAAACATCCACATTTGTGTAGTAATAGCCCACCATCACCACATTACTGTCACTGTAACACCACGTCTTCTCATACTCATATCTCAGTCAAACACACACGCATTACACATAACAGTACAGCGCGCTACATTCATTAGAGTGATGTCCGATGTCCATAAGCACAGACGTCCATAAGTGCCTGAAACACTGAACACAGAAATGAATACAATAGTTTTTGTGACATAAACTGATACAGAGACAGACTTTGCGTTACAGCCCAAATCTCAACCCATCAGTGAGGGAGGGAGTAGGTTTTAAGATAACCATCAGTGAACCATGACACCCAAACAGCAAACAAAAGTCACCACATCATCTAGATAACCTTGTGCACAGATCGGTGGCATTTTGTCTGGTAAGGCTTCGCCAAGTGAGGTTTATTCACTGCACAACTTAGCTGGCTACTGTAACATTAAGTTGGTTAAATAATTTTAAGCTTTAATGCCTTTTACTGTAACCTGTATTTTTATCAAAAGTGTAGTTTCAATTGAGGATGGAGGGGACATGCCCCACGCTTTTCAATATCTATTTTCACAGTTGGATTTCAGGTCTCTACAGTGCTCTTTTTGACCAGTGGACAGAATTTAGAATTAGAGAATACATTAAGATGAAAATTTGCAATTTGAGGTCTTGAACTGCTAATGTTTCAGTTTGCTCTAAACAAAGTGTATGTTGATATATTTAAAGATTATTGAGCAGGGACAATGTGCACTAATATTACGTAAATAAATGTATAATGTGCCAGAATTAAATAAAAGGATCATTGAAGTGTTTAAAAGCCCCTCCACACACCAACTTTTGTAAGTTTCAGAAACCACCAATGGAATTAGCACACACTTTACGTCAAGCTCTTGTCCCCCCCCCCATTCTCCACACAAACACTTTTCGTGTCGAGCACAACACCACGATTGGCCTCAAAGGCCCCATCCACAATACTGCTTTTTTCGAATTTACACTTTTGGTTACGTTTGCACCTCCCGTCCAGACTACAAAAAGTTTGCTCTCTGAGGTCTTATAATAAGTCATGCAAAGCAGAAACCCGATGCTACTGACCTGTTTTTTGACAGGGTATTTTTATTAAAATAGGCTATTCTGTACTGTGCATATAACAGTCAGCCTATCTGCCTACACTTGTACTGTACATGACTTTGTAACGACTTCCTGTCTGTGTTCTGCCGCCACACTCCCTTGTTACATTCAGTAACAGTCCCAGCTCGTTATTGGTGTGAATCTTCATTTGCATTTCTTTATTCTTTCACCAAATCTTCTGTGACTAGGGAATACACCATCTGTTTCATGTTTACACTGGCACACGCATGCCCAGTTTACCTGAACGGGCCACAGATGGGTGTTTTCAGTCGTTTTAATGTAGACAGAAATCAGCTTCAAAACGCAGCTAAAACACTCGTGTGGACGGAGATCGTATTCGTTTCAATTTGTTTGTAAACTAAAATGGAGTAGTGTGGATGGGGCCTAAGAATGGCTGTATGAAAGATTCATTGATTTGTGACCACAAAGACGCAGACAGCTTTTCACACTGTGTGGCCCCTCAGAATTAATGTTAACACTTTTATTTTCAGATGTGGTCGGACGACACCTCATAAAGAAAGTTATCACCCAAATCTGCAGTTTCCCTCAGTATTATGACGTATTTTATGTGTCAGCTCACTGTTTCGGTTTCATGGCCCACATTACTGTTGTGGTTCACACTTATCCACCATTTTTCCAGTCACAGCAAACCAGCACTGGACATAACCTGTCTAAAGTTAGCTGACAAACATAGTGGAGCATTTAGCAGCTAAAGCGAGATATAGGGGACTGAATGAGCGTACATATTTGTGAGGTAGCCAGAAACATGACTCCAAATAATTGCTCATTTTGCTCTGTGTCTACTGGATGTGTAAATAAGCGAGTGTTGTTGTTGCCGCAAAGTGATAAATAAATCAGTTAATGCATAATAGGTAGTAAATAAAGTACATACGTTGTTTACATACACTCGAGGACTCCCGTTTACATACATAATTAACTTAATTTTTGAAGCTATGAGCACATACAGTATGTTTTACATGAATGAGTAAAAACAGGGTAACTCTAAAACAAAATTGACTGAAAAAGAAATATTTTAATTTGTTGCATAATTTAATGATATTGAAACATCCTTAGACATGAGCAACATATTTATTTCCAATAAACTGAAAATGTTCTGATGTGACTTACCAACCAAGCCAACAAACTGGTGACAACGAAATTGCTGAATGCACTCATTATTACTCAGCAGAAAACAGCTGTCTAACCACAGTTAACACTTACTCATTTTATTTTCAAAGTCAAGAGCCATGGTACTCCAGTCAGGTGGAAGGTCCAAACAGACATCTTGTCAACTCCTCATTTGGACTGGGATGGAAAAAACACACATAGAAAACTAAATATAGATATTTTTTTCAAATAAAAGTTTCAAGCCAAATGCTTTCTTCTGCATAGCATGTCCATACTAAAATTTGACCTTCACATTCAACTAAAGTGTTTACTTGAATCCTCTGGTGCTTCATTTTAATATATTTATTAATTAAAAGTATTTGCTCAAACAATTCTGATGACAGTGCACCTCTGAGTTGCATCTGTACTTTTATTTTAAGTCATTCAAATGCTCAACTGTGTATGGGCGAGCTCACCAAGTGGAATAATAAGAGTGGAAACCACATGAATGTCCTAATTCACTTATTTAGATGCTGCATGAGAAGGGATGTTTTGAACTACAGGTCTCAAGGTGCATTCATCATAAAGCAACATGGATTGACTGAGAATGTCATTACAAGCAAAAACTGAGAAAACAACAAAGAGCAGTGACATTGTGGTTTACCTCAGTCCGGCTGATTGATAGTTTTTGACTCTTTTTATCATTTTTTTTTGTTGTGCTTCAACTGGACTGCTGTTTAGTTTTAGACATGTGATCATTTTTTTGCCATATAGACATAGTGGTCGACATGTAAGACCACCCTTAAAGGAATAGTTTGGTATTTTGGGAAATCATTTGCTTTCTTAGTTAGATGTGAATATCAATACCACTCCATATCTGTTAGTTAAATATGTACCTAAAGCCAACAGATGGTTAACTTAGCTTAGCATAAAGACTGGAATTTGGAAAACACCTGGCCTAGTTATGTCCAAAGGGAACAAAAATATCTTACCAGCTTGTCTAAAGCTCACAAATGAGCACATTCTATCTTGTTTGGTTAATCCCTACAAAACTCTAAGAGTAAAAATAACAAGTTGTGGTTTAATGGGTTGTTATACAGAACTATCTCTTGGCTTGGCGCAATAATGTCATTAAGTCTTTGCTGTTTCCTGTTCCTCATCCACACATACAAAACTCTATTTTTATGAGATTTTGAAAAAGTATGAATCGTCGTCATTGATGTGGCTAAACAGTAATTTCATATTTATACAATGCATTGCTTTGTGGGATAGCAGAAACACAAACAGAACTTTTTGGTTTCATTGTGGGAATTTTCCACACTCAGATTTCGAAGTTCAAATAAAATGCTGTAAATATAGTCCACTATGTGATAAGTGGTGTTTTTGGTCAAAGCCCAAATGAGGTACTTACAGAATATATTTATATACCAGCATTTCTCTTAAGTGTATGCTTTTTATCTGATTAAAGTGAAGCATTCTCAGCCAGAGTCTACTTGATACTCAGCGTTAAATGTATTCATGATCTGGCTGTTATCAGCATGCACTCAGTCTTTTTTGATACCACAAAAAGAAGGCACCACAGTCAGTGTAGATGTAGAATTAAGAAATATTACATACAGCATTAATTGATTTTTTTTGGCCACTTGGGGGCAGTGGATTAAACACAATATTGACATATTATCCCTATAGGAAGTTACGGTCAAAATGTCTCAAACAATTGCTTATTTTCACACCCTGCAGACATAGAGCAACATTATATGCAACATTCACTCTCCTTTCAGCTCTGTTTTCTCTCCACTAACTCAATAAGGATGTATCTGGCTTTTTAGTGGCAAAATGCTCTACTAGCTTCACTAGCTAGTTGCAAACATTGTCTTTCTTTTGCCACGTAGTGCTAGTCAGGCAGTATACAATGCATTTATGTTTCACTGCTGAAAAAAAGAGCTATTAATGAGAGCAGAGCTGGGGCCACAAAACCAAACAATAAGCTAAGAGTGCTGATGGGAACTGCATAGCCAGTGATACTTCTTTGTGGGTCCAGCCTCTTTACTTTATACATAGTCATTTGATGCATTATTTATGTTAAAATATTGATAAGTGCAGCTTAAAGTTTTACATTTACTTATTGATAAAGATAATACAATACCGAGATACCCATAATCCATTCAGATTAAAAGCAGAAGTAGATGACAGAAAGAAAGAGAAAATGTATAGACGGCATGACAAAGGTCAAACTCAGCACAGTGTATTTAACCTATGGCACACTCCTTCACCCGCTGAGCCACTGAGAAGACCCCATCATTGTCAAGGGCTGCTTCAAAGAGAGCAGTCAGCAGGGCACAGAGGCTGCCCCTGGGCCAGCCCTGCCATAAAGAATCAAACGCACCCCAGCAGTGTGAGTAATCTCACGGGCTAATGTCTAATATCTAATGGCCTTAATCAAAAGCCCCTGCGACGATCCTCTCAGAACTGTGTTGATAAATCACAGCGTTAATGAAAAATGGGCCGTATCACACTACAGTGCTGGTAGGCTGCTGCACAGGCCCATTTGTTAAAGCAGCGTCCTGTGGTTTTGGTGTCGGCTTAGTTTCCTCTCCACCTCTCTCTTTTCTATTTCTCTTGCCAGCTCCCATTTGTATGCGAGTCTCCATCCCATTTGATTTAACCTCTCTTTGCCATCTCTTTTAACTTCTCGTTATTTTGTTTTGGCCTCTCATTTACTCACTAGCTTCCTGTGGTTTTCTTTCTTCTTCTTTTACATCCGTTTCCTGATTTTTTTTCCCCCTCCTCCTTTTTTTCCCCTCTCCTCACTGACCACCTTCACTCGCTCTCATTTGCTAGCTAGCAGCATCCAGTTCTTTAATTCTTTAATGAACTGGATGCTTCTTTAATTGAATTCATCTGTCCTGCTCCCTTCTTTTCTCATTTCTCATTTGTTCCCTAACTGTTCAGTTGTTTCAGCGTCTCCGTCTCCCTGCCTCTCTTTGCCTGTCTGTCTAATTTGTTAACCAGAGGTGTCGTGTTGTGTTCTGTTCTGTGGTCTTGGTGGGTAGGCTGCATGGTGAACAGAGCTGCTGTGAGGAGGTAATTAACCGCTCCTCATTTAGACAACAGGGTCAATCAGCGAGACAGAATGACTACATGTGGGCTGGAATGCCAATTGCAGAGGCCTCAGGCACACACACACACACACACGCCTACTCATACGCCCTTCACAGAAAAATTAACAGATAATGTAGAGTCTACATTCATGCTAGATTTTTCTGAATATGGCATGAGAAAAATTGCCATTGCTTTTTTTCAGACTCAGTTTTATAACCACGCTTGGCAACTAAGCACATTAGCGGCTCCACATGGCAGCAGCTGGTAACTGTTTGAAAATAGTTTGAACTACTGCAATTCCCAGAAATCCAGTGGGGTGACATCAGTAAGTTGCACTCATGTTTAGTCTGTGATGCATTTTGCCAAAAGATACCACAGGCATGGGAGAAGAGAAAAGAGATGGGGCGGAGCCTTTTCTGTGGACAGAGCCAAAAACGTGTGTTTGTTTCAAAAGCAATGGGAGGACAAGGGCTGCACTCCTGGATGTTTTCTTTTCTTTGGCGTTTTGCCTTTAGTAAACCGTCTGCAGTGAAGGAAGACTCACAGGACCTGTATGAAAAGGAGAGAGGGGATTAACATGCAAACATGTGCTAGCATGGCCCCATTGTTGTGGGAAACAGTGCTGTACAACATCTGTCAGCACACACATTTTTGTTAGATTTTCTGGCCTATGTTCTGTGCAGGTTTTGTATTTTGATATGTATATTATACTCCGTAAAATATAATAATAAAGAGAGAATTACAGTTTCTAACAACCAAAAAGTAAATCCCAGTGAAATTGACCATTAACTCCAGTTAATCTTTTATTACGCCAATCTAAAGATAAATTTGCTGATGTTTATGACTATAGCATTGCCTGTAGTGTGTTGTTAATCTATATGCATATCTTAAAGTTTACAGAGGAATACCTAACACAAACAACTGACCCATGACATACACACAATGGTGCACAAACATGCACGCACAAAAATAGTGCATAGAAGCATAAAGTATGCGCAAACACAGCATTGTGATGGGGAACTGAGGCACAAAAGCGCACACACAAATAAATACAGTGTGGACTTAGTCCAATGTACACACACAATGAGTAGCATTGTACATACTGTACATATTATTAAAGACATTCACACACACACACACAAGCGAAGGCACAAACACAAGCCTTGAAAATGACAAGGGCCAGCAGTTCAGCAATCAGCTTTATATTGGATCAGCATCCAAAGGGCTGTGTTAAAATGGTGATATTTCAGTTTAGACAGCAGAAGCAGCAAGACACACACACACACACACACACACACACACACACTAAAGCAATATTGTGCATCCAAGCACCATAAATAATTCTTTAAGGTGATTCCACAAATTTGGCTGCAGCTTTGTCTTCTAAAAAAATCATTAACCCATTAACACACACATGCACTCACACACACACAGCATGGTTCCTCTAAGTAAGTCAGTGGAACGCATGAACTTCTCAGTTTCAGGCTGGTTCTTACAGGTATAAAACAGACAGATTCACAATATAATTTTCTTAATTTACATCAATGTGTGTAAACTTGATCTGAGCTGTTTTTAAATCTGTGTGATTAGAGTTCAGTTCTTTCCATTCCACCGTAAGCAGGCCAATTTGGAGCTTTTTTATTCAGGTGAAATGAAATATCACAGTGGCATTTAGAAGAACTAAATAACATAGGTGCAGCAAAATTGGATATAAAGACAGACAATATCCACCCATTTCCGGTTTTAAAGAAAAATGGCTTTAATGTGCAATAATTCCACATCATCTTGAATACCTACAGTAAGGATACTCCTTGTGAATGCATAATAGAAAACTGCTTTGTGTGTTGTATTGCAAACATTGCACAGCATTTTACCCTAAGATTTACTAGCAGGGACAGAAATAAACATTAATACATGTTGATCGTCACCGACTTACCCTCCAAGGGATTCTTCAGTAATCAAAAGCCCCTTTTAATGTGGACTTGGCTTGTGTGAATCATGCCAGCGCTCTGGCCATACCGGCCACGCAATGTCTGAACTGCAAACAAAGGCAACACAATGCTGTCAAGTCTTTGCAGAGCCGAAAATACAAGGACATTGGTGACAACAGCTAATAGTTCCAAGCAGAGAGAAAATTAGAGCCCAAGAAATAAAACATTCATACTTCTGACAGAATGTCTGGACTGAAAAAAGTGTATGTCACATGTTAGGCCCTAACGAAGGCATCTTATGGCTTTTACCATCCAATTCAAGACCTTTTTTCTTAGACGCTCTCAATTTGATCAGCCACCAGGCTAGGGGCTATTTCTTGACTCATTTTAATGTTACTACAGGAAGTTTTTAGCTGGTTATGAAACAGTCTCAATGTCGTGATTCCTGTATACATTAGAAAATGAGACTATTTCTACAAAGTTCTTGTTAATTGAACAGTCAACCCTGTGGTCAGTGAGCAACCCACGCTACCTTCTAAGCCACAGATGTCCTGACAAAAAGAGTATTAGATTGATCTTTTTCCTGCATAATCTCTTCATGTTTGATTATGTCGCTTAACAGATAAAGGTTAAGTGTGTAAGTTTTAGTGACATCTAATGGCGACTCACCGCTAAACCACACAGTGAAGCAATATCACATTGACAAACAAATATGTTTTATTTTGAATGCAAATTCTGAAAGTATAAGCATCATTGGTCACTTGATAGGCACGCTGTCATCATAACGCCGTTGACAGTAAAAATAAATGTTTTTCACCAAAGCAGTAACATGTGAAGTTAATCTGAGTTGCCATGCTGTACAATTTTATTGCCAATAATATTCATCAGCTGATTGTTTTGCAAACAAAACAGAAACATTTCTGTCCATGTAGCAAAGCCAAAACACAACACTGGAGAAAAGCTACATGAAATTACAATCCAAATTACTTCCATGCTGTAGGCTACCATTTTATTGCCACTCATACTGATTAGCTGATTGTCTCAGAAAAGGAAGCGGCACATTTTTATGTGCACATATCAAAGCCAAACACTGCGTGGAGAATAACGTTACAGGAAATCAATCCAACTACATATTTTATACTTGTTATACTTTAGTTGGTGATTTTGGCCAGCTTCTAGCTAAAGCTAACAACAGTTTTGATCTGCATTGCTAAAGTTGGACTATCGTAATTACCTGTCCAGCAGAAAACAGCCAGTGAACACTGACCGAATCGTAATACCTTCAGTGATTTCATTCTGAAAAGGCTGATGGAAATACACTGAGTAGTGCGAGTCAGGAATTCATCACAATATACAGTTGAGACCTTTTTTTGGACATTTGTTGAGATGAGTTTGTGCGTACTTCAAATTATGAGAAAACTGTCATGACGTGCTGCCAAGTTGTAAGATGTTCGGCCCAAATTGGGGGGCTGGCAAACGTCTTTGAGGGGAGCTGGATGGTTTTCAGCCTGGGCTCAAACCAAAGACACTGATATCCATCTGTAGCTCCTGGCACATTTATCATCCCTTTTGTCTCAATTTAATCTTCACCCTGTGTCTTTTTTGTGTGTAGGGTCCAGAGTTCTTTCTGTCTAGATAATGGCCTAGTGTTGCTGAGAATGTAGAACATGGGACTTTACAGCCAGGCTTTGCAAGTGCCACTGCCACTCATAACCCCCTTGAAAATGAGTAAATGAATATACTATATGTTAAAGCACAGTTAGATTAGTTTTAGGTGCATTTATAGTGCATTTTTACATTGTGTGCTATCAGATCAGGTTTTAAAGGAAATCTCTTGGATTGTTTTATGGCATTATGCTTTACAAATACTGTTCAAGAAAAGCATCCTCTGTGACATAAAGCAACAGCAATCCTGGAAAAAGGCAATGTTTATTTTGACTTGCCACAGCAACTCACCAGGGGTCTATAAAATGATTTAAGTCAGTTGTGAAGTTATTTGATGTGCTATGGGCTGTCGCCCTTTGCATGCTTGGATAGCTAGAGCTGCCTATGCCTTTGAATAGGAAAAGTGGTTTTTAAAAAATGGATGGATAGAAGTTATTTCTTAGGAAAGGTTTTGGGTAACTTATACAGCTGCATTTAAAGATACTTTACATTTACACTGAGAAGAGTAAGTAGGAGGTCTGAGCTCTGTAGTCTTAAACTTGGAGTCTCACTTGTGGTGCAGTTGTTGGAAGAGGAATAATAACTTTGCCACCGCCTCTAAAACTCAGCTCGCATTGCTCTGCTAAACTCCATATAGGCTGTGAGAAGCTGCAAAGGGCACTCCAGGGAGGAGATTAGTCATTGTCAAAGATCTGTGATTTAAAACGCTGAAGTGGAATATTTCTTTGAATATAAAGCAGTGGCCATCCTACTCAAAACAATACCATTAATACTGGTTCCAAAGGTGAGTGGTCTTAATGTACTTTCATAGCCTTTTCTCCCACACCTTGAGAAGTACAGTATATGGGGAAAACACTGCAGGCATTTATGTATTTCAAAACTACAGTCTGAAAATGTTGTCCATATAAAACCGCAAGTGCAGAAACACAGAAGAGGGGTGAACATAATTGCTGAATTACTAAATGTACGCTTTTTTCGCCTATGTTCTCTTGGACTGTCCAACCATCTTTAAGCAGTAAGAATAGCAGAACTCAGGTGGGGATAGATCTCTCTTCCTGCAATTTGTACAGATATTGCCTTATTAAATTATACCCAATGTTCAGGCCTTTCAAACATTTGAAGTAGTAATGGGTGAGGTCATCAAAGACATCATAATAAAATGGAGTTATGCCAGTCAGAACAGGCCAATAGCCAGTCTGATATATAGGGTTTACCCATATCTCTTGTGGTGCCAGTAAAGCCCCTTTTCTCATTTCCATTTGGCTTTAAGTTGACCTCACTACATCCAAGAGGTGTGAGTTGTGTGTGTCCTCGACAAACTGACATAAGAAACTACAATGAAGGACTTTCTTTAGATGGTTTATTTTGCTGATACTGTTATGTTGTGTTCCCACAGAAAGTGAAGTAAATTTTTCACCTTATATTACTCCAGCGAGTTCAACCTCCGGATTAATTATGCTTACTCACTTTACTCGCGCAAGTAATACAGTCTGGTTTACTACATCATAATGAAGCCAAAATAAACATATTTAGCTTTTCGCTTAGCTGAATATTGTAAACGTTGAAATTAAAGTGAGACTGTCATTTTTAAAAGTTGAGAAGAACACAGCCTTTCTCTTGCAGATGAAAAGTCAGATTTACACCCAATGAAATTCCCTGCCCAATTCAGACTCTCAAGGTTTGTGCTGCTACAGCTTTACTTGGTCTGGTATGACCAGCTAATGGTAGCTTAAGTTAACTTTGAGTTTTCTTACTTTATGACTCTTGAGTGTGAAAGGTCTCTGTTAACCTTATATAGTTAGTTTGACCAAATTATCCCCACTCGAGGTTCACTTACTAGCTTTTCCACCGCATCTCATGGTCTATCTCAGCAGATTGGATATGGATGGAATTTACTCAGTTGTCAAGTAGCTGCGGTTGAAAGCTTATTTTGTCTAATATACTACACAACTTTTAAAACCAAATTTATTATCATCACATAACAACCCTAGTCAAATAGGATCACTTAGCTGGTGGACACAGCTGGATGCTGATTGTTTTTATATTTTGGCACTTTTGTATTTGTTCTTGTCAAAGACCTCAACCTTTTACTCTGCACCTGTAATCTTATATGGTGTCAAAGACCTCAACCTTTTACTCTGCACATATGGTGTCATTATAGTGCTGTTATTATTACCATTATTACATTACCATTACCACAATCTTGAGTGAATACGTATGCTGTTTTCTATTCCAAGATGATTCCCATTTCCCAGGTTTTAAACAATTTTATATGTCCAGCTGTTTCTCTCTCACGTCTGTAATGACATTTATTCATTTAGCTGACACTTAAAAGAGACTTAAAAAAGCTATTTATGTAAGAGGTTGCACACCTCTGGAGCCACTAGAGGTTGCTCAGGGACATATTGGTGGACACAGTGTCACAGTGGGGAAATGAACGCAGGTCCCTAAAGCGTGTGTCTTATCCTCTGCGTCATCACCACCCCGTTAATTATTAATACCTGGGGTTCAGCCATTAACAAATAAACAAGTAACCACTGACTATATTGTAAATGTCCATAAAAACTTTCACTGTCACTCTATTGTTGTGTATATTGAATACAGACACATAATTCGTCCACAGTCTTTAGGTTTGTCACTGTTTTGCAATTACTTAGCCATTGCTCACTGTAAAAAAACAACACTTCCTTTGTCATTATTCTTCTATAAAAATTCACATAAAACCAAGGAGCCCTTTAAAAAAACGCAATGAATCTACCTTACTTGCATCATTGCTGATTTTCTGTGTATTTATCCTTTTTGGCTGATTTTTTTATTTATTGACTTTGTTTTAAGTTGAAAGATTCTTGTCAAAACAGTGATTTATTATCTGGCAAATCAGGAGTAAAGATAATTTTCAAATGGGATCACAAAAAAAAAGACACTAATCTGTCTACAGACGCTAGGAGCAAGCATTGATTGACTTTCTGTATAATCTACAGAGGCCTGTCAGCAACATCACAACACACTTCTGTTGAATTCAAAGCCTTTAGAGAGATTCTGTTCAAATTTAAAACTAATCAACACTAAGCAAAATCACTGAGCAAAACAACATCACTAACACGGCAGCCACAGAACACTGCCCTAACCAGACCGTAAATCAATGCCCCTGACTCACAAAAAAGTTTCTCTGGCCTGACCAGAATTATTTTTCTGTATGACTTTGTTGTCTTGTCCAAGTGGTAGATCTTTCCCTCTTCTTTCTCTCTTCCACTTTCCTTCTGTAGTCCTGGATGATTTTTCTCTGTAGACGCTTGTGTGCTACCAAGTGCCAGCACCAAAATAAATATAAGCCAGATTTCCAGTGCAGTGTTAATCTCAAATAAGCATCAGTTTGGTATAATAATGGTAACATGCAAAAGCTAAAATGAAACACTAGAAGGTTGAGTATATTTTTTTTCAGAAACAGCTTGTGTATCAGTAGACATAAGAAAGCATTTGTTTTAAATAAATTTACATTTCATAGATTGCGGCTCTGCAGATCTGCTGCTATTACATCCCAGCTTCCTACCGCTAAAGACTGCACCCAAGTTTGACAAGATAAAATTGTGTCACTTAAATGGTAGGTTCAGGTATTTTCCAGTCTATCTACTTGAAACTTACTGTTGTAATTGTATGATTGGTGCAATTGTTCCTCCTGATTAAACTGGCCCTGTGCTATGATGGGGCACAAGTTCAATGTAAGGGATGAAGGAAAAAGTATTCAATCCCTGTAAAAGTGCATTCTGAAATTTAGCCCAAGCTACTACAAGGCTTCAACAGCCCAATAAGACAGGTATAAAACTAACTTTGCCACTTGACTTAGTTCAGGCTGAACCCTTTTATTAGCTTCATCTGAACTTAGACACAAAAGCAGGAGAAATGACCACAGCAAATTCTGAACATTGGGGGCAATAATGGAATAAAACTTAAAAAAAGGTTTTGTTGGATGGATTACCTTGAAAGTTGATACAAGTGTTTACATCCTCCGCAGGGTGAATTGTAGGTCTTCTTTGGTGATCCCATGACCTTCCCTCAAAATTTTACTTTGCGTTTATAAATTAATATGCAACATTCCTAACAGCCTCAGCTGTACTGTGTTTAGTTCTAATTAAAAAATGTAATGCTAACATGCTAAACTAGAATGGTCAACATGGTAAACATTATACCTGCCAAACATCAGCATGTGAGCGTGCTTGATTTTAGCCTCAGAATTGACTGCATATCTCAACATATGTGTAGATATCCCCAAATAACAGACACAAAATGCAATTTTCCGACAACAACTGAGTTCCCACGGGACTTCAGCGTGAGACTACAGCTAGCCGTCTAAAACACTATTTAGGTGAATTTAAACAATGGCTAAGTTGCTAAACGGATCTTGTTGTCATGTAAGAGCCCTGTTCATGTTGGACAGACATTTTAATGGCATTTTGTGTCTGTTAAGAGGCACAAAGACACTCTTTATGTAAATGACCCCATAACTGCTGTTTTAGCTGCGTGGGAGCTCTTGGCATTAGCTGTAGCAGTTCCATGTTGCAAGCACCAATCCGGCTCATTTTTTTTCCTATAGACAGAACTCACAAAGGTATAACGATCAAGATTAACTTAAAAATTGCCTGGAGTTCTCCTTTAAATTGCAAACCTTCTCTCAGCCAGAGAAGTTTAAGTATGGCTTTCTGGAGAACGAGCACCAAACTTGTTTATATAAACCAACTAGTTCTTTGAGAGACTCAATTTTATTTAGAATCAGCATACAGGTGATATAGCTGGCCAACTTCTAATTTCAAAGTTTGAAAACCACAGTGTATAACAATACATCAACCTCTCTGTGCCCTTACACACACTATTCTCCCCTTAAATAACTCTCCTCTATTATCGTCTCCTCTGTTGTTCTCTTAACTTGTAAAACCCCTCATTAACTTGAGATGGTCTCCTAAATCCTCCATGATAGAAAGGAATATATTCTCTGCTTTCAACTTATCCTCAGGGATGAGATGGAGAGAATGGTTGGACATTTGGATGGAGGGATCAGATGAATTTGTAGAGGCCACAAAATTTTATATCTCTCTTGTGGAAAACAGAATGAGCGAATGGATTGATGGATAGATAGATAGATAGATAGAAGTGAGCGGGTGGGAGTCCCATTAATGATGTGAATGATTAGTGATTGGACATGAGGCGGATGACAGAGGGTAGCAAAAAAGACAAGAAAGAGAGATGTCCATAAAGTTAATTTTCATCTTTAATTTTGTACCATGCTGATTTTGATTTGATAATGAAAGTCTGCATTAGGTGTAGTGTGTGGCAGTATGTTCAAAATTAGTGTCTGGAGCTATGTACCTCTTAGTTGTATCAAAAGTAGTTTCTTTGTCATGGATACAACGGCTTTTTAGATGTGGTGGAAGTACAGTAATATTTGTCTTGACAAACAAGGCGTAAACAAAAGTTGTTGAAAAGCAAAAACTTTACTGCTTAGCATTTATTTGTTTAGCTGATGCTTTTATCCAAAGCAACTTACAATTGCTATTCACATCAGAGGTCACACGTCACTGGAGCAACTAGGGGTTAAGTGTCTTGCTCAGGGACACAGTGGTGGATGGGTCACAGTGGGGGATTGAACCCGGGTCTCTTAGACCAAAGGCACAGTCCTAACTATTGCGCCATCTCCACCCACTTAGCAGCCAACAAAAAGAACAACGAAGGTTAACACAACAAACATGTTGGAAGAAACACAACGTCCACCTTCCAGCAAAGCACTGAATGTTAACCCAAAAAATCCACTGACTCCAGCTACGGTGTGTTACGGCTGCGCCGCAGTTACCGTAGGTAATCACAGCCATTGTAGTCAATGCTCGTGAGTCCACCAGACAAGGCCGCAACCCGTCCCAGAAGTGGCACTCTGCTTCGCCCCGCAGAGAATAGGTAGTTGTTGGGAATATTTCTTAGGTGTCTTAATTGATGTAAAAGGGAAGGGTAAGACAGGTCTAGCTTAGAGTAATATACCTGACTCCATAAATATTTGACATTATAGGTTTAGGTATTTCTCATTTGTACTTGTCCTCGTCAAGAAGACAACAATAGACTGATTAGCTAGAGACAGTAGCTCAGGCGTCAGGCTAGCAGATGTGAGTGTTCTCTGGGAATCTAACAAGGTTGAGCCATACAAGAATGTTTACAAGAACTAACTGGCTCCACAGATTAGAGTACAACTCTTGGATAGTAAGAGATTCCAATATGACGAAGCATTGGAATCTAAACTCAGATAGATTAGGTGTTCTAGGTGAAGGTGACCTAATAGAGAAACCTACAGGCTCTAGGGGGAAGAGAGAAACATAAAAGGGACCACAAGATGTTATCCTACAGATTTGGTGTTGGCATTTGACATGTTCACATGTTGTATGCTGGCACTGTATCTCCTCGGCCGGGCTCAATAAACTATGCTAAGTCTTCATCAGTCTCCGAAACTTCTTCACACCTGAACCTGGCTCACAACAATAATTCTCAACAGTAGTAGGTCTATTTTTGACACAAGCCATGTCAAGCAGCCCAGAGCAGATCGAACCAGGCAGGAAGTCAGACACAGAACGGTATAGAGAATCCGGTCAAAATAATACACCCTGTCATCGTAAAACAACAATAAACACGGTTAAAACAGATAAAACAAATCATTCAACTATGTAACCTACTTAATCATAGTAAACGCTCTGTATTTGTATAGCGCCTTTCTAATCTTTGCGACCACTCAAAGCGCTTTTACACTACATCACATTCACAAACTGGTAGAACAGCTTGGAGGAGCCAGGAATTGAACTGCCGACCTTCCGATTAACAAGCAACCTGCTCTACCTCCTGAGCCACAGCTGCAATAAAAACACTGATTACCAAATCAACAAATTCTAAACATGTCAGCAAAATCAGGCATTCAAAATGCTCTGATTCTGAAATGCTCCTTGTGGGAAATGCCTGAAGTTGACAGAACGAAACAGGGTCACAAGAAGCCATGATGAAGGTAGTATAAGCACAAAAAGGAGGAATTAATAACAAGTCAATGTGGGGCAGGCTGCACACTCCACTGCTGAAACGCTTTCAGTGGACTTTGACGCTGAGCTATGGATGCATCAAAACAGTGGTGCAGCCGTAACGTGCCATAGCTGGAGTCAGTGGGTTCCTGCCGTTAGAAGTGAAAAGACAGGAGTAAGAAAATAAAACAAACTAGTTTTGCCTAAGAGGAAGCATAGGTTACACAAACCACTTCTTTGTCAAGCATATTTTCGTCTTAATGTTCATACTTTTAGCATCCCAATTGCTGTCGTCAATGCTTTGCTCGTTAGCTTCTTGATTTTGTAACTTCAGCTCATCAACAGATACACAATAGTGGCCATCAGATTGTATTTTTAAAATTTAGTTAGCTAGACATATTCACATGTTGGGTGAGTCACTACCTGCCTATTGCCAGAGATACTCTTACCTGTTGCTAGTCAGTGGTCAGTGGGCTTTTGGTGAGTAACACTAGTTGTTAGATCAGATAAGCCATATGCACGACGACTGTAAAATGAAAGTCTTTTCACTTTACTTGATGTCTTCTTTCCTCTCCATCCCAGTCTTGTGACGAAAACTGTTCCGCTTTAATTAATAGTGTTTCCCTCCCCTTGGAATATCCTTTGCTGCTCAGGCATCAACAGAATTAAATGCGCCAGGGTCCTGTTGCAGCAGAGGCTGCTGTTGTTGCCGCTCAACAAAAGTTACTTAGTCTCACTTTGAATTTGATTCGCCTGTGCTCTAAAATCAGATCTCACACAGAAGCAGTTTTACAAACAGTTCACATTCTGGTTGTTTTAGTTCATTCCACCCATACTTAGTAATGAGGCTACATCATAATTCTGTTAGCAACACACACTTACACATCACACTCCTTGGATGTTTGCCTGTCAAAGAAACAAACAGTCGATATCACAGACTTTTGGATGAGCTTGCATCATATTGAGCAGAAATCAACATCTAACCTTCAACAACTCTGCACTCACAGGCACAGTCTGTGTTTTGCTTTGGGCAGTTGACTGCTCTGGGAGATGCAATGAGAGAAATGGGAAACATAGTTATGAGCTCTCACTGAAAAGAAAAAAAAAAGGGCCTAGATACAGTGTTATTAAATAGAAACAACAGTTGGTGTGTTCATGGTGATGGAGATATGTCATCCATTGAAACATTGTGGCTCCTTTGTGTGTTTTTAATAGTTTTGAAGCAATGGAGCTCTTTGAAACAACAAATAGGTGTGGTTTTCTAAATGCCGATCAGGGCTGGGCTATGCTAACTTGTTTCATAGGAAAGTACAATGATAGCAGGAATCTAAACAAAATAATAAACTACAAAGTTAATTCACTAAAAGAAATTAACTGGTTTCATTTTCTTAAAACATATTTGTCATTCTGCACATTGCTGCAGCTCCTCTTTTCCCCGTGTGTTGAACGTCTTTGGTGGGAGTTTCACATGCGCAGTTCCTAGTTAAGGACAACTACCCAAACAGAAGCAGAGTATGACGGGTCGTGAGAAGCAGATAAACACGGCTTTGGTTCAGCCGTATAGCCCCTTACCAGCTGAGCAACATGGACTGGAGCAAGAGTTTCAGAGTGGTAAGTTGTTAGTCTGTAACAAATGTTACCTTTCATCCATAAAGTTTTAACTGAGCTCTGTTTCCACATCACAGTAACAACTTTATGTTCATTGCTTGCCTGGAGGATAGCTAGTGTTTGGAAGGGAGAGGAGAGGCAGCAGGCGGACATCTTGTCACTGTGTGCTGCAGCTCGGTGCGTTTTTCCAAGGTGTTTGAGGCATGAGCATTATGACGCGTGTTTTCTTGTGACGTCACAAGAAAGCGGAAGAAACAGTTCGACTACAAACAAGTGGGTTTCAGGCAGTTCAGGGCAGTGTTTTCTGTGGGAGATGAACTCCCTTCGGGCTGGACTTCGGGCTTTTTTCACTTTGCAAACCTGTTAAATGCACATCAAAGATATAACTAAGTAAAGGAGAGGGAAAAAGCCAAAAAAAGGTTAAAGACCTCTTTAACTCCAATTAACCAAGCATACTGTAGAATAATACAAACCAATGAATAACCTGGCTTCAAGAGGTGCTTTAACTCGAAGCGAGAAACTCCCTTTGGAAAAAGATCACATGCCAGACATTAGTAGTTGATATTGATCGCTAAATCTTCGCTAAATCTTTTAGCCCTTGATAGTTTCATCATTTAATATTGTGTAGTGACTTTAATCAGTAAATATATTCACACCAACACAGTAACTTACTCCTAATACACAACCGTCTGTCCATTGCTGTTGTAACGTTAACTGATGAGTATCCTGCAGCGGGTCTTCCACTTGCTGTTTCATTAGCGCTCGCCATATTGTGATTGACTTGCACACCAAGCCACTTGTTGTGCTAACCTCAGTCCTACTGCCCTCAACCTTGTCTGATAACTCGTTTGGAGTAACTGTAAAGTCACAAAGTATTTGACGTTAAGGCATTTATTTAATCCTATGAAAGGACAAGAGAAAAAATTAAGACCTATGTAAACAAAATGTAATACTTTTAAGGCCTTTTTTTAGATTAAAATTAAGATTAATAAAATACTTTTAAGAGCAATGTTTTCTGTGGGAGATGGGAACCCTGGGTACCACGTCTAACAAATACTTCACAAAGACAGGAAAACACAATTTCTCATCATGCACGTTTAATTCTTAACTAAACTGTACCTTAACTTCATCAATTAACTCCATGGCTAAGTGTAATTAATTATCCCTTATGCTTGGTAATTTACTCCGAGTTACTTGTGGGCCACCCAGGTACCTTGACACCACTATTCACACTGGTGCACCACCACCTAAATACAGCAAGATAAACACAAACGCCACAATAAAACTAAGTTAAGCATGCACACACAGCTGTCATACACACCACCACCACATGCAATGAAGGGGAAAGACAGTTTCCTGTCTACTGTAGTAGTTATTTAACGCATATACAAAAAAACATACCTTCTTAATACCTGATAGATGATATATACCTCAAGGTGGTAAATAGTCACCCCAGCTCTGACTCCACCTCATTTACAGATCAGACGTTTAGGCCCACTGCAATGTAAATGATGCTATCAAAAGGCACACCAACAAGTAAACTTGCATAGCTTTACTAGACATCTTTTTACCTCAGGATTATCAACAACCACTCTGTGGGGAACTTCAGCATGACAGGCTATTCAGCTGACGAGGTCTGGACGACAGATGGCTTAAAATACCTGTGATTAAAACATGTTCACAAAAGTTAAAACATTGTCAGCCTTTACACCTGACTTCTACAAGACGAACCTGCTCTCTAGCCACAATGGAACACCATGCCTACAGAGAGATCCTGAGTGTTCCCTATAAATCACTCTTAAGGAGGCACAGGTGTGTGCCTGCTTCAGGGGAGACAGGGGGTGGAGCTTCACTGAGAGGCTGCAACCGACTGATGCTTTACTAAGCCTGCAATCACATTTGCATAGCACATAAAACACAAAGGTTTCCACATTTGAAAATGATGTATGATTGATGTAAGATTTCTGGTAACATGGAGCTGGCTAAGCTGTCAATCTTTTTCTACAGCTTCAAATGATGCAGTTCAGTCTTACTGGTAACAAGGTGTGCCTAAAGTTTTGACCCAGATTGGGTTCACTATTTATTCTCCCACAAAGTCTCAAATACTGCACCTCCTTAGCTGCATCCAAACATCTTTCCCTACATGCTACATAGTGTACTGTATTTACTTTCTGCCAGCATGCTCTCTTTACCTATGGCTAAGTAAAATAAAGAATTGAAATGTAACGTACTTCGGTCACAATGTGCTGGGGGGCAGTAAAAATATTCCGTATCTCTCATTCTGTTTAATAACTTGCTGCTACAAGCTCCCTTTACTCCGTCCTACACACATTCACGTTCACAAATGTTATCTCTAGAAAGTCACACTGCATTAAATTATTAAATTATAGCAATAACACTTCATGTACATCATGATCATTTTTGGCCTTGGCCGTGTCCAGACAGAATATTTATACTTTATGCCTGACTTGTTTTGGCTGAAAACTCGCCTCTATGCCTATTGGCCTGGCTGCACGGCATTACCTCTGCAAAGCACAAATGGCACTCAAGTGTTTGTGTCCCCGCTGAAAACACGAGCAGACACCTGTTCAGCTCCATAAAACCAACTCCCTGTGAAAATTCTGCTGGTTTGCCTTTGAGCGGCATTAGTTCTTTCTGGATTTTACGGCTAATCTATCTGGTTACGTTTCCTCCTTCTCTCTTTGGGATTTTCTAACAGGACATGTACATATTTGTTATGTACTAATCTACCACAGATTTCATGGCTAATGAACCGCACCCCCCCCTTCCCTCTCTGCTTACTTCCCAATCCCTCTCTGTCTGTTTTGGGGTCTTGTAGGATCTCACTGACTTATTATTGGATCAGTGTGTGTTTCTGTGTGTGTCTCGGAGGTTTATAACGAGGCTTCTACAGCACACTCTTCAGTAATAATCCAGTAAGCAGCATTATGGTTTACGGCGTGGAGGCCAGTATAATAGGCCTCTCTTGTCACTACGGTCAGGAGCTTTAATGTTATGCTTTGATTTTCTTAGACAGTCATGCAGCAAAGCGTAGCCACGAACACAAAGAACACAGCCAAAAGTTGCAGGGATCACATTAATGCAGTAAAATATAGCAACGGATAACATAAAAAAATAGCCTAAAGTATCGTGAGGAATACACAAGGGAAAAATGGTCCAATGAGGCAGAATGTTAAACCAGCCTGTATTATGGATGTCCCGCTGGTTCAACAAACATAGAAACATTGTTTTTTTAAACATGTGTTCCTAATTTTAACTGGAAAAAAAACCCACCAGTTGTAAAAACAACTTAACTTCCAGAACACATTTAAACCTGATTTGTACTGAGCACGAACATTCACTCTTGACCTTTGAAAACTTTTTTTGACAAAACAATTCAAACTTAAGGCCTACCTACTGTACAAGCTTGTTTCAGAGCTTTTAACCGCATCACATATCAAGGCTTTAGTAGATGAAGTACATTTAGTTTTCTAGTTTTTAAAGAGCTGCTTCTAGTAATTTCTACCAGACTTGAGCCTCAAAAAAGGCACACATGATCAGCACTATCAAAGCAAAGGTGGGTCTGTGGACCTCACAACAGAGAAAAAAAGAGACTCACTTCCAAAACCTGGAGGATAGAGCAGAATTCAAAAAATTCTGTTATTTCTGTCTTATTTCGGTAGAATGGCAACTGATTTTGAAAGAAGAATTCACCTCAAACTTTTTCAGACTTACACTGAAGCTTTTAAGAAACTTTTTACTGTACTTAACTTCAATTACTAGTTAATTTAAAAATAGGCTTTTAGAAAGTTTTAAAAATAAGATGTTCTATCACGTTCCACATTACTTCACCAGCTAACACGGCCCATATTACCGTCCTGTGTACCACCGGTATAATGTCAAATATCAATGAAAGGATTAACGGTAAAAAGCAAATTTCTTTACAAGCCTACATGTATGGCTGGGCAGCCAGGTAACTGTACAATAGCTTGGAGCATGGATTAGTTCAACCTCAGGCTGATAAAATATTACTGGAACGTTGCTAAGGGAGTTTACCTGAGTTTCCAGCAAGTTGTGTAAACTTGTTTCCTTGTCTGTCTATAGCTGCTCTCACACTGGCTTTTTCTCCCCAGGAATGTCACATTGTGTCAATGCCCGGCTCGCTGCGCCGAGTGAAAGGTACGGAGCCGGTGTTGATCTGCCTCTGAGCAGGGAACACTGAAGTAACAGAGCCTGAACATGTCTATGTGAAAGGCCACAGTGTTTCTGTGTTTATTGCAGGATCTCTGTATGAAAGCGGTTGTGTTTCGGATTATGCTCGCTCATGAGTTCAAGCGAGCAGGCGTACAAACACACACGTGGTTGCAGTCGCCGCTGAAAACTCCATGATACCCCTTTTAAGCCCTCCTCCAGCCAGTTTTAACTGCCGTTTTTGATGAACATTCTTTCTCAAACAGAGAATGGGGGTGTGGTTAATAGTCGGACGTAATGATTTACCATGACAACCAAAAACTGACTGCAAACTTGACTACTAACAATATACTGTGTTAACATCATGACACTGTAAAGTTTAGTACACTTTACTGTCTGTCAGGAGTAGCTATTACTTACCCATGACAGAAACTAATGTGCGCGTATCAGCTGTTATCAATCATATGGTCCTGTCGCACACTGCACAAGATAACTCCCACTACTTTTTATGGTGTGCTTACTTTACCGCGTAAAGGGGGGGGGTCTAACTTAACGAGGCGTGACGGTGTGACAGTTTTTTACGTCACCACCCTGTTTTAACAACTAAGCAACTTTTGCAACTTTGAGCACAAAATTTTGCTATTTGTAAAAACAATATTTGGCCAAATATGCAGGTAAAAACATTGTAAGGAAGTGACTCAGAAAAACATGAAATATCATAGAAATGTCAAAATACACTGGAGGGGGGCTTTAAGTACTACTCTGATTAGATTGTGCCTAGAGCTCTGTTGTGATATCTGGGAGAATGTAAAAGGTGTATGACATACACATAAAATGATACTGAGAAAGATAAGGGAAGAATAAGCACAGCAAAGACGAAGAATGAATACCGAGTAGGCGTGTAAGGCACGAAACAATGAATGTCCAAGAGGGAACTACAAAAAACAAGGAAAAGAACCTAGTTGCTGTTTTTTCAAAATCATTCTTTTCTTCTATTGTGCCATTTCACCCGCCAATAATTTGAGTGTGTGTGTCCATGCTGGTGTATGTTTTTGTGTCTCAGTGGGCCTTTTTAAAGTGATTCATATTTCAGGCTTTAGAAGCAATATTCACTGGACCCTCAGCTCTCCTCTATTCTCTTCTCCTTCCCAATTCACTGCTGGCTTTGGATGAAAAAGCTCCCCCACTCCCCATAATGCAAGGCTCAAACCAGGCAAACCTTATCTGTTGGGGTGATACAAATAATGTACATTTTTCACCACAGTATAAACACACGGCACTAAAATAGCTTATTTAAAATTATCGATGGAATCTCCAAAATTCCAGAGACAATGTTATTTATTATAACATTTATTATTTTTATAACTAGGTTAAATCAAATTGATTTCTCCTCCTTTCATAGTCTGTCAGAGGTAGTGTATTTTATATTTGTATGTAACCCTTGAGGTAGGTAAATACTTAAAGCCCCCCTTCAGTGTATTTTGACATTTCTATGATATTTCATATGTATGAGTCACTCACTTCCTTACAATGTTGATTACCCACATAGTTCGCCAAATAATTTTTGACAAATAGCTTAATTTTCTGCTCAAAGTTGCAAAAGTTGCTTAGTTGTTAAAACGGGGTGGTGACGTATGACTATAGTAAATTCTATAAGCCATACGTCATTCTCCAAGCTTGCGCAGGCGCGCTGTCACGCCTCGTTAAGTCAGAAGACCAAACCAATAAACATCATTGTGAGCTAGCTAACCAATTTATTATGTCGTTTACAAAAACGCGTCGCACTTTCACCTGCCACCGTCTTATATATAGTCTGCAACATTCATTTTACTGACGGCCGTTTTACCAATGCATCGATGGAGGCTGCCCCCCACACACCCCCGCGGTAAAGTAAGCGCACTATAAAACGTAGTGGGAGTTATCATGTGCAGTGCGTGACAGGACCATCGACTGTGTGATTGATTACAGCAGATACGCCACATTAGTTCCTATCATGGGTAAGTAATAGCTGCTCCTGCCAGACAGTAAAGTGTACTAAACTTTACAGTGTCATGATGTTAACACAGCATATCATTAGTGAACACTCCAGCCGGTCAGTTTTTGGTTGTCATGGTAATGTTACGTCCGACTATTAACCACACCCCCATTCTCTGTTTGAGAAAGAACGTTTGCCAAAAATGGCAGTTAAAACTGTCTGGAGGGGGGGTTTAAGTAATAGGTCACAACAGACCGTGGTATATGCTTATTATATCACAGTTAAGGGGTGTTGTGGGCAACCCCCTTAACTGTGCTTTTCTAAAATGGTTACCAAGTATGGCAAAAAGAATGCACTACAATTTGACTTTATTTAATCAACAGACATTTCTTTATGAATACAAAAAGTAGTCCCACCAGGCTGCCAGTAGGCTACATAGGACATGACGGTTGCTAAGCAACATACATCAAAGGCTGGAATTATTAGAACTATTTATTATTTGCACGTTGCTGTTTGTTGTGCAGCCACTAAAAAACTAACCAGCGTCAGTAGATTGACTTTGGTAACTTATAATATGCTTGCTACTGTGTGCTTGCATCCAGCAGTGTGAATAATAATAATACTTTAATATTATACCTACCATAAAGGGCAGAATTCCTTCTCTCCTTGAGCAATAGTCTTTTTAACAGGCTATTGAAACTTACACAAAAACGCACAAACACACACAGCTTCAACGAAGTTTGTGTAAGAGGGAAATGTTGAATCACGTAATAAAGACTTTAGGGCTTTTCACTTTAGTCCGAACCAAAATTGCAGGTGTGAAACCTTTCCCAGACCACAGTCCGGACCAGACAGATGAAATTTGGTCCGACAAAAAGAGGTAGTCTCTGTCTGGATCAAACAGAACCATGGTTTGGTTCGTTTCTGGTGTCAAAGCATTTTCTGGATGGTTCAGACTTCCAGACTATTTACAGGAAGTTCAGCGGTTGTCATGTAAACTGGAAACAAACAAATGAACTGAAATAAGGACACAATTATAAATCCCCCTGTGACAGCTCATCTTTTGATGACGGCTGCTATGGAAGCACACTGCCACACACATATTTGCTCTCTCCAGAAATGGAGGTGCAAAAGGATTGCTTGCTGTCTTCTCCTCCTTTCCTGTCAGCGACATTATAATGTTCACACAACAAGGATGTTTAATTTCGAATTTGAACTAGCCTTCAGTATAGTTGGTGCTGCTGGTAGTAATGCCATACTAATAACAATATAGTGGCAAATGTGCATATGCTCATTTTTTTCACTAATTCTTGTCAAAGTTACCCTCTGAACTGTTTAATAAACAATCAATGTCAAGTACAGGGAGATGCAGCGCACATAGATGATGACAGGACACAAGTCTCTCATGTAAAGTTTTAAACCAAAACTAACTAAATGTATCAAAAGATGAACTTTAGTTCAGACCTTGTCGTGGACTCAGTGGTGGTGACTCAGTCTTTCAATTTTGTATGTGCGGTAACCCTTCACTTGACAACCAGCTGAATACTGTATTTTGACAGGTTTTTGAGAGCCAAATGCTAAATTTCTATGCTTAGGGAGCTAAAGTCACTATGTTAGACATGGATTTGGTTTAATATGTCACGGGTGGCTTTATTTCTTTCTCAGTCTAAAAGTTGGAGTCTTCTCAAAAATGGACTGAAATGCAAAAGTTTGTCATATCATATCTATAAAGGAAGAAAAGGAATAACTTTCAGTTCAGTGCAATAATGTTGTCCATACCTTATGACATTTGTAAGGTATGGACAACATACCTTAGAGTATGTTGTCCAACTCTATTTGTTTGCATATAACCTGTTTCCTGTTTCTTTTGACCCGGTTTTCATTTATATTTGTTACTCCTCTTCACCTCTGGGTTTAAACCACCTTGAGGACGTAACAATGGTAATGTTTTGACACCACTTATAGCTCAGTACACAATTACTGCTGTTATCTGTGTAAAATGGAAGAAAATCGACTTGAAGCCCAAAAAGACACTTTGAGTTGTGGCCTACGCACACAGGTGTATTGACAAAGATAGAAGCGTGTCTGTTCCCTTACACCCATGTGAGATGGATGATTGAAGAATGTGCTTAAAACACTTCCTGTGCAGACATTTCAAGTCCTCACCCTGTCAAAACTTTTCATTTGGGTTTACTGTTGGAAAGCGGCATTGACACTTAAGGCGTCATCAAAGCAGACGGACAGGCTGGCGAGCAGGGACAGAGACTGGGAAAAGATTTGTTTGATCACTGCATATGAAAACACTGCTTGTCTGCAGACACCAAATACTCAGCAAAGGTCTGAGAGGTGTACAAAAACAACTTGGGATTTCTAGACAGTGTTTGTCTACACAGTCTAAAGTGTTATTTATTTTCCCGTGTTATTCTCTCCAAATTGTGTATATACACTCAGTTCACTTACTAAGTGGAAGTAAGTACTTACTGTTACATACTAGTGGTTTGTCACTATCAGCAGAAGTTTCAAACAAACCAACAAGGCCCAGGTTTAAAATAATTATGCTGACAGATATCTCGCCAGGTGTTATTTAAAAGACATGTGATTTTATAAACCAAAGCCTAGGATGACCAAAGAAATTGATGTCAATTCAGTAATTTCAACATTTCTTATTATTTTGTGGCCCAGTAATGGACACAGACAGGGAGGGAGAGGCTTAAGTAACAGGTTTAATGAATAATAATGAATGGAGGCAATGGAGGCAGGCAGGGTGATGAGTGTAGAGGAGTGGTCAGCAAAAGGCGACCCACGGGCCAGAAGTGGCCTGCCAGCAATAATATCTGGCCTGCGGCCAGATTGCTTTGATAGCAGGAAAATAAACAAATGGATAGCGGCTGTTGCTGATAGCTACAGATACTCACATAATCATTTCCCCTTAGGTGATTGTGCCTATAAAATAAAAGTGAGAGAATGTTTTTTTTTGTAGCAAGGGGCGTTGTCCGGCAGCCCCCTTAACTGTGATATAAAAAGCGTATATAATGGCCTGAAGTGAGCTAACTGAGTGAAGTAGGCTAACAGACGCGCAACAATTTGACTACAAAAAGTAGTTCCACCAGGAATTATTAGAACTATTAATTTATATCTATTAGCACGTTGCCGTTTGTTGTGCAGCCACTAAAAGACTGCCCAGCGTCAGGAGACTTTGGTAACTTGAACTTATATGATATATGTTTGCTACTGTGTGCCAGCGGTCAGCACAGTGCCTAAAATAATAACTCCTTAATATCATACCTACATAAAGACTGGCATTGCGTCTCTCCTTGAGCAATAGTCTTTTGAACAGGTTATTAAAACTTAAACTTTGTTGCAATATTGCAGACATCTGGGGCAAGTAGTGGACTGCTCTGTGTGTGTGTGAGAGAGGGAAATGTTGAATTACAGCTTACAATAAGCAATGATTTCTCTCTCTCTCTCTCTCTCTCTCTCTCTCTCTCTCTCTCTCTCTCTCAATTCAATTCGCTTTATTGGCATGACTGTGAAACAATATTGCCAAAGCATCATACATATAACATGACAACAATCAACCCCATACATTTCATTAAAGAGAATTAAAGCATAAAGTAATCAAAGTGTATGTGTGTTTGTGTTAAAATATATATATATATATATATATATATATATATATATATACTCTATATATAAAATAAATAAAACCGTAAGCGTGTGTTTGTGTGTGTGTGTGTTAAAGAATGTATTAGAAATAAAATAAATAAAATGATAAGCATAATTTGAAATAATATTCTCTCTCTCTCTCACACACACACTCTCTCATTATTTATTTATTTAGGCTATTTATCTCCGCCTGTAAAGATTATAACTCGAACCCTGTTCGTCGTGGAGTGACACGGATCTGTGCAAAGGAATTTGTCGTCATACCTGTTATGAACCAATCAGATTGTTTGATTTGAGTTACCCGTTTTATAATATAATATATATAATAATATATAATATAAAAAAGAAGAATACACAATAAAGGTTTTTATCTCACTCACAAGTTTCTACTTTTAGGTTTTGGAAGCATTTCCATAGCAACAGAAATGCAGCAACTCTGTGTGTGTGTGTGTGTGTGTGTGTGTGTGTGTGTGTGTGTGTGTGTGTGTGCATAGTATCACACAGTGTGTGAGAAAACTGCATATGCATGTGAGAGGGAGTGACAAAGTTTCTTCGAGTACGTGTGACCACTGTATGTTGTGCTGTACTGTTTCACCTACAGACTAGTGTGTATGTTGTCCAAATATATTTGTCTACCTAAAAGCATGTGAAGATTTTTCCCTACACCAAAGGCAACAGGCTTCCCAGGTAGCAGTAGTGAAACAATGAATGCAAAACCCGTTGATACCATGCCTTATTCCATGGCCATTCAAATTTTAGCAAGGACTGATCTCTTTCCCGCTGTAGCATGGCATGTGGGCTTTACGTGATGACTAGTATTTTTCACAAGACCTGGCTCTCATGCCCTCTGGTTCACCAAATTCCTCACCTGCCCCCTAGCTTTTTAAGCATTTCTCTGCACTCAGAGCACTTTCCACATTTCTTTCACTTCCACTGACAGCCTTCATTTTTGCAATGTGTCCTTGCGCTCTTTTTTTATCTCTTTTCCTGTCTGTATTTTAGACAGTAGTTACTTCCATAAACAAGATTTATCTTAAGTCTTATCTTAAGACTTAAGAGCTCTCATGTCACCTTTCACAGATTTTAACTGTTCATTTGTGTCTTTTTATTTATTTTTCTTCCTGATATATGATCACAAAAACAACCTTCATGTAGTTTTGCAAACAGGGAAATAAAATCTTTCTTTTCACTTTTCACTTTTATGTGATTAATGTCTTATTGTCTTTTATCTTTCATTCACCACAGTGGGATATGTGCTCATTAAAGAACAAGAAACAAAAACAAAAACTATTAGAAACTAAAGAAAATCAAATCAGCACCTGCTGCTTGTCCTTCGAATATTTTACCTTTACTGTAGAGCTGCATGAGAAGGGGACACACATGAATCATGGGTGCTAATAAATGTGGAATTGGATTCCCAGTATGTGAGGTCACTGCAGTGTGTGTCACATATTTATTAAAATATGCAATTTAGGCAATTAATAAAGGACTAACAATTTGACATTTGACCTCCCTGCAAGTAGAGGGTGTGTTTGAGTGTATTTGAATGATTCTGAGTTCATGACATTAATTTATGAAGGGACTAAATGAGCTTTTGAGTCAGGTATGAAAATGACAAGAAAACAACCATGGAAAAATAGTTCAAGATTGAGAAAGTACTAATTTCAGTTTTGAAATGTTTGTATTTAATACTTAATATTTAATATTGTTTCTGTAGTTGCTGAAAACGGACCAAGAGCGCTACAGAACGTATTTCGTCACTACTTTCTTCTTGTTCTACTTCTGGTAGAATTCAGGCAGTGCAGACAGAAGAAGAAGAATTAGTAATAATGCTAATAATAATACTAATACTAATATTTTCATCCATTAGGCTGATGATACACAGAGCAACTTTTAAAGCAATCGTGCAGGGCAACGCTGTCGTCAATAATAATGAGTAAAGATTACTACCGTAATCCCCTTCCCCTACCACTCCGCCACCCGTCCCGCTCCGCCGCTATCCATTTAAAACATAGTCGGACTTGCCTCTAGCAAGATTGCCCAGCAACATTGCTCAAAAAGTTGCCCCATGTATCATCAGCTTTAGATAGTGGATGAGAATATAAGACATAATATCAACTCCCATTAACATATTGCTTGGTTAGGTCAAATGATAAAGTGTAGGGTTGTGAGTTTGATCCCACCTTTGGACAATTTTTTTTTCAACTAATGGATTTTGCAGCGAAAGTTTGTCTGATCACGGGATGTGTTGCACTGTTTTTGTTTCAGTGTTTGATCCTCATCCATCAGTCTACAGCCTGTATCTCCAGGCAGAGGACATTAAGGGGAATCTCAGAATCTCTGAATAATTAAGTAAATATAATTTCTTAATAAATATACCCAAAGAAACCTTTCTTGACTGGCTACTCTGCTGTCTCAGAAGAGAATCCTTTTGTGCTGTGTCAGCCACTGTAGCTGTCCTACGCTCTTTGAGAGGGGAGGGGGGCAGTGGTAGACTGGAAAGTTGGTTGCAATTCACAACCCTCACCACAGATGCCACTAAATCTTCCACAGTGAAGCTTTAATTGAGCGTCCAATGAAAAGCTTTCTTTTTTTTATGACACCACCGGAGTGTAGTGTTTCTGGGGGCCGACCGGACTTTATATTTAATGGAGAACAGTATTTTCTGGTTCTCCCTCTGATGTCCCCCACCTGCTCTGCCTCAACTAATGTTATCTGTGATTTACGGAGTTTGCTGATGAACAGATTGCTTAACTTGTTGCTAAAGTAACAGCTAACTGCTCAGCAGTTAGCTCTCATATTAGCTGAATTGCCTGGATTGGGTGCTCAGCAGCAGCAGAGCAGCTTTTTCCCCCTAGCTATCAGACTCTTAAGCTCAAATTCATCCTCAGCACTGCTCCACTGAATATAGTTTATTTTTGTCTAATATTTTGATAATAGCTTCTGCATTAATGTGTATTGTCTGCTATGTAGCAGAAAGAAGATACGAACTCAATTTCACTATATAACTTCTTATATTGTGACATAAAATGTACCTACCTATCCACTTATTCTCAACTTTGGAAACAGTAGTGTGAAAAATGAATCATAACTCTAGGACCACTTACTAGGGTTTAAAATTTTCAAAAAGAAAAGAATAACGCATTATATCACAGCAATGGGTGGTTCATATGGAGTGTTAATTTATGCAGTAAATGCAACACCTTTTTATTTTATTTTTATTATTTTATTTTATGTTACCCTATTTTAATACACACTACATCAGGGGTTTTCAAGGTCTGAGACTACGGGCCTCCACTCAGATAAGCTTGTAGCTTGTAAATTGTTTTAAAAAAAGCTTGTAAATTGTTTTTTAAAAAATAGTTTTAAAAAAGCATTTATCCCAAAGCATTTATTAGATTCTGACTCTGTGCCTCTCCTCTCCCTTCCAAACACTAGCTACCCTCCAGGCAGTCAATGGACAAAGTTGTTACTGTGATGTAGAGACAGAGCTCAGTTATAACTTCATGGATGAAAGATACATTTGATCAAAATAATAACTCACCACTCTGAAACTCTTACTCAGAGGTAGAAAGAATTTTTTTAAAAAGTACTAAAAGTACTATTACTTTGATCAGGGTACCTGCAGAGTCCTAAAAGTATTTAAAAAGTCTTAAATTTCATATTCCAAAAATAAGGCCTTAAAAGTATTAAATTTCATTTACAAAGTATTAAATTTCGTTTACCAAGGTCTTAAATTTTTCTTGTCCTTTCATAGGATTAAATTAATAGCGGAATATCATAAATAAATACTTTGTGTGCATGAGACTTTATAATATACCCCCTTTTGGTGTGACTCTGTTATACGGCAGAACAGTTAACATTCCTGTTTATGTCAGTGTTTAGCTTTATGCTCTGGACTATGAAGTGTTCGCGGTGCAAGAGCTCTGGCATCCAGCTCTGGTGCGTATGAGTCAATTGTCTGGAAAGAAAACAAAACGTCTCTGTCGTGCTACTAACAAGCTAGTGCTAGAAAGTCAACATAAAGTTGGACTAACTTACTTGTCCAAAAGAAAACAGGTAACAAGTTTTCGCTTTTTTGACTACAAAGATTCATCCCCTGTCGGCTCTTGTGCTAAATAGTATATATGGACCTCCATTAGTCATAATTTCACTACTCTTTTTACTTCTAATAAACCACATGACCTCTTCTTCTTCGTACGTATTCAACGTAGTGACGAAACACACATGGCAACTTCCGTGTAAGGGGATCTGCTTTGTTGTAGATAGAAATGGATCATTCTAAGTTAATAAAAACATAATTAATTATGTAAGGTCTTTATACAGCACTGATAACATAGTCAGTACATTATGTAAATTACATTGCATTTCTGTCAATAGATCCTCCTAAATATTACACACTGGACCTTTAACAGACACACAAAATATTGTCTGCATGACCAAGTTGTAGCAGTTAGTTGCATTTGTTGAATATTCTGTGCCATCATGACAACAGTCTGATCCTTCCTTACCTATAAGGTTTATAAGTATTATCCAACGGCCAGTTTTAAAGCCCTATTCCGTACATATTACAGACATGTACAGGATTAAGATGACAGATGTACTCAGCAATTATTATATATTACTAGAGGTGGGGAGGGGAAAGCAACACCTCTGTCCTGAGTGAATGATCATATCAGCCAGAAGAAAAGTTGGCCAAATCAGCCTTGATGGAGGCCTTCCTTCCTTGAGGGAGGAAGGTGTACTGAGCACAGAGAATAATATTATCTGAGATGTCCCCCAGGTTTTATTTTTTTTCAGGGGAAGTGGTATCGGCTGTTGTGGAGAGCGCCCCGAGCCACTTTCTTTGTGTTCCATTTACAGACCGAGGTCTGTGTAAAAAAAAAAGCATACAAAGAGCACACAGAGTGAACCGTGAGAAACATTTGTTGAATTGAACAAAAACTGTATTGGATTAGAATCGCTTAGTATCCCTTTAAAGTTACATTCACAGGAAATGTAATCTGAATGTAATCCAAAATAAAATGGTATTAACTGAAATAAACACATATTTGAGCTACATAAGCAATAATATTTTAGCTTAGTTCATACCAAACTGTATGAGTGTTTTATCCCTGATATCCGCTAGTTATATCAGCGTTGGAGGGTTACAGTATATCAGTGTAATCTCACAATAGTTTCAGTAGGATAGCTTGAGTTGAGATGATGTGCTTAAAGGTACCTGAACTGCAAATACAGTGCTGCAAATGAGTGAAATGTCAGTTGAAAGAGATTGACCTCACTTAACTGTGGTGAATCAGGATGAGCACCAACGGTCAATCCTAAGGATTATAGCCAGCTCACCGTTTAATCATTAGGAGCAGTCAGCCTTTCTAGCCTTTAGTTTTTACACTTTTGACCTGTTTTTTTTGCTGACAACACTGGGAATACAGCTTTTGTATCTTACAGTCAGACTTCCCTTCACAACTCTCAACTTTTCATCTTTTGCTGAGCTTTGTAGAGTTTGATGGGGAATTGAAGTTGTCAGCATCCTGCAGGTACCTCCTACATATTTAATATTCTTTTTTGGAGAAAGCATCCGTTTTTCCTCATTGACGCTGATGGTTATTAAATGGATACCAGTTTTTTTGAGCCAGTTGATTTTCATTGATATAATTTTATTGAACATGACATTAAATATATCACAAGTTGCTGTTTTTTATTATTATTATTATTATTATTATTATTATTATTATTATTATTATTATTATTATAACCTTGTATTAGTTATTGGTTGTTTTAACACACTCAGCGTTCTGGCTGATTGATTTGGTATTTAAAATACTTTAGGTTGTGTAAGTGTCAAATATTGAGGTAAAATGACATTATCTTTGGAGTAAGTGCAGGTTCTGGAGTATTTGGCATCAATCTTTGACTCTTATTATTGTAAGTTCACATGATGTAAAATTGTTTGGCACTTTCAACTAGGGATAGCACTGATCTGACACTGAAATCAGATATTGGTCCTATAGCCTGTTGACTTAAATAGCTGGATCGGGCATCAGTGACAAGGGGCCTGATCCAGTATCAATTTAGTCAATTCAGTTACATGCATACTATGCGATGTGTCAGCAGTGTGCCAGTAGACCAAAACACTTGGCTAGGAGAGCTGGCATGGGACATGAACATGGCATTTTTGGACTCTTCAGCCAGCAAGGTTTAAGAAGAAGCAAAAAGTAAATAATGTACAATGTAAGTTCTTTGGAAGAAGCTAGCTCGATAAAGAAAATGCACATGGAGGAGCGAGGAGGCTTGCTGGAGGAGCTGCAAGTGAGGATACACCGGTGTATCCTAAGCGGAAGTCTTTTCAGCCGCTGTGACGTTTAAAAGAGACGTAACATGTAGCTGGACCAACCCATGGCTGGAGCAGGATTCTACAGTTCCTGATGCATTAATTATTTAGAATGATCAAATGCACGATCAAACTTTCTGCCCTCACCTTTTTCGTGGTGCCTCACAAAGCCCTTCTCCAACCGCATTCCTTAATACCATGTCACTTTGATATCACTGATGTTGATATTGTTGAATGTGATGTGTGGATGGGCAGCAGGATCATAAAAATGAACAATGAATAGCAGCTGGCTGGGTGAAGCATCCCCTCAGATGCAACATAAAATAATATTTAAATCTCCCGACAGCATCAAGATCTATAATGTTAATTCATGTTCTGTGTTCTTCTCCACATCTAAATGGTCTCTCACACAATGCAGGTTCATACAATGAACCTGTTTGGAGTAAAGCAGTCATCATCCTCCTGATCAATATTGAGCTCCATCAGAGCATCTGAACATTTCAGAGGATAAAAGTTAAATTCTTTTTCTTCTGCAGTTTTCTCTGTCCTGTCAAGTTTATTACTGCAGTTTTTTTTTATTTTATCCATATTTGCTGTGACAATACTGTGTGCATGGAAATGTTGAAATGACTGCCACAGCCTCTCTAATCATCAAAGTAAAGTGTCAAAGAAAACACTCATACATCAATAAAATAAACACATGGAAAGAAAGAAATCACATGGAAAGCCAGTGGAGGTGGGGGTAAAATGCCCATGGAGGTGTAATCTGTGACTGTTTTCAACATATGCTATAATGTTTTTTGAAACCTCGAGGCTGAAAACAATGGACAGAAGATGCGCAGCTGTGCAACATCTCATATTTAACTGACGTTGCTTTAAGATGACGGCTCAGAGGCAAGGATATCTCATTTCTTAAATGCTCCTCACGCTCACATCTCGGGTGGGAGCGACTAAGACGCGATGCGTTGGAGTCGAGGGTCGAGGAAACACAAATTTGAGAATTGAGAAAGGCCCCGTATGTGTAGCAATAAACTTATTATACAACATAACATATTAACATTAACATATTTGGCAACTTGCTAGATGGTAATTGTAATTTTTTGTAATTGTCCTTATTTAGACAGTGGTGAATTACACTAGGTAGAAATGGTAGAAGCACCCAAATCTCACCAAATCCTACATCATTTTGTCTTATACATAAAAGAATGATTCCCAGTCTCTTCCTCACTGTGGGGTATACAGTTTACTTGGCATTGGCCAATACCCAAAGCCCTGGTATTGGTATCAGGACTGAAAAACTATCATGAGTGCATCCCTACTTTCAACCAAACAGGGGTTCTCACACCCACTCATCCTCGCTATCACTCTCCTCTCCCACTCCTGTGTTTTGTCTCTGTGAATATATTCTGTTTCTGGGGATGGAAAGATTAGTGACTGTGAGCTTGTTTGGTCTTAAAGTCTGTGTGAGTGTGTATTGCATCGAGCTGGTATTGAAGACATAAAAATTTGCTTCAGAGGGAAATGATTTCTTTAGAAACAATGTTTTAGGGGCTCTCTCAACATTTGTTCTTTAAAAACTTCCTACAGGGCTACATTTTGTCTTTTGGTGGTCTACTTAAAAGAAAAACTTAGCATGTCACTAGTCTTGTATATGTGGCCAGAAAGAAAGTTAGTTTATGTTGGTTAGGGCATATCATTTTGCTTGTCTTGTCTGTTCTCCACAGCCACAGTCTAATTAATAATATAGTCCACTATGGCGATAGGCAATCTATATAAGGTGGGATCTTCCAATGACTTCTCATTGATCTGTGTGATCTGTGTTGCCACTTCTTCCTCCTTAATTTTTATGTCTGTAAAGCAAAGACTCACTCTGGTCTTTTTTGAGACGTCAAGCTGGTGTTCTCTTTCTTGTCCAAGCAGGATAGTTCTTAATGATAAGATGTAAACAAAATCATCATCTGCCCTCCCCAAAAACTTCAAACATACCCTGTTACGCTGAAGTCCTCATTCACCAAAACATCTTACTGTCCACGAGTCCAAATTTAGTGGAGATTTACAAAATGAATGGAGTAAAATTGAATCCATTTGACAAAAATGCACAAACACTTGGCCAAATGTAATTACACATCAATCTAATCATAAAATTCCCAGTGTAAGAGTTGTCTGGTGGTCTGGAATACTTTATAATCCACATTAAGTTGAATAAAATTCAACTTAATGTGGATACCAAACTCAGTTAGCTGACTTTTTCACCGCAGAAATGGACAAGGTTTTAGCGCACTGCTGCATCCATCTTTTCAAAGGACACTGGCTTCACTTGACACGTGCGAACGTGGAATATCAACCACCTGGTGAGAAAGACTAATAGTGATGCATGTGTGGAAGATCGTTCCAACAAAACTTACTACTACCCCAAATAAAATTCAATCACAGTTCAGTGGTAGACTTCATCAATCGAGAAAGAGACCAGGAAACTTCTAATTAGACCTGTTTGACAAGAAAATGTAAGGGGCATTTAGTAAAGGCAAAATGTTCATCAAGGTTGGATTTGGACATTTCATCTCACCAGCATCTTCTCCAAGTTCCAAATCCATGTAAAATGAAGACATATTGAAACATTTCTAATTTTGTTAGCGGGCACGCACAATATGGGTAGTTTCTCTATCTACCAGGCAGATTATCATGAGGGATTCAAGGGGTTCACTTACCAGAAAACTAGAGAAGATGAATCTCCTTTGATGCCCTGTGTCTCCAAACATGAACAATTATGTATTTCCCTTTGATGACCACTGTTTTCAAAGATGCCACTCATCAGTAGGGGGAGTACATTATTGCAGTTCCAAAATATATTGGTTTCTTCAACCAGTATTTCCATAGCTGTACCATTAAAAAGTACACTTTCCCTTACATTTCCTTGCTTTCCATGTGGACAATAACCATGGAGAAGTTGATGAGGATTCATCACATTGAACAAGGTTCCTGTTCCAGGAAAGATCCCTTCAGTCTACACAAATGTTGTACCTCTTTCATCCGAAGATGCTAAGAGGACTAAGTTGTCCGGAAGCTGTCATCTCAGATTGAAGCCTGCAGACTGGTCCAACAGCCACCTGGTTTGCAGCAGCTCTCACTCTGTGTGGACTGCATGTGGTCATTAGAGATGCAACAGTGCTGGACAGTCTAAGCTTCATGGTCCGTACCAATATTCAGTCTATGCTGCTGAATCAAGACATCCTGTCCCAAATATATACCTGAAGTTGCAGCCTTAGCTGTCTTCCTTAAATAAAACCTATCATGGCGTTGGTCTAAGTAATCTGTGTGTAACATGTAAGACAGCTAATATTCTATTATTTTCTGCTGTTATCAATCAATCAATATTAGTATTAATGGCCTCAGTTTAACACCTGAAACAAGGCAGCTGTCTTGGACATGCAATCTCTATTGCAGCAGTCACAGTCCTTGTAGATCAGATGGGCGGGTGGTACCCTGGCAAGTCGGTACCGCCTCATTAATCTGGCTACCATCCTACACAGGCCCTCGGAGCAGGTGAGAATGCTTTTATCTTGCTTTTAGATGTCTGAGGAACTTCAAGCTGCACTTACAAAATGCTAAGGAATGTCCTAATGAGGACAATGCCTAGGGTGGCCCTATGGTCAGAACAGGGAAATACTGTACACTTGGTTTAAGCTCAGCATTCCCTTGAAAAATGAATGCGTAGCTGCCCTAATACCATGAGTACCTGCCACAAGCACTGTACATCTGTGTATTCTATACCGCCATACATATTCAAAAACACATTTTGTCATACTTTCATGTGTTGTCTGTCATTTGTAGTAGCTGTTTTAGATTGTAACATTATATTTCATATTTTGCCCTATTGTTGTGTTGTGATTGTTATAATTTTCTGTTGTGTCGTAAAATTTCATATTTGATCCCTTACATTGTGTTTTTATAGTTCATAAGTCTAATATGTCAGTGGAGAAAGAAACTTAACATTTGACTGCACAATGACAGCTTTGAATTTTGTCGTGATGCTTTCCCAAAGTGTGGGCAACTGTGGTGCCTGAAACTGCTGCATTTGTTTTCTCAATAAAAAGTTGCAAAACTGGTGTCTATGGCAATATAGTGCCCATTTGAGTGTGTAAGTTGGATGAGATGCAAACAGTATTCGATTGGGTTAGACTGGGAACCGATAATTAGACCAACCGGTCTTTGAAACTATTATACATCACACACTCAGCAAGCCAAATTGTTATGGCAGTGGACTCAGAAAGCGTGTGCTGTGTCACCAACTTGAGATAAAACTAATGATTCCTGCGGACATACTTAACTGCTGCAGTAGTAGAAAAAAAAAGAAATATTGGCCAAAGTAAAAGCAAAAACAGTTTACTGTGGGTTGCTAAGAGTAGAGAGAGCCATTTCCAGGCACATTTGCATTTTGTTTTTACTGTAGATGAAACCTTAATTGGTGAGAGCAAATGACACTGTAAAACCACCACTGTTACTTCTCTGTGTCTTCATCAGTGTGTTACAGGCCCGGACACAAACAGACCTCATACAGGCCACACACAGGGACAAAGAGCTACAGTCATGACAAATTAAGCAAAATGGTGGTTTGGGTAGAAATTACTACTTTGTTAAAGTTAGACCTTCGTCATCATGGTTGCAACACATGGTGAAAGATCAATGTCTGTTTGAAATGGAAAACATTTCATCTTTCTAAAACAAAGCGATTCACAACTAATATGAGAAGGGTCAAAGCAGCACAGTTGTGGGGATTAAAGACAGAATATTATTGCCTACAGTCTGTGAGGAGAGGAGCGCCACATAAAGACACTGTCAGAGTGAGAGAATTTTCTTCCTCTGAACTTCAGGAGTTATTATTCAAAATGCACCAATAAAAATCATAAATCTTCAGGTGCCGCCAAACACCTGATCCACAAAACTGCATCGCCATGGAGACGTGGAAAGAGGACAGACTCCACAAACACACAAGAGGCAATTATGATTTCAGGTCTTTTTTTTCAATCTAAATGTACAGATAGTTTAACTATAAAATCGTCGCACAATTATTAAGGTTGGCTTTGCCCTACTCTTCCCTAGCTCTCGCATGCCTGTCACAATTAAAAGGAGCAAGTGGAGGGACCCCTTACGCCAGGAAACCCCTGACTGAAACCACGGCACAGCTATAATGCGCAGCAACCAGTGGATTTTAGGAGTTAAGCACAACTTGTCATGGCCCACCTCAAGACAAAAAGTGAATCAAACATACCGGTATAATCAATTTTATTTAATGAAATATTACCAGGAGGGAGTACGGTCAGTGAGCAGAGCGGAGACCAGAGGCTTTTAAAGCCTGCAGCTCAAGACAATCACCAAAACGACCAAATCCTCAGTAGAACGTATTGATTATTGAGCAAAAGTAGGAGTAGTGAAGGACCGTGCCATGACACGATCAAACAAGACTGGTGATGGCGCCAGAGAGAGATGCAACCATATCATGTCTATGAAACATTTGGTGTGATTGTGAAGAGGCATCAAGAACAGTTTTGATGATCATAACCAAACTCCATGTTGGAGATGATGAAACCCCCTCGTAAGCAGGTTGCAGTCCCTTCCCTGTCACAGTCAAACATGAGACAGTCAAAACCAAGGTGACAGTGACCGATTTAATCTGCAGCCAGCCGCTAACTGGCTTTTATCTCAATTCTCTTGGGTCCTGTGACGAAACTGGCCTCAATGTTCTCCCTGGCGTCAGTCGTCTCTCCATCCTGTTTGTACTTTTCTTCACCCCCATTCTTCCATTTTCTTCCTTCCACCCGTTGCTGTTGTTTCTGTCATATTGCTCTCTTCTTCTCTTCCTTCTTCCCCTTATGTTTATGTGCACCCTCTCTTCTAGCTCACTTTCACTTTTCCCTTTTCACTGCTCCTTCCTCGCTTCTCCTGTTTTACCTTCTCCCTTTTCCTTTTCCTCTTCTAAAATACTTTTTTTCTCAACCTTTTTGTGTAGTTCTCCCTTTTCTTCATTCCTTCCTTCAACATCCTCTCTTTCTTCCTCCGTCCCTTCACCATCTCTTTCCTCTTACCCTTCCATTCACCCATCTTCCTTGCCCTTCCCATTTCCCTTCCGTTTATCGTCTTTCCTCCACCTCTTCACCCTCTTCTCCTCCCTCACCTATTTCTTCGACATTTACTCTTTGCACTCTGCCATCAAGGTAGGACAAGATAGAACAGAAGACATGTAGGCAAAGAAAATAAGATTAAAAAGAAAAAAAAACTAAATTTAAGTATGAGTTTTTGTTGACAGCCCATCAGTCTTCTGTGGGTGGCAGCCCCGTGTGTGTTTGTTTATCACAGTCCAATTATGCAGCCAAGAAAGGACAAAGATACAACTTACAGTAACATTTAACTTGTGATGACATTTTGATCATCACATTCACTGCTGTCTGTCTTGCACTGGAAAAAGACTCTGACATGAGCACAGTGGTGAAGGTTTGCTTAAAAAAAAGTACTCGAAGGAACTCTTAAAAATATTTTTGTATTATTTTCTATTTGTGTGTTGTTTAACTTATTAGCTGTTATTGTTGCATTGTTACTCTAACATTTTCATGATAATCTAGGCCTTACAAAATCGCAGCAGTTTGCCTGAAAAGAGTGTAACAGCAATCCAATTATAACTTAATAAGGGCTCTGAATGAAAGCTGACTACGCTCTCAACATTTAGGCTTTACAATATATTAAGTAAATAAATTGTTACACCCTACAAAATAGCCACCAACAGCTAAATGACATAATCATAGTCTCCAACATGGTAACTTAAAAAATCACTTAGTTTTTAAAATTGAGTATGATCAGTTTTCTGATATTCTGATAGCTGTTATTTTAGTAAACCACTGCCTACTAACTTCTCGAGGAGGAAATCCACCTTAAATAACAATCTCCCTTGGAGGGTTATACCTCCTAAAGATTGGACAATGTACACGTCGACTTAATTTTGTTTGTGAATGTGCGTGTGTGCGTCTGTGTGATTGGGTGTAAATGACTATCAGGTAGTAGTGTACCTAGGCATCCTTATGTGTTCCAAACCTACCCAAAATCTGAAAAGTCTAAAGCCAGCTCAGGATTTCCTTGTCCTACCTAAAACCTCTCCAAAATGGCTAATGGCTATGTACCTTCTAATATTTTAAGTAATAGTGGTGTGGTTTTTTAACATGTACGTTCTTGGAGGTAATGATAAAGATATTGTTATACTGTATGCGTGTGTCCAAAAACCTATCCGCCAACAATATGAAGCAGTATTGTCCATTTGTAGCATATGACTTTTATTCTTTTGGTGACATTTCATCATCTGTCTGGCATGGCTGAAAGTCACTTTCCAGGCCCTTGGTCCTCTGCAGGCTGTGCTCATGTGGTGTAGCATAGATGATCTCGAACTATGATTATTATTATAATAATACTGCACATTATACCAAAAGTATTAGGAACATGATTATTTATATAGAGGAGGACATCTTTGCATTCCGCAAATGCTTCCTCCTCAAAAGGGTCAATACGCCTTATATTGAAGCCTCAGTTTGCTACTTTGCCATTGTTTTTAACCTAGAATATATAAGAAAAACACAGCTTGTAATCGCTTACAACTCAGCTCTTGCTGTGCATGACTGCTGTCTCTCTGCAGTAGCTATACATGCTCTGTTTAGGAATGAAATACAAGTTTGGGCTACTCACACATCCAGGCCACTGAACACACCTACCTATCAGACATGCCATAGATCATAAAGCTAAGGCTGAGCCCTATTGGACAACAAATCCAATTGTAGCAAGTTATCTGCATGCGTTATGATTAGCTACTTTTACACAGCAGCTTTTTTTGGATGGACATGCTGAAATGCTGAGCTTAATGATTGAAAATGGTAGACTGTAAAAAAACAAAACAAAACAACAACAACCATTTAATCATTTTCTGGACACCTTTGGCTTTTAAATTATTTGACTTGGAGCACTGACTCCGGACTTTTCTTTGACTAACTTGACATTTACTTGAGACTTGCAAAACAATGACTTTATCCTGCCTCCAGGAAGCATTCAGTCCTTAAATGAACAATTCAATCAAAAGTTGGAGCTTGGTTTCAACATGATCAGAACCTGATATTATCTGGTAATTTAAAAAATAATAATCCATAAGTGGATTAAAAATGACATCCAGGTTTTAAGTGAAACAGGGAAATTCTTTCAACTGCTTTTGAATTCCAGACCACTGGAAAGATTTTGCCACAGATGGAAGTATCCTCCTATGTCCATCCAAAATAATCTTGGTTGCTTTCCACAGTTAGTCTTCCACATTCATTGTCAGCTCTCTGGATGATATTATCAAGACATGTACCCCTGTTAGAGATTATCAAATCACACCACAAGAATAAATTGGCAGTGAAACCTTAGATTCCTTTTAAATATATTTTCCGCTGGTGTCAGCTCATCAGTAAATCATTTGAGACCCAAGGTTACATCAGCCACTGTAACATATTACAGCATCACTTTGAACCTTGATGCATTATTGAGAAAAATAACTGATTGAACTCAGAACTGGAACTTTTCTTTCTCTCTTTTTATCTATAAAGTAGAAGCATGATGTGCTTTACTCTTCAAACTATTAATGAAAGCAGGAGCACTGGTAACAGCCGCAGCTGCATAATTTAGTTTGGAGAAATAGCTTTTACCATGTATTCTGATCAGACTTGTTTACCATGATTAGCTTAGGAAGACCTTAACAGTAACAAAAAATGAAATGATGGAGAAAAGTGACATTATGACAACAACAACAAAGCCTACAGTTCAGTTAACGCTTGTTGAGGTGTTTTAGACGGAGGCCATGAAATGAAAAACTTTGCCATTGGAAAGTGATCTACTTTTTCCAGTTCCAAAGTTCCAAGCCCTATTTACCTCTAACCATGTCCATCCGTGATGTCACAGTGTCACACTGCCCTGGAGTGCAGCTGTACATCACCACATCGCAGGGAGTGTTCAGTTGGTCTTTAAGTTGCTAAAAAGTACAAAGGATTGCTTGAATGTAAATGTATTTTTCCAATTAAAGGCTGTCAGAAAACTCTCTTTACATGAAATGCTATTTCCTCAGCAGAGAGAGAAATGGAACAACAAATACTTTTTAAAAAATACCTGACAAAAATAATTTCTCCTACCTTTTCTTCATCTGCCAAAAGGTTTCCCCCACCTTTTTCACAGATGTCCTAAAAAAAAGGGAATCTAGAAAGATTATTCTGGCAAAACATTTTCCCCATCTGTTCTTGGGTCATAAACAAATTAGAGAAAATAATTTACATCAGACTCAGTGGATCATCAATTTTTTTTCTCACTTTTCTGCCTCCCAGGGCTTCCATAAGAAACTTTTGGACAGGGTTGTGTGTTGTCACCGTACCTTTTAATAAAATTAAAATGATAATGTATGTCATCATGTCTATGTTAAAAATCAACCTTAGCACAGTGATAACAAATGGATATTTAATTCCTGATACATTTAAATAAACAGCGGCAGTTTATAGACGGAAGCACGATAGCTGTCTGAGATTTGCAGAATACACAAAGGGAAAGGTGTTAGCCCGCCACAGAGGAGAATGGAACTTTAAGCTGTTTAATTGGATCAGGCAACAAAAGAACTGTTTACCATTGTTGAAGCTTAAGAAGATCTTAGAGGCTGTGTTGGAGAAACACACATGGGAAGAGATGGGAGGGGGGCAGTGAGAGGTAAATGAGGTAGATAGAGGTAAGGGGAGGCAGGTGTAAAAGGGCGGCAGAGGGACTCTTTATTATTTCTGTGACAAATTAAAATAGAGACAGGAGCAAGATCTTGATGAGAGGAAAAAGAAAACATGTACCAAAAATACAGAAATGGTTAAAGAGAAGCATCAACCATGAGTGAGAGAGAGAGGAAAGGTAGCAAAGGAACCCCTGTGAATAGAATAAATACAATTGTTTTTTCCCCCTCAGGCGAATTAGAGCCAGGCCTTGTGCAGAGAAACCTGACTGCCTGTCTTTGATCTTCCCTTTAATCAGATTGGAGCTCAGGGTTTAGGGAAAAGGCATAACACTGTATTGCCTCTTCTCTCTTTGAAAAAAGTATGTCTCATTATGCATAACTGCTGTTTGTGTATGCATGTGGCGGGGGTCATGTGTTCAATACCGTGTGTGTGTGTGTGTGTGTGTGTGTGTGTGTGTGTGCATGTAGTGTGTGTGTGTGTGTGTGTGTGTGCGTGAGTTGGAAAGGCCCCAGAACTATAACTGGGCCCAAGGCATACATAAAAAATAATTAAATGAACACCTATGCATTTTTATATTAGTTGTTTCGTTCTGTCAGCAGACAAAACCTCCACTGCAGTTTGTATGAGCTGAGTATGCAGCAAGACAGACATTCACTTTGTTAGATTTATAAACCCATGCATATGCATAGTACTTTTATGTAAATCTCAATTATGGACCAGAGTGCACATACAAAAGCCTGAGCTCCACACGATCAGCCATGAATGGATTCAAGCACACTTTGGATTGGTTTGATATGTTAACTAAACATACAACTAATAAGGCTTGTTTTTTTCATTAGCATTTAATACAAAAAAGAATGAATACATCTCACGTTACACCACGCTTTGGGTACATGACTCACTCTTCTTCATGTATTCTTCTCTGCTGCTGTTATGTGCATATGGTTAGTGATCACCTCAGAAGTTGCGAGAGCATTTTTTGGAATTAACTATTTATTACTAACTGTCTAGTGTTGTAACATGTGATTAGGTCATTACATTGAGAATACTGAAAACAAATGCAGAATGTTTGCAAAAAACTGTGCCTCATTTGTTTATTATAGATTCCTGTTTAGATTGCACCAAAATATACATAATCAAAGTTTTATTTTTACTATATAAGTGCTCATTCTAAAATGTGTGTGTTTGTAGTATACACAAGGTGTGTTCATTTCCGCTGCGTTTTACAAATGGGAAATGATGTATGCATGTTTGGTTTTTTTTAAACGGGCTTTATGATTTTTATACTGACTCTCAAGTTAAGTTGAACTTTCTTATCACCTTGACTAATCTGGTGGTAAAATGTGAGAAAAACATAGGAATTCTTATGTATACATTCTCTAAATAAGTTAGGTAACATCGTCAAATATGTTGTGGGCTTTTAAGTCTAAATTCTGTTTACTATATAGTATTATGTATTGTTATTTTAAGAAGTTTGATAAGAAGAAGATGGCGCCGATGTCCATGGCCTGCCGTCTGTCTCTGCGTACTCTGTTTGTATTTATGTTATTTTTGTCAACCATTATTGCAAATGCCAACTCTATTCTGGTTTATGACCGCCAAGCACTCTTAGACCTTCGACCCTTGATTAAAAACTTGGTGCCATTTGAGCACGATGGCCAAAAAACCCACTGTCCTCCGTTTCTTACGGGAATACCAGCTCACCTTTGCCGTGTGCCAGTTCCGCCGTTACGCGGTGCGCGCCGTGGACGCCGGGTAGGCGTGGTGGTAGGCTGGTGAAACTAAGGACCTGGTTGGCGTCTCCCACCATGACTTTGCCTGGAACCCTTTTGGGTTTCGCCGCTTCGTGCCGTGGCGTTCTGCAGACCCGATCGGCTCCTGTTTGGTTCCAGTGGCTGGAGATGTGGGGTTCTCTGCTCGCCGTGTTCAGGCCCCTCGCCTCAGCTGGCGCGGGGTGAATCAACAAAATCTCCGGCCGCTTGCTCGGACTACACTGGCTAAAAAAGCCCTGGATCCAGCTAGGTTTGCCCTGGTGAATGCTAGATCGCTAGCAAACAAAACTTTCATCTTGAAGGACTTCTTTGAATCGCGTGATCTGGATTTTCTTTGTGTAACAGAAACGTGGATTCCGGTGGGTGAGTCGAGTGCTTTTTGTGAACTTTTACCGCTTGACTGTTCGTATTTTAATTCTCCAAGGACGTCAGGTCGTGGAGGAGGACTGGCAACAGTCTATAAATCAAACTTTAAGTGTAAACAGCTTGAACTCGCTGTATCTTTCACCACTTTTGAAGTTAACCTGTTTGAACTTAGTGGTGTATCTCCAGTGCTGTGTGCACTTGTATATAGGCCACCCAAGTACAACAAGGATTTCATCACTGACTTTTCCCAATTCTTGGCCGAGTTTGTGCCAAGGTATGACAGCCTCCTTATTGTAGGGGACTTTAACATCCATGTATGCTGTCCTGAAAAGCCAATGGCAAGAGCCTTTCTAAATGTCATTGAGTGTTTTGATCTTGTACAGTGTGTATCTGGCCCCACGCAGGAACGTGGGCACACTCTTGATCTGGTTTTAACTCGTGGCTTAACTGTTTCTAATCTGGAAGTCTGTGATGCTTCTTTCTCTGATCATATGCCTGTTGTATTTGAAATTCCCCTCCCTTGTGTTGTAGTTAAACCATGTGCTCCTGTGCGGTCGTGAGTCGCATAGTTAACCCTTCCACTGCTGCTCAATTTTCTTCTATTTTTAATCTAAATTGTGTCTCTCTCTGTCAAAATCCAACTGTTGATGATCTGTGTGTTAGTTTTAATGCTGCCTGTCAAGCAGCATTGGATATTGTAGCCCCCGTAAAAACCAGACTGTCTAAACCGACAACTGATCCCTGGCTGAACGGTGTCACTTGCGCTGCCAGACGCGAAGTGTCGAAGAGCAGGAAAGAAGGTGGAAGAGGGATAAACTCAAGTGTCATTTCAGTTACTTGAGAGAGTTGGTGTTCTTACCAAAAAATGCGTAAAAGCTGAAAAGACTAAGTACTTTTCTAAAATTATTGCTTCCAATGGTCACAATCCTCGGGTTCTTTTTAATACCCTCAAAACTATTCTTAACGTTTCACAACCCCAGTGGTTGGAGAACCCATCTAAAATGTGTGAGGAGTTCCTTCATTTTTTTATCCATAAGGTGGAGAGCATTAGGACCCTTATTGGTCCACCTTTGAATGACCATGGCATTTCTGTTACTTGTTCTACTGTTCTGAATCAGTTTGAGCCTGTTAGTTTGCCTGTTTTAGAACAAATTATTGGTCAAATGAAGATCACTGGGTCCCCCAATGATGTGATTCCCCCTCGTCTTTTTAAAGAGGTTGTTTCTACGGTGACGCCCTGTATACTTGATATCATTAATGTCAGTCTAATTACTGGAGTCGTGCCTAGGAGTTTTAAACATGCAGTTGTTCAACCATTGTTAAAGAAACCTGGTCTGGACCGACTTGAGCTCTCAAATTATCGGCCCATTTCTAAGCTCCCTTTGCTTTCCAAAATTATGGAGAAAGTTGTTTATTCGCAGCTGAACACATTTTTAAATGACAATTGTATAACTGATATTTTTCAGTCTGGGTTTAAGTCAGCCCACAGTACTGAGACAGCTCTGCTGAGGGTTCTCAATGACATTTTTTTTAGCTTTAGACTCTGGTGATACTGTTGCCCTACTACTATTGGATGTTACAGCTGCGTTCGATAACGGTCGACCACCAAATTTTTTCTCGGCTTGAAAATTGTGTGGGCATTAAGGGATTGGCCTTAGCCTGGATTACGTCATATTTGGCAGACAGGAGTTTTTCAGTTCAGGTTAATGATGCTGTGTCATCTCCGGCTCCTCTGTTGTGCGGAGTTCCTCAAGGGTCTGTCCTTGGGCCGTTACTTTTTTCAATTTACTTACTGCCTCTTGGGTCAATCTTCAGGAGATACAATGTTTCGTTCCATCTTTATGCTGATGACTGTCAAATATATGTGCCGCTAAGTCAGTCAAAAACCCTTTTAGAGTGTCTGAATGAAGTGAAAGCATGGTTGGCTATGAATTTTTTGTATTTAAATGAGACTAAAACTGAGCTCATGTTATTTACTCCGAATGACTCAGCTGCTGCGGGTCCTGTTGATCTGGGTTGGGTAACCCGAGATATTAGCTCTGTGGTCACAAATCTGGGAGTCAAGTTGGACGGTCGTTTAAGACTTGATGCCCAGATTGGTGCAGTGGTGAAAACCAGTTTTTTTCAGCTGAGGCAACTGGCAAAAGTAAAACCATTTTATCTCGACATGATTTTGAGATTTTAATCCATGCTTTTATTACCACTCGCTTAGATTATTGTAATGCACTCTATAGTGGTCTTAGCAAAACACTTATGGCACGATTACAACTAGTTCAAAATGCAGCTGCTCGTCTTTTAACTGGAACTCGAAAATTTGACCATATTTCACCCATTCTCCAATCCTTACACTGGCTCCCAGTGCACTTTCGTATTGATTTTAAAATTCTTTTATTTGTTTTTAATTGCGTGCATGGCTTGGCCCCCCAGTATTTGTCTGATCTGCTTGTGCCCTACATTCCATCTCGTTCACTCCGATCGGCTGATCAGGCACTGCTGGTAGTCCCTAAAACTAAACGTAAATCTAGAGGTGACCGTGCATTTTCTGTGGCAGCTCCAAGACTCTGGAATGAGCTGCCTTTAGATATTAGACTTACTGAGTCATTTTCTGTTTTTAAATCTCGTCTTAAAACTCATTTATTCTCTTTGGCTTTTAATACAGTTTGAGGGTTGTTCTTTTCAGTTTTGTATTGTGTTGTAATACTTCTTTGTGAATTATTGTTTTATTAATTGTCCTTGTTGTGCTTTTATTGTATGTATTTATTTATGTGACTGTGTTCAGCACTTTGGTCAACAGTGTTGTTTTTAAGGTGCTATATAAATAAAGGTGGATTGGATTGGATTGGAAGTGGGAGTTGTTATTCTGGGGAAGATACACTGTGACTTCTGCGTTCAAACAAAGCAAGGCCAAAAACAGGGCAGCAAGAAAGTAAAGTGACTTGTCTGCTTACGTGCTGCAGTAGTTGCGTCTGTTCTGAAATGTAAACAAAGAGTCCCCATGCATTATAGTAGGACGTGTGGGTTGAACTGGAATATCTGTCCCACTGTGTTTTTACCATTTGTGCAAACTTGACCGGAGTTTCAACTTTGGTGTGAGTTGCAGATTTGTATTCTGAGATGAACTATAGCTTCTGTTGAACATTTTGCCGATCATCAACTTTAATTCTAAGTGTTTGACATGTGTCATGCTTGTATTACACCAGTTCACTCGTCAGTTCTTTCTGTGCCTCCTAGAAATGGTCTGTTTAAAACTAATGATGCAAGCACAGGCCAAGTCATGGCAAGACTTATTACAGCCAGAAGACCTTTAATCACTCGCTCACATTCAAAACCGTGAAACTCTGAAAGAGACCTAAGTTGAACTTTATTTCACAAGAAAGTGCGATGAATTTATAAATGTACACATATTGCAAGTATCTAAGATCTAAGATTTACATTTAAGCTTTACATTCAGTTTAATCCGCTGCACTATTTTCAGTTTGAGATTTTACTGATTTGCCAAGGAGTGCTTTACTGTCATTGTAGTGCATATGACAATAAAAAACATTTTTAGATTTAAGAACCAAATTTGGTGGCTCGGGTGACAATGATGCTCCTAAGATGACAATGTTGGTGAGTCTGTTGGTGGTTGGTCCACCACTGAAATATCACAACACCTTTACAGTAAAAGATATTCATGATTCATGATTCCCAAAACATGAAGCCAATCTTTTTTGGAAATCCCCTAACTCTTTCTGAAGCTCCAATGTGAAGTTTACACTTCTGCTTTGAAGTGAATTTTTAAATGGATTGCCATGAAATTTGGTCAAATTACAGTCAAATAACTACCCTTTGTCACTTTTTCTGAAAGCATTGGTATTGGACGCCCTGAGATGAGAACAGTCTGTATATTAAGTAGCATTACATTTTTTATTTTACATTATGATTGGCACAGAATATTCCACATTTATTAACACTATGAAGTTTCACATAACACTAAAAAGAAAAATCCTTTAAAATGTTTTAAATATTTTAAAGGATGGTATATTAATTTTCAGATACCCTGTGGAAGTTTTGACTATTAGTAGTATATTGGCCACTTTATTAGGTACACCTTGCTAGTAGCGGGTTGGACCCCTTTTTGCCTTCAGAACCGCCTTAGTTCTTTGTGGCATAATTTGAACAAGGTGTTGGAAACATTCCTCAGAGACTTTGGTCCATAGCATCGTGCAGCCACTGCAGATTTGTCGGCTGTACATCCATGATGCCAATATCCTGTTCCACCACATTACAAAGGTGCTCTATTGGATTGAGATCTGGTGACTGTGGAAGCCACTGGAGCACAGTGAACTCATTTGAAGAAACCAGTTTGAGACGATTTAAGCTTAGTGACATGGTGCATTATTCTACAGGAAGTAGCCATCAGAAGATGGGTACGCTGTGGTCAGAAAGGGATGGACATGGTCAGCAACAATACTCAGGTAGCCTGTCGTGTTAAATCGATGCTCAGTTTTCGTCCACACAACTGCCGCTCACTGGATATTTCTCTTTTTCAGACCACTCACACGTGAGAAAACACATTTGCAGTACTGCAGACAGTTTCACGCTTTTCTAATGATCAATAAGCAGCTAATGCATCAAGATATGTAGCTAGTATGTACTCTGTAAAAAAGATGGAGACAAAGAAGACATTTAAATTTTCTAACACACACACACACACACACACACACACACACACACACACACACACACACACACACACACACACAACGTTATACCTTTCTATCAGACCTAATGAAACCAACCAGCTAGCTAGGCTTCACATGTGCATTAAGGATGTGAAGACCTGGATGTCTTACAATTTCTTGATGTTTAATTGTGAAAAAACTGAGGTTGTAGTACTTGGACCTAAACTACTCCGAGACACCTTGTCTGCAGACATAGTTGCATTGGATGGCATTGCCTTGGCCTCCAGTACCACCGTGAGGAATCTGGGAGTTATTTTTGATCAAGACCTGTCTTTCAATGCACACATAAAGAAAACTACAAGCACTGCTATTGTCACCTTCGCAATATTGTGAAAATTAGAGACTTTCTGCATCGAGATGATGCAGAGAAACGTGTTCACGCATTTGTTACCTCACGGCTTGACTACTGTAACTCCGTGCTTTCAGGGAGCTCAAAAAAATCTCTTAAGTCTCTCCAGTTAATACAAAACGCTGCTGCACGCATACTGACAAGAACCAGTAGGAGAGACCATATCACCCCTGTTTTAGTAACCTTGCACTGGCTCCCGGTAAAATTGAGAATTGATTTCAAAATACTTCTTCTTACATACAAAGCCCTTAATGGTCAGGCTCCATCGTATTTGAAAGAACTCCTTACACCATATTGCCCCACTAGAACACTGCGATCCCTAAATGCAGGGCTACTTGTAGTGCCTAAGGTCTCCAGATGTAGACTAGGAGCAAGAGCCTTTAGCCATCAGGCACCTCAGTTGTGGAATCAGACCCCTGTCTGGGTTCGGGAAGCAACCAGCATTTCCATATTTAAGACTAGGCTAAAAACTTTTCTTTTTAGTAAAGCTTTTAGCTAGGGATGGTTTTGCTGCATTTTGTGAGAAGGCTTATAGTTTAGGGCTGGTTTTTTGTATTTTTAAACATTTTAACTGTCTATTTTATATTTTTATTTTATATTTTATCGTTCTTATTATTAGTTTTATAATTGTTTATTTTATTGCTGTTTTTGTTTAATGTATGTTTCTAATGTGCTTCTTTTTTCTGTAAATTCAATGTGTCTCTGGTTTTTTTGTAAAGTGTATTGGGACCACACAGCTGGTGATTTTACACTTTAATAAACTTTAACTTTAACACAGGCTTTAATTACTTTACTCTTAAATTACTTGTTTAGTGAAATGTATGGAGTTGATAGTTCTTATGTAGTTTGTATGATGCTTTGGCAATATTGTTGTTATACATTCATGCCAATAATGCTAATATGAATTTGATTAAAACACCACATTTTTATGTTTTTAGAAATTGTCTTTGAAAATCACTTATGAGGAGGGAAATGCATTCAGGTTGTTAGGCCTCAAATATACACACAATGCATTTTGGTTAGAGGCACTGAATAATTAATATTATCTAAACATAACTGTTTGTTTACAAGACAACTCCATGGGGTACCTTTAATTAATTCCAGTTATTTTCAAGCATAACCTACAGTGTCTTTTAGTCAGTGCACAACAGGTCAGCTGAACAAAATATTACATTTGTCAACAAGCAAGCATACAATTCAACATATATGCAGAATAAAGTCTCTAATATGACAAATATATGTATATTTACTTGGATTTATTAGGCAGTCAATTTCAAGAAAAAGGAAAGTGCTTGAATCCCAACACAGCTACTTAAATTCCTAAAATCCATAGCCCAATTTCCATAAAATAAATATTTAATAAAGCCTTGACATATAAATTAATATATAAAGAAGAGACTTTATTCAAGGGAATTATTTCTGTAGATCATCAGAGTGATCATAACAATTTATACATTTCCTGTTTCACATGAACTGAATGCACACATGCAGGCACACACACACGCACAAACAGGGACAGTAAATTGGTCCTCACCTCAAACACACACAGCGGCGAACACACACAAATAGGATGTTCACATATATGCACTCGTGTATTTTACACACACTCAATCTCTCACCCACACACACGCACACTGACATCACTATGGATCACTTTGTGACAAGGCCTATCATTAAGCCTGACTCTTTTTGATAAGTCAGTGATTGATCTGTACGGGTCTATTTCCTGTCTTTACCTGTTATAAATCACCCTTACATTGTCAGGTGTGTGTGTGTGTGTGTGTGTGTGTGTGTGTGTGTGTGTGTGTGTGTGTGTGTGTGTGTGTGGAAGTCTAGCATTAGTGCCACCCAGAGAATGAAACTACAGCATGTATTTCTCCATATTGCATATTTAAAAAGTATAAAGGTTTATTTAATAAATTCAGTTCATGTTACTGTTTTCCATCGATAAAGTCCATCCTGTGTCATGCCAAAAATTTGGCCCATCTTGCATTAGATTATAAGACACCATTATTTACGAAACATCAAAAAACGTTACGTACATTTTATTTATGTGAAAATGTTCAAATTAATTGTAATAGTAGAAGAAAGAAAAGAAATGCTATAAGTCTTCAATTCATGCTGATGATGAATTCTTTTTCTTATCGCCCAGCAAGAAAAATGCTACATTTTTATTATTGGGGGGGGATCCAAACCTACATGGCCCTGTGTGAAAAAGTGATTGCCCCCTAAACCTAATAACTGGTTGGGCCACCCTTAGCAGCAAGAACTGCAATCAAGCATTTGCGATAACTGGCAATGAGTCCTTAACAATGCTGTGGAGGAATTTTGGCCGACTCCTCTTGAAGAATTGTTGTAATTTAACCACATTGGACGGTTTGAGGCTTAACCACTTTTTTAAGTTCATGCCACAACATCTTGATTGGACTCAGGTCAGGACTTTGACCACAAGTCTTTCTGTTTTTCTTAAGCCATTCAGAGGTGGATTTGCTGGTGTGTTTTGGATCATTGTCCTCATGCAGAACTCAAACACACTTCAGCTTCAGATCACTGGACAAACAGATCGCCAGACATTCTGAATGTTTGGTAGACAGCAGAATTCATGATTCCCTTTACCACAGAAAGTCTTTCAGGTCCTGAAGCAGCAAAGACCACCGTCTAAGACCATCGCACTACCACCACTGTATTTTACTGTTGGTACGATGTTCCTTTTCTGAAGTGTTGTCACTTCTGGGAAGGTTCACCACCATATTTTCGCCATTTGTGGATAATGGCTCTCACGGTGGATTGCTGAAACCCCAAAGCTTTGGAAATGACTTTATAACCTTTTCCAGATTGATAAATCTCAATTACTCTGTTTGTCGTTTGTTCCTAAATTTCTTTGGATCACAGCATGATGTCTAGCCTTTGAGGATCTTTTGGTCTACTTCACTTTGTCAGGCAGGTCCTATTTAAGTGATTTTTTTGATTGAGATACAGGTGCAGCAGTAATCAGGCTTTGGTGTGGAAAGAGAATTTGAACTCAGCTTTCAGATGTGATAAACAGTTGATTTATGTTTTAATGGGGTATTTTTCACACATGGCCATGTGGGTTTGGATTTTTTTCCCCCTTAATAATGAAAACCTTTGTTTAAAAACTGCATTTTGTATTTCAGTGATTCTTGAGATCCGGGACAAAACAGGTTTTTATTTTCAAAAAAAAAATCTTGATTATTTTAAAAAACTAAGTATACATCTTTGTTAAATGAGGCTTTGCCTATATAACCATGTGTTGGAACAACCTCCCAGTTTTACATTTTTGTCATAAATGACATGTTTTGTGGGATCAGAACTAGATTTTTTGTCAACACCGTCAGAGACATAGAAATGTCAAAAAAATTATTTTAAATGACCTTATCACAGATATTTTTACTCTTAGCTGCTTCTTGGTTCTCTTAATTGTATACAGATGTTTTTAAATGAAAGATATCTCCTTTTAAAAGTTCTGATTTATCAGTGTTTAATTGTTACGGTTTAGGTTTTATGTATTAACCAACATAACATTTCATCTCCAATATGAACAGAGATACTTAGAAGTGTTCAAATTACACATTAACTTTGAAAATGCAACACTGTTATAGACAAATATTCTTGATGGAGCAAAACATGTCATCTTTGTAAAAAAAATCAACATAAAGTCCATCTGACAGAGTTGACAAGCCATCGACGGTGTTGACAAAACTGACGGTGGTGACAAACTTGTAAGAAACAGAAAAAATATTTAATTCAAAATTATTATTGAACTCTCACAAATATTGTAACATTATAAGATATGAAGAAAATACATTATATAACCAATTATTTTTGGATTAACATCTCAAGAGGGAACAAGGAGTCCATGAACATAACTCCATTGTAAAGTCCACAACCTCTTCAAATACATGCTGCTTATGCACAAACTACAAACCCCATCTCCAGAAAAGTTGGGATATTTTCCAAAAAGCCTGCATCAGTGCCTGCAGCATGAGTGAGCATGTGTGTGAAGGTGCTACTGACACAGAGGCATGAATTGAGATTTTAGAAAGACATCTGTTGCTATCAAGTCCACATGTCTTTCCAGGACATGCTTATTTCAGCAGGACAATGCCAGGCTACAACAACATGGCCTCGTATCACACAGAATGCAGCGTTCTTTAAAGGCCTGCTGCCAGTCCACATCTGTCTCCTACTGAAAATGTGTGGCATCAGAATCAGTCAGTGGCAACCACAAACTTTTGAGCAGCTGAAGTTTTGCATAACAAAATTCCAATTACAAAACTGGCACAATTAGTATCTTCACTTCCCAAATGATTAGTTGCTATCTGAGGAAAGGTGAGGTAACACGATGGTAAACAAGCCTCTGCCCCAACATTTATTTGCGCATGTGTTGAATGCATGAATTTCTAACTTTGTTTATATTTACAAAATACAGTTACATTGATCAGTAAAACCACTGAAAATCTTTTGTCAGTTAAATAAAGGGTCATGTGAATTAATCCCAGAATATTATTTATTTTTAATTGGAAAATATCACAACTTTTGTGGAAATGGGGTTTGTAGATGCTGGAGTTCATGTGCTCTGTTCTTGAGGTCGCTTGGCTCTTTCTGTGCTTGTTTCCAAAACCATCTCTTATATCTCTTTTCTGTGTCTTTATTTTGCCCTCCTCCACCCTATTCTTCAGTCTTTCTCTCTCCTTTCTCAGGAACTCCACCTTCAGCTCAGGGTGGCTATCAATTTTTTCACCTTCTTTTTTGAAACTCCCTGTTCCCTCTTTCGTTCTTCCACTAACAGCTTTTCACTAGCCATTATGACCTAAAATGCATTTCATTATGCAGCCAGTATACTTTTCTGCTGGATAAGCACAAGCAAATGATGGATAAAGATAAGGAACACCTTATTACATAGTGAGTACAAGAGGCTATGAAAGTAGCTATTTTGTGATAATTGCTTGAAATTCAACACATGAAACTGAATAACAGTAATATCAAATGTTTAGGAAGTAATATCACTGAAGTAAATATATGCTAAAATGAGGAATAATGCACTTCAGTGGCATTTGTCAACACCGTCTAAGAGAGAGTCAACACCGTCAGACACAAATCCTGACGGTGTTGACATCTGACGGAGTTGACAAAATACCATATTTCCCCTCAAAACACATGTGCTCATCACAGGAGCCATCTTGTTTATCACTGGTTGCTTGTGACCTCTATAATCTACTTAAGTTAAGAATTTATTACAGAAAATATGATAGAAATCTTGCATTACATTAATGATGGTGTTGACACACTATGGTTGTGACATGCAAGGTATCAGCAAATAGGTATGAAATATATAGAATCTAAAAAACTTACCAGAGCTAGCATGGTCTCATAGCATTAGCAAGAACAAGGCAGTGATAAAGGGGTCCTCAGAGTTTTAGCAGCCTTCAATTATTCCTGATTTTTTTATTTAAAAAAAATGTCTGACGGTGTTGACAAAACCCAGGACACAAGTTAAATCGTCTAAAAGTAAATTAAAATCTGTTTTAAACTGTAACTTTTGATACCTATTAAAATATTTACTGAACTACTAACAAATACTAAGTATAATGGTTAATTTTGCATTACTTTTAATTCTTTTTAAGCTATTGTAATGTAATACCACCTGCCTCCGGACAAGGACTTTTACAGGCACTGGTCACATATTACATCATTTTTAATTAAAGAAAATGTGAAAAAACATGAAATAAATACTTGGGTGTGCTAAAGTTGTCTTGTTAGTATTCTGGCTAAATGTATGAATATTTTTATGTAAATGTTTTACCAAAAAACTATGTTTTATCTGGTGGACATGTTTTGTCCCAGATCTCAAGAATCACTGATTTCCTTTTGTTATCTTTGTCTAAGAGTTCAATTTGTTTGATCTGAAACATTTCATTGTGACAAACATGCAAAAAATAAGAAATCAGATAGGGGGCAAACACTTTTTCACACCACTGTATGTAGAGCATCGACCATACCAAGCAGAACCCTACCACTAACCCTTTGCTGAAGGAGAAGACTGTTTGTCTTCAATTTCCTCAATGTCGCTTTAGTATCAATATTCTCTACTGGTACTGGAAACTTATCAGAGAAAACACAGGCAGCCCAAGTTGACCAGTCACACTTCTTCAGTTCCCACACATCAGCTGCAAGCACAGCTTACGGCACAGCAGTGGCGGCTACGTGTGTAGGCTACGTAGCTATGTCATAACCCATAACACACAGCCATAAATCAAGCTATACCTACCATTCTTTTGGCCTCAATGGCACAACTGTATGTTTCAAAACTAATGACAAATCATCTACATTCTTAATGAGATTATCAAATGTAATTTATATTAGTGCTGTTGTATTTGATTTATTTGTCAATTCGGGGTCAATTCATCCTAATAAATATGATCATTGTGTGTAAGATCTTACATAATTCTTAAGGGATTTGGAATGATTCTTACAGGTACACAGATACTAGATACACAGAGATGGTGGCCATTTTCTAAACAGTGGGCATATAACGTAAGTGTAGAAAAGTCTGGAAACAAATTGATGAAGAAGGGCCCTAGTTATTCAGCACACACTTTTAAAACCCTGCTATTGGGACTATTATCCATTTTTTAAAATAATATATGGTGAGACAGGGGTGAGACTAGTTTGGATTTGTCAATAAAACCATGTTTATCAAATGAGGAACTATTTTTTTATGTATATAAATGTATTATAAAAACATGTTTGCATGATCAATACACAAACACTTCACTATCTCCCACAATATACTTGGCTATATTCTTCCTTCCTCATCATCTTTTCCAGAGTTAGATTTTCTCAGCCGCTGCTCTCTATTGTTCCAACGATGAATGCAAATTCTACAATTCAGAGCTTCTCCCGGGACGTGGAAATGGCCTCCAAAAATTACTTTGCACACCTCACTGACTGTCAGAAAGAGAGCGAGGGAGTCGGAGAGAGGGAGGTGTGGGTCAGGAGAGGAAGAGAGGGAGATAAAAAAAAGGAGGGGAAGAGGGAGGACAGAGCAATTCAGATACATAAGAGGGAAGAGAAGACGGTGGCTGACGCAGCGATAGCTTGCGTACTAATGCCATAGGCTCTGCAGCCTTTCCTGACCCTTCCTCTAGGCCTTCTAACCTGAGAGCAGGACGTGGCAGTCTCCTCATTAGAATGGATTTTGTGATGCTCTAAACGTACAACCACTGGGTCAACTTTTAATAAGAGGGCAGGGCAGGAGGCCTACAATATGTTTTGAGGGCTTTTGACCCTGTTTGGTTTCTGCAGGCTAAAATGTTGTAAAGGTTGTAAGGACCTGAAGACCATAAAGTAACCTCACTGTAGTACCATTTATATTTAATATTTATCACCCCCCCCCCTCCTCTCGGTATTAGTAATTAGTAAAAACGCTTGGTCTAGCCTCAAAACAACTACACTCAATCCAGCCCATAGTATGTACAAATCCCGTAATTTACAGTTCGTTCTATTCAATTTGATTCAATCTTATTTTTTCCGTCAAATCAAAACACCAGTTATTTCATAGCGCTCTTCATAAAAGAGTAGCTCTACACCATACTCTGTGATATTATTTACAGAAACCCAACAATTCGCACCAAGAGCAAACTCTAGTCAAAAAAAAACTTCCTAGTTAACAACAACTTTTTATATGTGTGACGACTTCCCCAGTCTGCCTGCCTGTATGCTCTGTTTTGCAGGAACTGGGTGTGGCTTGTTGATGGAACTGGGAGGTTCTAGTGCATGTGACTGCCCCTCTGGGCTGGGCTTCCTAGAAGGCATAAAAGGGCTGCCTTTCCAGAAGTCACTCTCTGCTGCTGGCCTGCTGCTTCAACCTGCTGCCTTTGTTTAATTTGCTGCACCCACCAACATGCATTGCACTTCATTTTCACTCATCCACACACTTCTGACATGACTGATCTTCCTCATACCTACCCACGCCATAACCTTAGTTAAGTTGTTTGTTAGTTTGAGTTAAATAAACCATTTTTGTTCTTGTTATCTGTGTGAGGCCTCCCTTTTTGTTGCCAGCCTTGAGCCAGGCGGTAACAAATGTTTGTTTTCTGAATGGAGGTCAGATCGATCAGGGCTGTGCTATGCAAACCTGTTCACAGTAAAGTACAACGATAGCTGGAATAAAGATACAGACACATTTACTGAACTCACCAGTTCAACTTCCTCACTTTCATTTCTCCAAGCAATGTCCGGTTTTGTCTGGTTTCTGGTTTTTTTTGTCTGTAACCAGACACAGTCATTTTCTACATGAAGGTTGGATCAGCTATGATTACTTAGAGCCTTGATGAAACTAACAAAAGAATAGCTTATTTCCACTACCTGGATGCAGACTACTTTTAAGGGTTTGTTTCAGGGTTTTGCATTGTGTATCCACTGTGTTTTGCAAATGAGAATGTTTTGGTCAAATGTCATTAATAAGGCAGAACCAGGGCAAACAAGGTCGTTATGTGCTGTGTACAATTCAGTTTTGTAGGACAGCCAAGATGACTGAATAGAAGAGCATCACCCGCATTCAGAGGTTGGCAGAATGGAGCAAAGAGAGTATAGTGTTACGCTGTGTCAGTTAGTCTGCATTTCCCGGTGTCTCTGGTGTTTTCCCCCCTTCCTTGTGTTTCTGTTTGCCCCTGTCTGTTTCTCTGTGTGTTGTCAGTCTAGACACCTGGGCTCTGTCCCGGAAAGCAGGTTTAGTAAACCCTGAGTATAACCCTGACCTCTGAGTTGATTAAGCCTGAGATGGAAAACTCTCCACAACAGCTGATCAGAATTAGTGTAGTGTATAATATGAATATTCACATTTCCCCCATGTTTACTATGATAACAATGTTTCATCAGTACAACTAATCACAACATGGCCAATGATTTTCCATACAGATTTAAAACAGTGAATTTTGCAATAATGTAGCCAGCGGGAATTATTTCAGTGCAACCTGGCAGCTGTTTTTATATATTGTTTATGTAAGTCTTATACTTTCTGTATCTGTGAGTACGCAAGGGACCGAGTAATGGAAAAAATCAGCATCAGAGGGTGTATGGTCCCAAGTCGCTAACACAGCAACCTGTCAGGCGTAGCAATGCATTTCCCTCCTCAGCTCCACCATCTCGTCCCAACATGGCCACAAAATCAAGATGGCTATGGCCAATATGCCAAACTCAAACCTCCAAAGTGGTAGCCCACAAATCATTGGGTGACATCACTGTGGCCACATCTTTAATACTCCAACCCCATCCCCCTGCTGCCCAGAAATATGAAACTTCTTTAGTCATTTTGACATTACATTGTTTAATCTTATTTTTTACCACCACACTTACATTGTGTTACTACCCATTAGTCACCTAGCAGAGGGTACATTTATTTTGTCTTCTTCTATCACAATGTGTCGTTTATTTTCAAGTGAAAATTTGTTGAGATAAAAGCTCACAATGCTGTAAATGGCGAAATAAGATTGAAATATGAACTATGAAATATACATGCTTTGTCCACCCAGAATGCCTCAAAGAATAATTCCATAAACTGAAAAATGCTTTAAAAAATAGGATTATTTTATTTTATTCATAATGTGCTCTTTTTAGTGCTGCTCTGGAAACTATCACTGCAGCACACAGCCTTTGTTCTCTGTCATCTTTAATTTATGAGAGCCGCAATTATTTATCCATTTTCCAACTTCGTCTCTGTATGTCATACCGCAGTACAACTGTTTTATTTTCAGGAAGTTGTCTGTTTACAGAGCAGATCTTTGGGGACTGGTGACGATAGACCTGCTTGTCCTGTCTGGAAACCTCTTAACTAACAGTTAGTTTGTTTGTTTTTTCTCACACAGAAATTGTTGTGTTTTTTTTTCTTTTGTATACTTTTTAAAGATATGACAGTCATAGATGAGGATCAGCATGAGCCAAATTCACTGTAGATGTGATGTAAAAATGTGCTCTTACACTGTTTAATATTTATAATAACGCACTATTGAATCTTTAATTGAATGGGAACTTAAAGTCTTTTTTTAAAAAAAGTCTAAACTTGAGTCAGAATACTTTATGAGCCTCCTATGGTGAGACTGCCTCCCCCTCATGTGCAATGCTTATTTTTAATCTCAGTAGCTTTTATATTTTCATTTATATCACATCTATTTGCAGAATACTTCTCTGAAGAGACAACAAGAACATTGTTTAGGTCGCAAGAGGCTCACCAATGTGGTCTGGTGACATTTTTAAATATAGCACAATTAGAACTGAACAAAACTACAGAACTCTTAAGTGCAACTTGAGTGCATAATATGTTCACCATGATGGGGAAGATAAAATATTCTTAAGTATGGAATTTCTGAAGTGCATTCAGTGCATTTTGTGGAGGTGTTGTATTGTACATACAGTAATAAAGTGCTGTCTCTTCTGTCTCTGATGGACCAGTATGAATATGTAACAATGTGACCTGCATCAACAGAGTTTGAGTAAATATACTATGTTGCGTTGGCTGATAGTGTATGTCATTTTCCAGCCTGGTATGTTGTGGCTAGATAGCGGTCAAGTACTGGCTAAAAGCTTATTCTAGCAGATAGTACAGTAATATAGTCCGAATTTGTGAGTTACTTTTAAACCTGCAAGCCTGTTTTAAACATTGTGGCCGCAGTAGAAACAAGTTGTGAACCCAACATTGGCAAATCATAATGGCCAAGAGTTAGCAGTTACAAAGCAACATTCTCATTCATTTGGAGTTGTGTTTCTGGACACCTGCCGAATATTGATATCAACTCTATAGCTCTGCTTTTGATCTATACTAACTCCTGGGGAAAATCTGCGTTTAGCTGCTTAATGCTCCGTTATGTTCACCAGATAGTTGCAAACTGTGTCTTTCTGCGGTTTGCTGGTAAGCAGGTAGTGTACAACTACCTTTTGACCGAAAACAGCTAAACAAAGAGCTGAAACTCTGTGAAGCTCTGTGAAGCTGAGTGGAGCTGCAGATTCAGGTTACACGTCTCTGTAGGTTCATTACTACGAGCAGCCTCTTTCACACTGTCACATTGTTACTGATACATTGTTACTATAAACAAAGATTAGAGCCATTTCAAATACATCACATGAATATCTTAAGCACCTGAATCGGGATCTCTGTTATTAATGCTGTAGGTGAAACCTTTGTGAGAGGCACACTTTAATAAGCACTGCACTACATCTAAAAAACACAGGGAGGTGTCACATCGACCCCTGTGAATGGGCACAGCTCTAGTTTTGTAAAATGGTGTAATGTTTTCAGACTATTGTGTACTGTGCCATTTGGATAGAACAGTGACCTCCTAGAAAAATTACTATAGGGGCCAGTACTGGCTCAAATAGTGCATCAAGCACTATTAAAATAAATGTAAACTGAGAACAAAGGCACTTATGGCAAAAGCTAGATTGGAGTGTGCATCATAGTGTAACTTGCAATACGGGAGCACATTTATGTAAACCAGGCAATTAAAAATCCACTTCAAAATGCAAGTATTCTAACTATGTCGGGACTTGGAGAATGAAAAAGGGAGGGGGGTCTGATTGCACAGAAGATGTCACAACAGAAGATGTCATAGCGCTATACACAATTCCCCTGGTATGTAGTGGTCTAAAATCTATCTGTGTGGGGTAATTTAAGGGGAAAAGGTCCTTTTGTAAGAAAAGACACCGTGGTACTCATGGTGCATGTTATCTGTTATGCTATTGCACAACAGTGGTGGCCATCAGCCCATTTAGATCCAGAAGAGATGACGTTTTTGGAAATGAACATAGATTATCAGTGCATGTGTCTTCTCATGTGTTTGCCTATGTGTTTAATGATTCATTTGACTATTTTGTGTTTTCTAAACCTCTAGAGCAGATCTTTACTTACATAACCATCTAAATATGGGTCAGATGTAAATTCTGCTGTAATGTGATACTTACACCCCACCTACACCTGGTATTAACATTCAGTCAGAGTCTGGATACATTATCTGGATAATGACATCTGATAAGCAACCTTTTCAATTACGCCTGGTATTAATAAGCATTCAAGTTATCTCAGTTCTGCCCACATTTTGATTAGATATCAATTTTGCAAACGTACACAGATGTGAAAGACTTGTCAACAAACAATGTGCGTCTCACACCACACATCCTAAGAATATTGCTTAACTGAAATAGTTTTGTAAAAAGGAATGGTCCAAAATTCCTCCAGACCGTTTGCTCAGGTCTGATCTGCAACTACAGAAAACATTGGGTTGAGGTTACTGCTGCCAATGGAGGCTGAACCAGGTATTAAATCCAAAGGTTCACATACTTTTTCCACCCGGCATGTGAATGTTAACACGATGTGTCCAATAAAAACATATAATAGTTTGTGTGGTATTAGTTTAAGCAGATGGTGTTTGTTCTTGTGACTTAGACAAAGTTCAGATCACATTTTATGACCAATTTATGCAGAAATCCAGGTAATTCCAAAGAGTTCTCCGGCTCTTACTTCCGATGCAATCAGGGAGCGGCCACTTGAGGGTGGGTGCAGAAGGGAGTAAATCTCAATTGACCCCAATGTTAAAACTTTACAGCAGAATAAAGCATGTTTGCAGCCTGGTTCAAAAGATGGTTTTAGTGTGTATAGCTAATTTCCCCCTGAATGACAACTGTGTGTGGGTGATTTTTATAACTCACCTGTTAAGGCTTGATATAATTTTAAAGTTCTGCATTATCTGTGTGGTCACTTCAATTAACAGGGGGCTACTGCCCTGTCACTGCTAGCCATTGGCCCTCCGTCTGTTAGCCTCTTTGTCACAGAGCTTGCATCTGTACTATATGATGGTTTTGGACATTTCTTCATGCAAATATGGGACGAACAATGGGAGGCTGTGCGGTTAATGGTAGAGGAGACCATTCAGGAAGCCTGTGTTCCAGTTGGTGAGTGAAATTCTGGTATTTTATTTATGTATTAACATTAATTAGCGGGTATCTGTGTCCACATGCATAGCTTGTTAGCTTAGCTCGCTAAGCTAATTAGTAGCTTAGAGCAACCCCAAGTGAAAGAACAGATTTTGGGGGCTACCTGCCGAAATTTGCCTTCACTTTCTTTGTTAGCAAATGTGAGCGTTACCTCCTGCCAGCTGCAAGCAGAACTCTGCAGCTGAAGACAGGTAGCTGGGCTGTACCTTCGGGGATGTTCCTGAATTGGGTAAAGTTATTAGGGTTGAGCCGGATACTCGGCTGAAAGCATTTTCGCCGAATACGAGTATTATACGAGTAATACGAGTCAATATCTGTGCTCGGATTGAAAAAAAATCGTCATTGCGTAGCTGACTGTGCACACACTCACACTCTCTCTCTCTCTCTCTCGCTCTGCCGGTCATCGGAGATTTTTTTTTAAACTGTCAGCTGGCTCTAACCATTTTTTTTTACTTCAGCACTGACTGTCTGACACTTTCTTGCTGTATTTAAAAAAAAATAAAATAAAGGTAGTTGTGGTATAAATAAATTATTTAAAATAATATTACAAATTAAGCTACACACACACAAACACCCCCATCTCCCTCTTACTCTCTCTCACTCACACACACACACACACACATACCTGGCCTGCACCACGAAGCAAGTTCAACAAACCCAGGATATGTTTCCGTTATCTGGCTTCACTAACACTAACAACCGCTATCGGGATAAGCGGCACTGTGAAGCTGGTTATCAACTCGGTAAATTAACCCAGGGTTTCCCAAACCAGCCGGGAGTGTGTTCACGTAAAAGAGGCGGTGTTAAATGACCAAACAGACATGAACAGGTCCACTGTCAGCAGAGCGTCATATTTTACGATCGAGGATTAAACTGTAACACTACAGAAATACGACAGTAGCACGGCTGAAACTGACACATGCAGGGAGACAGAAAATCGCAAACAGTGTGAATGTCTAAATGAACAGGCGTAGTCTATAATAATGCGTTGATAAAAAAGTGTCTTATGAGCTGCAGAAAATATCAGCCTTATTCTTTCAGCTCGGGTGTGTGTCGGCATTTCCACATTAAAAGACTCGGGCCAGATTAATTTATTTAACACAATCAAAAGTGTTCCCAGCATTGTTCGAAATTAACTTCATAAAGCAGTGAAACAAAAAAATCCCTTCATGCCATAAAATGAGCTCAAATAATCTTTGAAAGACTGAATCTGAACATTTAGGCTGCTGAAAACTCCCGTCCCACCTTTTGAGCCCACATCGCAAAAGGTGGGACGGAACATGACTACAGTCTCTGTAGTCGCCTTAGAAAGATATACTAACCTAAATAAACAGACTACGTTCATATTAAAATTAAGTATTTCAATACTAAACTGTTCATCATATTCAGCCTCACATAAGAAAAATAAAATCCATTTATTTAACGGCTGCGTCAGGCTGTGTGAAACTGACTGGGAGCAAATAAAAAATCTTAAAGACATTTAAAGGCAGTAAGTAGGCTGATCCTGCTGTACTGTAAAAACCTGTAGGCAACATTAGCCTGAGGCTTTTAATCAGTCTCTGTAGGATCACCATAGTCAAGAGTTTCTCCACATCACCCTGCAAACAGAAAGCAGCCTTTTGGCTAAACAGTCTTTGGGATTTCCTACAGGTGGTGATGCCATTTTCCAGAGAGCTGATTGGTCAGTATGCAGCGTTTTCACAGAGTTGATCTCTTTTCTGGAACATAACTTGCTTGGAGCAGGTTAACCGTTCATAAAAAAATTAAAAGTTAATAAAGGAAAGTTTTGTTGAGTATGAAAACTCTTGTTCATTACATTTTACTCTATAGTTACAACCGCATGTGTTGTATTCATTGTTGCAAAACTTCTATATATAGTTCGTTATCGTGATCAAAACCATTGATCTTGACTTGAGTGGTCAACAGGTGTCTAGCCGCATAGATTATTATTGCACATTAACTTTCAGCATAGATTATCACTGCACAGTGTCCAGCAGCAAGATAAATATTGCACACATGAATAAACAGTGTATTTCACATTACCACTTTAATTATTGGAACATGCCAGAGAGGTTTTAATGCAGAAGTGATCTCAGAGTTCAGTGTGTTAATGGTAGTTAACTGTGTACTGTCAGTAACTCTGTACCTATCTTGTCATTCATGTGCCAGCGCTGCTGATTGCAGAACGCATCCAGATGGAACACCGTCCTAAAGGAAATAACAGTCCCAGCTTCCAGTGTGGCTCTTTCAGATCCTGTACATTGCTGCCTTTTCTTTTAACTTTTACTGATGTCAAATTACGACACTTTTTTCCTATTAACAGGTTCTATTTTAGATGCACCTATTTACCACAGTTGCATTCAGTTAGCTCTTAGACTTTAGAGTAACGTCACAATTAACGATACCACCGAGTTAGCTTCATCAACTACTTTTTGCAGGTCAGTCTTTGTTTCATCCCTTAACCATAGGTTAGTTTGGATGTGTACAAATGTTTGTGTTTAAACTAGACTTATATCAGAGCAGCATAGAAGGCAGTCTTCAACAACATCAGGCTCTGGTACTGGGTATAAGTCTCCTAATGTATCTTTAAGTATAAGGCAGAAAGTGAAAATAGGGCTGACCCCAAATAGTTGAAGATTCGATGCTTCGCTGGGCCACTGCGAAGATTTGACTGTCGTTATGAAAGTAGGATCAAACCATTTAGGTGGGCTTAACGTCTCATTTTACATAGAACTACTGGTTTTCTGCCAATAAGTTAATATGCAGCCTATTAGTGTGAATCAATCCAACATTTTAACCCTAACCCTTAAAGGCGTCGGTGTCAGTTTTAATATTTGATGTTTTCTCTGTGTTGTATGACTAGCATGTCCGTGGAATCGACAGACATAATGTGAAATGTAAGGGACGCTGAGTGGACACAAGGCAGGTTAATTAACACGAAGAACAGTTTTTAGACAGGTTGAATGTGCAAGGGTGGGTTCCGTGGGCAGAGGAGGAGAGTGAGCAGGCTTGAGGGAAACCAAGCTCCAAAAACACAGAGCGTAACAGGCAAGCAGCCTCTTTGGAGCCGGACCGGGCCGATCTGAGAAGGAGGTAAAACACAGGCAATCTGTGGGGTCACAGACTTGGTCAAAAACTCTTACAAACAAGAAGTTTGACCTTAGCGCTAGTTACCACTGTTGGTAAATAGACGATCTAGCGCAGACCAGAAGTTGAGCTGGATCTTGCAGAGGTTGATTGCACATTGCAGGTACGAGCATCAGGTGTGGAAACGATGCCAGAGACCAGCTGGAGCACCGTGGAGGAACAGAACCACAACAAGAACCGATCACTGAAAGAGATAAACATCTTGTGACAAATTTAAGAGTGGGTCACAATGCTGATGATGAGAATGAGAATGCTGATTCATGGTAACTGTTAATGTGAAATCCAAAATTTCTGCAAGTCTCCGCAAAATCTAGAGTTGAAAATGACCACATTTACTGTATATATTCAAAAATGTTGAAGTACTTTAATCCTTATGTAGTATAACTTCAATAATGATAAATAGTATTTAAATTGTTCCTAAAGTATAGTTCAAGGTTAACTTATCTCCAGTATAAGCTTGTAACGATGTGGCCACAGGCTACCAACCTCCAATCAGACAAGCCTTGGGTAAAAGCTACTTCTGCTAAAGCAGGGTAGCATATGGCATTTGCTACTTAGCCTGCGCTAACTCCATGACTCCAAGATGGCGCTGGCCAGCTCCACCAATTTTGAGCTTCAAAACGGCTCTTCCGAACGCTATGGGTGACGTCACTTTTATATACAGTCTGTGGTTTGTATATAGAGGATACTTACAGGGCATCTGTAGGCTAATTTATAGCCTTGCCAACTAGGCTAATGTTACTATATCACTGGGAAGCTTGCTTCCACTAGTTCTAGCTCAGTCATGTGACCCTCATCTTGCACACAGTAGTGGTCCCTTGAAAGTCTCCTATTGCAATGTTACTTAACTCTTAAGTAGGTAACGTTGGTAACATAGGTAATAAGTAGAGCTACATCATTTTCATTTGCCAAGAGAACTCTAGCTTTTTGACGGTCTGCTTAGGACAGCAGGAAAAGGTAGAGTTTGGTGACCTTTCAACTTCTTGGGTGGACTTCTTTCTTAAGAATGTTGTTACACTGGACAGATTACATTTAAACTTGGCTGAATGACTACAGTGACCCAGACCGCCTCCAGATATGGTGTGTAGTTGATATGATTACATTTTGTCTGCCATTGTATTTTGCTTTAACAGTCAGCCAACTCATCCAGAGAAGCGTTTTAAAGCAAATGCTCCGTAGCCCAAAACAGCGGAAGCCTGAAATTTATCTTGGGTATATGTGTCTGGTGAGACTGGTCAGACTGTGCACCATCCATCTATCGTCAACCGCTTATGTAAGGCTCAGTTTACTGATATCACCAAAAAGGCTTTCTCATTAATGAAATGGTCAGTTGGGGATACCAGCGGGCAAGGAATTTAAAGTTTTCCTTGAGAACGGATTCAACTCCTCAGTGAGTAATAATTAAAATGAAAACGTATTCAGGACTGACTCTTGACTTCAGTGATTGCACAGGTGCTCTGTGTGTATGTGTGTGTAAGTGCATCTGAGTTTCTGTACTTGCAGGTGGCTAATTACCGCTCTTAATGTCTCTCTCTCTCCTCTTGTGTTGGTCAACTTCTTTTCTCTTTCTTTTGAGTCCCGTCTAATTAAGGAGTGTTCAAACAGTTTGAGTGAGCAGAAAGGGAGTTGAGGATTGTAATGCTAATCTTCCCGACTCATTATCTAGAAGACAATTATACTCTATTGCTACCTTTGCTCGTAGGATAAATCACCTATGTGTGTTTGTGTGTGTGAGAGTCAATGGAAGTCAATCTGGCTTGGTTAGGTACAGGCAATGCCCAAACATATAAAGTACATCCCCAAACACCTGAACTTCCTCCCTCTTATGTGTGTATATCTGTATGTGTGTGTGCTTGCAGCAAAATTACCAAGCTGTTTAATACCAACTCTGTGTGTGATTTTCTGTGATGTCTGTGTGTTCGTGTGTGTATGTGATTAACGGCAACGCTAACCGCTCATAACAGCACTTGATAGTGTAGGTTGTTAACAAAACACCTGTTAACAGAGACAGAGGTATAAAGCCTTTCAGTACACACTCACACATGCACACGTACGGACACATGCGCGCGCACACACACACACACACACACGCTGTAGTAAACAAACCCATCCAGATCTAGGCGGGAACAGCTGGGAACTTTATTGGAGCTCTTACTACTCAGCAGGATTTGCATATGAAAACATCCTGAGCAGTGCAACTAGATTCATTAATACAGAGTAAAGCTGTGTGTGTGTGTGTGTGTGTGTTGTGTGCGCTGTGATTTCATCCACAACTTATTTATCTATCTATCCGTCTATCTGGCATTGTCTCAGCTGTGTAAATATTGTGAGTGGTGTACATGTGTGGTGTGCGTTTAAAAATCAGGAAGCTGTGTTTACGTGCGCCTTTTAAACATTGACCCAGTCAATATATTCAGATTGGAAAATGGTTTCCAATCAGCCTTATCGGGTGGGTGGGGCGATGTAAACGCTGTATTGTTGTCATGTTAACGGCAAGGTTGAGCTTTAATTATGGGACTGATTAGCATGCAGTGCTAATGAGCACGCTTGTGCATTCCGTCACAGTGGACACGAGTTAATAGTTGTTTCGCAATATTCAAAATATGATGTGTCAAATTGTTTAAGACTTGCACGAGTGACACAGGGCTGTCACTGTAATCTGGATGTTGTGAAAGTCATTACAGACATATAACATTCTATAACTTCTGCCTTATCGGGGACCTTTTGTGCTTTTTCATATTTTCTTGCATTTCTGTAATGTTCATTTCTGTAATGTAATGTTCATGTTATTCATGGCCAAAGCTTCAAATAATGAGGTAAAAGTATATAAAAGAAATCCCTGTGAGCCAAAACCTCAGATATCCCCCTTTTCTAAATGCTCTGTTTTAAACTAACGGCCCGGTATGACGTCATTCCGTAAATAGACCGGAGTATCTTTGTCTTGCTTCAGACAGATGCTGAAATGAGTGCCTGCATGAAGATGCAGCATCAGATGGAACATTCTGTTTTTGAACTTTAAATCACGCAAAGCTGCCATACCGGAGTCACAGAACTACAGTATAGGGCTGAAAATGCAGTATAATAGGTCTCCTTTAAAAAAAATTAAGTGTGACAACTTGGTGCAATGGCTGTAAACAACGGGACTGTGGTGAAATGCAGCTTCTATCTTGATATAAAAAATACAGGCAATCCGTTTTCAGTGATTTAAAGTGAATGCAGAAAATGTAAAATATACTTTCTTGTTTTTATGGTGAATCCAGATTAAAAACCTTATTAATTGTTAAATTTCTACACAAAGATAGTAATAGCATCCTTTTTCACATATACAATGTATATCATAAGATTTGGTTTTAAGCAATAAAAAAAGACACCAAGACCAAAAGTCTTTTGTGAAACTGTACTTAGGCATGGCGGTGCTAAATGCTAACATGCTCACGACAACAATGCTTGCATGATTATGAAGCTCTTGAAAACTCATCTCTTCCGAGAACACTGGCTCTTATAACGCCTCTAACTCCTAACCTCTAAGATGCACTTCCTGTGCTCGTCTTCTCCTATCCCCTTACAATTATCCTGTATTGATTGCCCTTTTTTTAACTCTTACTTCCTTCCCTAGGTATTTACCCCATTGATGTGATGAACTATGAGCTCTTTCTGGTATTTATTGCTGCTCTTACTAGTGTGTATCGTCAGTCTTAGATCTGTATTTGATGCTATGTTGATGCTTGTATGTTGTTCCTCAACTGCACTTGCACTTTCTGTCACTTTGGATAAAATCATCTGCCAAATGAGTAAATGTAATGTAAATGTATGCTGGATATGATCATAACACATTGACCACCTTAGTTAGCATGTCAAAATATTGGGAGATTTTGACCTGCTGATAGCAGTAGATGAAAAGTTAAAGGTAGAATGAGTAAGATTTGTCCGTCGGCCCCTCCTCCCCACTGCAACACGCGAGCCGAGACAGAGGGACAGACAGACGGAGAGAGCAGCAGTGGTTGAGGAAGCTAGAGAGTGAATAAGGAGAGAAAGCAGTGTTAGCGAGAACGAGCAGTGAATCAGAGAAATAAAACGTTATTTTCTAGCTTCTCTGCTCTGCCTGGTTATGTGTGTGTGTGTGTGTGTGTGTGTGTGTGTGTGGCTCAGGCAAACAGACACTCAGACCTGCAGCTCTTTATACATCCATGACACAGGCAGAGAGCAGAGGAGAGAACTTTAGAACCCTGCCCTCGGCAGGCGTCAGGTAGTTTCAGTTAGAGGCTCTAAAGCCTACTACAGCTGCTCTAGTATGTCTCATTTTGTTTTAAGGCATCGTGAAAACATGGTAAAGGTGCCTGGGTTGAAGCCTCTCTAAATTATACAGAGATGTTCTGCTTGGCCTCACCAGCAAATTCGCTGAGACATTCAAGCTTCAGGATTAAACTTGTTCTAACTGACTTACTGTTAAGATGCCAAATTCACAAGTCAAATAGAAGCAAGAATTTTTTTCAGTACTTAAATTTGAAACATGAGGGAAGAGACATTTAGCTGACATCTAATCAATTTATAGTGTTTCCAAAGTGTAGAACCTTTTCATGTGCCAGTTCACATTTGCGTGAAATTTAAGTCAAAATGCAGACTGTGACTTTAAAGGATTGACTCAGTTAAGCTCTTCAATTGTTGACACTTGGGCCATAATTAACTAATACTGCCAGATAACTATGCTCTGTGTGTCTGTGTGTTTGCACACAGTTGGATTCACTGCGGTGACATTAAGCCCTTAGTCAAATGTGTCGAGTTAAATCTTGTTTGGATGTCATGTGTCCATAAAGTTTAATGTCCAGATAGAGCTTTTTTTTTTTTAAAGTAAATAGGCCAGAAAAAGGTCCATTAAATGGGATATGCTTCCCAAAACAATCTCCTTTTAGAGGAAATAAGCCTGTGTGATGATGCATCAGCTCCACTGTCACTAAAAGGCAGTAGCACTTAAAGAGATAATTCACTTCAGTGCAGCATCACAGTTGGAGTGTAATCACTCACAAATTAATTTCCTTCTAGGTTTTGAAGTCTGAATTCATTTTATTTTCACATCAAAAAAAAAAAAATTATCTCTCTGTGCAATGCGGAACACTATCCAATTTTGAATCTGCTGTACTCGTAGGAGAGCTTAAGGCTGATATTGGCACCGCTGGTCACGACATGCTGCAGAGGCTGACATCAGTCAAGCCCATATGCTGAGCCTGTCCAGTGATGAAAGGGGCAGGAGCCTCATTTAGTCCTCAGTGTCATAAATGTACAGTGTAAACAAGGCACGGTGAAGTAGTAGCTTCCATCTTACACCTGCGGTTTTGTAAGGATAAAACCACATTCAGCTGGCTGTGCTGACAAAAACAGTGCCCTCTTCCTGTTTCCTGCTGTAAAGAAATTCCCATCACAAGCAATGTGCTGAGGAGTGCAGTGTGGAGACTTATAGAGGCTGTCAGTCTCTCTTGCAGAACGGGGCCTCTCAGATTACAGCAATTAATCCATCTCAAAATACAAATAGTGGAATATTAGTAGTCATTAATGCTACATGACTACTGAGAAGCAGCACCTAGACATAAGATGTGTGTGTGTGTGTGTGTGTGTGTGTGTGTGTGTGTGACTGAGGCAGATAGTACAGAGGATCAAAGAATGTGAGCCTGCACGCTGTGGAATGCTCCACTGACACCTTAATTAGACCATAAAAACAACATTTTGATCCACAGAGAGATCTTCATCGGGTCAAACAGGACGCAGATCCTCCTGTGAATCAAAACATTGGTTTATGGTCTAATAAAAGCATCTGTGGAGGGTTATACAAAACTCAGCCTCTCATGCTTTGATCTTCTCTTACACAAGTACTATATCAAACTACATATGCGGTGACCTTTTCCCTAACACGATGCAAATAATCAAGTTTAATGGGGCTGCTTTCAAATTTTCCGCTGCTGTCCAGTTCTACTGTATTCTTTCTGGTAGTTGGGAAGGGAAAAAGAAACCTTAAGGACGAGCACTACACACACACTGGACACTTTGTTTGGAATGGTGGATTGTGTTTGTCAAAGCGGCACTCTCCATTTATGAGTTTTAAAGGACTTTTAAAAGTTGTTACTACAACCTTTTCTTTGGAAGGAAGCATTTCTCAAAGCATCAGTCAGACAGACACCCAGACCTGCAGCTCTTTAAACATCCGTGACACAGGCAGAGAGCAGAGGAGAGAGTTTTAGAACCCTGCCCTCGGCAAGCGTCAGGTTGTTTCAGTGAGAAGCTCTAAAGTCTACTACGGCTGCTCTAGTATGCTCTGTGTCATGATGTTTCAAGGCATCGATTTTTAAAGAGTTTTTTTTAAAAGTTGTCACTACAACCTTTTCTTTGGAAGGAAGCATTTCTCAAAACGTCAGAGCATAAAGCAGGAAATTATCTGCAGAGGCAGCAACACAAGGGGTAAGTGTGACAATATTTTCGTTTGCATACTGCCTGTGGGATTTTAAGAATAATTATATTCTGTAACTTCCAGCAAGGTAAATAACACCTCAGTGAGAACAGACAGCTTGAGCTGAGGCAAATATCCTGTAATTCTATTTTCAGACTCATCATGAGCAACAATTTAAAAAAAGTAAGGAAATGTATAACAGCGGCTATTAAGGTTCAAACAAAGAAAGACTTTGGCGTTTAGGCCCGATTCATTTGATGCATCTTAAGTAAGCATAGGCCCGTGAAGACAGGAGGTAGGTAGAACCCCCTGGAGTCTAGAGTCTAGTCTGGTGGTGCTGGTGGAGTACAGACAACAGATGGAACCCTTCATTTGAAACACCTGAATCATCCTGAGGCACAAGGTGGTGATGGGTATGTGGGGGGTTTGTGCAATTGTAGGTCAGAATTACAGAAACACAATGATATTTAAAGAACAGCCTCTGAGGACTGACTGTTTTTTCTCATTAGACTCTTTACAAAATGAACCAAAACACTGACAAAGTGGGATATCTTGGGTAAATAAAAAATCACACTCCAAACCCCTCTAAACTAAAAAGAAATCGTGTTTGAATTTGAATGACAAACTTGTTAGTATCTAGTATATTTAGTCAATGCCGATCCATAGAAGAAAGCAGAAAGAGCATATTTGGATGGATGGGAAAAACAAAACTGACGGGAAATGTTATCGATTCTACCAGCCCATAAAGAATTAATGAACAGTTACTGAACTCAGAATGAGGGGAAATGCAAATGTGACAGAGAAGATTGAAGGAGAAAAGAGCAGGAATTCTCCACAGAAAGAGGAGCGGGAAAAGATCGTCCTGATAAACCCTTCACCGAAGCTGCATTAGTATGAAAATGCTACGTGCTGCAGCTCTGATGACCCAGCTGGACCTCCTGCAGCACTGGGGAACGAAAGACAAAAAGGTGTTACGTCCCTTTACGATGTCAGACTTTCAGGCGGGTTGTACACTAGGTTGACTCTGCCTTCAGCTGTCCGGTTGCATAAGGGTGAGTCACACTCCCACAGTCCTTTGCTAATGAAGAATCTCAATGAATACGAAGTGGTTTGTATTTTCTGTAAATTGCAATCTTTGCTATTTTAAGATTTCACTTGATAATTTATGCAATGTGTCGGCTGAATTGTCCTCACTGAATGTGTTTCTGTGGCGAGTGTATCGCCTCTTATCAGCAGGAGAAGCACTTGTGTCTGTGGGGGCATGTGTGTGTGTGTGTGTGTGTGTTTGTGAGTGTGCGGGGTGTGAAATATTGCATGAATATGAAAATTGCTCCCATAAATAGGCTTTACTTAAAGTTCTGTGAAACTTTAATTTCGACCCCCCGTGGCATATGAATCTCATCTCCACATCTTCCCCCGGAGGATTCTCTCTGTGACGCTTGCTCTCAGTCATTCTCTCTATTTCTGTTTTCCTGTCTCCGTTTCTCTTCTCTGTTCATACATCTTGTCTAGTACTCAACCTTTTCCCATCTCCTTTCTAAGTCTTGCCATCTTCCTCATGTCTACAGACTCTATAGCTTTTTTTTTTTGCCACCCTAAAGAAGTTGCGCAAAGATTAAAACAGACACACACGCACACACACATACACAAGGTGTAATGATGATGCACCAGCAGCAAATATCAAGGAGACACTTTCATCTTTTAAACAGGCAGTAGTCTCGGGTGTGTATGAGAGGTCAGTGGTCCATCAATATGATAACCTATGATCAGATCAGCGTGTTTTAAATGGAGCCAATACAGACGAGATAATGATGGGGGGGGTACAATGCATGAGCAGGAGCAGCGGAGGGTAAAGACAGAGAGAGAGAGAAAGGGAGCCAAGGCAGACAAAGAAAATGAGACAGTACGATGAAGAAGAAAAATTGGTTCTCACAGCTTCAGATAATCACATCCGCTGCACAAATATCTGACTGGGTAAAGTTCAGAGCTGACTGCTCTTTCGTGGCTAAAAAATAAAGTTGTTTTGAGGAACAAAGCAAAGAGAGAGGGAATGGAAGTGAAAGGGGGGATGAGGAAGAGCGAGGTGGAATACTGTAGCACTCAGCAAACACAACGTTCTTCCAAGGCAGTAGAAGGTTTTCCCGGGATTTTAACATGAGTACTGTCTTGGAATTGATCAGTCATTTTCTGGGCTTCTCTGGTTTTCCAAAATGCACAGGCGCATATGGACCAGCATCCAGAAATACCAGCATCTCAATACCCAGTATTCAACCCTTGTACAATCCTCTAAATTTGGTATTTTTTAAATATACAAAATATATTTTTTAAATGTTGCTACATCAGCATCCAAACACACACACACAGGCACAGTTGTGTCGCGGATTGTTAAAATTTGTGTGCAGTAAGTGCAGTAATGCATGGTAAAATATTTTAAATGCTGGTCTGTGTAAGTATTTAACAGAAAACATTAAACATATTTGTTTTTAAACATAAGAAATTGTAATTTGCCAAATGAAAATGGCGTCTTCGGTCAAAGGTGTTGTTGTTCTGAGATTTTAAAACGTTATGGAGACATTGCACCCATTTAAGAGGTGGGTGGGGGTTCAGAAATTAAAACAGCAACTGTGAAAGCATGTTTGCTGATAATGTCTGTTAGTTTTACACATGCATGCCCTTAAACAACAATTTTATGATATAAATAGAAAAATAAACAGAACAATTGTACAGCGTGATAGCATTGTCCATACATTTTGGAACGTTTTCAAAACAGCCAGAAAATCAGAAAATCAAATTAACAGACTAAAAGCAAAAACGGACATAGTTTAGGATAAGTTTTGCTTTGCTACTTATCAATGATAAAGATTAGACATTAAATGGAAAAACTTATGACTCTAACCCCGGATTTCTACAGGAGCAACACACAACTGGGAAAAATGGTCCTACTTGATTCAAACAGTGATGTTAGGTGCATATACACAATTTGACCAAGACGGGATAAAAACAGTTGCTGTAATAAGAAGAAATTGAGCTAAAGTCGGCATGAAACCAGAACGATCCTGTGAGTAATCCTGTAAATCCACAAAAGCTCTACCCCAATAATACGTGTAAGACACAGGCAATAAAGCTAGATGACAGAGACACAAAAGCCCCACCCCCTCCAAGATCCTGTAACAGTTCATGAGACAGATGGAAGAACAATTGCGCAGAGCTCTCAGGTCATTGGAGAAACATTATCTTCGAGGACAATTGACCTCAGCAGCATCTGTTACATTCAAGTTGACTGGTCAGGGGGGGGAAAACAATAATGGAAGACGAGAAAAAGATTGGAAAAGAAACGGCTCACCTCCCAATACAGACCCTCACTCAGCTCATATTAAAGATGGAGAAGAGAGAGACAGAAGAAATATCGGCGTTATCAACATCACTCTGCTGAGTGTTTTGATATCACTCATAATAGTCTATTTTGTCCCTCCTTCACTCCCGTTCTCTTCATCTCTCTTTTCTTCTCTATCAGTTCCTGTCTGTTTCTCTCTGCGGGGAAACTCGAGGGTTTTCTCTGCACCTTCCTCGCTCCTTTCATTCTCTGTCCTTTTTCTCATTCCCTTCCCTCTATTTCTCTTTGCTGTCTCTGTTATCTGCCGTCTCTATCTGCCCCCTGAACACGCTCCCTTTCCCCTTCTGTCTACCTGTTTTAGACTTCTCTTTCATTTTGAACAGGACTATTATTGCTCAACAATATTGAACCATAAATATGGGCTTTTCTTCAAAAGATCTCATATCATGAGGTGACACTTTTTCTCTTTCTCTCTCTCTCTCTCACACACATACACACACACACAGTGCAACCCTGAACAGATTCCGTGAGTGTACATTTACGTGTTATTTACCGAGTTTTACCCAGAAGTGAATAAAAAAGAGCAGCAGAGAGGCAGCGTAGAATTAAATTAGGCAGAAGCAGCATCCTGCGTATCTTTGTACTGCAAATTGAATAAAAGTTTCAATTACTTATTCCTATAAATGGCCATTTTTAGTGCAGGCGTTGGCTATTGTGATAGATGGATACAATAGTGTCAGCCGCAGTAGTAAAAGAGGCAGTGGCAGCGCTGCTGGCAGTCGTAAAAAAGTTGCGACACTAAGCTGTTTCCAGATTTATTCATAAACACACATGTACACACACACACACAGACCATACCAATGCTTTGTTTTTAACAAGCCTAAGACCAGTTAACTCAAATAAAAAAGAAAAACTAATGGCCAATCACAAACATGGACAAGTCTACGGGCAGCAGAGCGGAATATTTTACAAACGAAGAGCAAACTGTGACAAATATGAAGAACACACAATCCAGGCTGAAAGCAACACAGCTGCAGCTGCCAAATGCCGGAAGGACAGCTGGCTGCGTAAATGTATAGGTTAATAGACTTACAATATCACTGCCACATTATTTGGGCACGAGGAGATCTCACTAGAATTACATTTATGTGTTCTATAAAATTAATGGATTGTTTAGATGTATTCTTATGGCGTGTACTAAAGTACAAGTACAAGGCCTTAGCGCTTCAATAAGCCTGCTGTAAGACGACATCGGTATCCAACAGCACAATGAAAGGGCTTTGACATTGCTTGCAGCCAACAAAAATTTAATGAAGAAAACAGGAGGAAGCGCTACTGCACAGGAGTACACTCCTGCTGCTCCTGCAAAAAAAATCATCAGGGAAGGTCAAAGGGATTTGCCAGCCCCTCTGCCCTCCTAAGAGACCCTCTCACGATCTGTGCACCAAGCTCCACGGGATCTAATACGAACGGTATGAAAGAATTGATTGGTCAGTAGGCTGCGCTTTTATACACGTTGATCTCTTTTCTCGAACATAACCTGCTCCAGACTGCAACTGGTGATCAAAATTCGAGGAATCTGACAAACCCCTACCAAACGAAGCTACTTGAAAAGGTGTGTGTATGTACCTTTAATAGTTGTTTAGCTTTGGTACTAGCTCTAGGCCTTGTTATAGTATCGGCAGTGGACACAGGAGCAGTGACTCTACAGCTACACCTGTAATCCTGACTTCCTTATGGTTTAAGGACTCAGAAATGTGTCTTGTTACTTTTGTTCAATCCCCACATGACAGACACTGGTGTCTTTTAACAAGCCCTGGGTAAGGAAGTGTATTATAAATTTTAGGCCTGGGTCCTTCACTGAAAAGGTCTAAGCACTTACGCCTTAAACAATTTATATGACTGAGGCTGTGACTGAGGGGAGGAATACAGGTTCTGTGCGCTGGAGATGTGTGGAAAGTGCTGCCTGGTGGTAGAAATATGGCTACTGCTGTCCCTGCTCCATTAGCAGTGCCCTTCAGCTAGCTTTAATACTAAGAAGAGCTATGAATCAACACCATACACACACTTTGGCTCTGAAACACACGCACACAAATCTCTGAGGTCACGATTGGGTCAGTCGGATGGATGTGGTTGTATGTATATACGTGTCTAGAATTAAGGTGTTTTTTTTTAATCATCACAGTGCTTTAATAAAGACAAAATAGACTCCATCGGAGAGAAATATTCAAAAGTTTGACTTAGTTTTCATTAAAACCATCACTTTATTTAAATTCCACAACTGCTCTTAATCTCAGGTTTCTGAATATTAATGTGGACAAAAAGAGCTAGTCAAGCTAGTTGGGGGAGACATTCATTATAGAACAGTTTAAGAAAGAATAAACATTTTCCAATTGATTATTTCTATTTTTTTTATAAACACCTGTATAAGTCTTCTTGTATTTTGGGTCCTGAGCAGATGTTTACATTGTTAAATTGACAAAATGATAAATCAGAATTATTAAGCAAGTGAGTATTTTGACCATATCATCATTTTTATGTATTTTTTCCAACTCCAAGCTGTATAAACTTGAATGCTTATTGGATTTAAGCATTTCAGGTGATGTGTTTCTGTGTAATGAGGGAGGGTGTGGCCTAAGGAGAAAAAACATGCTATATCAGGTGTGTGCATAATTATTAGGCAGCTTCTTTTCCTCAGGCAAAATGGGCCAAAAAAGAGATTTAACTTACTCAGAAAAGTCAAAAATTGTAAAAAGTATTTCAGAGGGATGCAGTACTCTAGAAATTGCTAAGATATTGGGGCGTGATCACAGAACCATCAAACGTTTTGTAGCAAAACCTCAACAGTTGCAAGAAACGTGTTGAGAAAAAAACCTGCAAATTAACTTCCAAAGATTTGAGAAGAATCAAACGTGAAGCTGCCAGGAACCCATTATCCTCCAGTGCTGTCATATTCCAGAACTGCAACCTACCTGGAGTGCCCAGAAGTACAAGGTGTTCAGTGCTCAGCGACATGGCCAAGGTAAGGAAGGCTGAAATCCGACCACCACTGAACAAGAAACATATGTTGAAACGTCAAGACTGGGCCAGGAAATATCTGAAGATTTTTCAAAGGTTTTATGGACTGATGAGATGAGAGTGACTCTAGACCAGCCTTTCTCAAACTTTTTTCAGTCAGGGCACCTTTCAAAAGTGCATAAAATCTCAAGGCACCCCAGTGTAAAATATAATTTAAAAACACTGCATAACCCAAATGTAAATGTCCTGTTTATTTAGACAGAACAGTAATGAACAGAGCATAATACGAACTGTTAATAACAATAACAATAATAATAACAACTTTATAGCACCTTTAAAAACACAGGTTTGCAAAGTAATTCACAACATAATTAATCAGAGACACAAATGCCATAAAACCAGAAGAGGTGGACCGCCCAATACAAGAACCCAACAACAAATCCAGACCAGGAGAACTAAAATGAAGTGCAGGATGCAGTTAAAATAAAATAAAAAGGGGCAGACATGAAAAAAATATATATACAATACGATAAGAAAAAGATGCGTGTTAAAAAATGCACCAGAGATAAGCAGGAATGTTTTTCCATATAGTGCTTGTTTTCATCCGTGCCAAGCGCATGCACACACACCAACATACACATACACCCACCAACACAAACAATAATCCACAACGAGAGAGGGAGAAAGATCTACATGCACGCATGCAGCGCGCATACGCACTCACACAAGTCGGGGGTGCGGGTGACCACAATCAATGAGAGACGTGAGCCTGGTGCGACGCACACAGCCGCCCTATCCTGGCAGGGATGGATGAGAGGCAGACACGGAGCTCCTGGTCCACAGTCCTCAGTCGCTCCCTGTACTTGTTCTTGATGTACGTCAGGCTTGAAAAGCTCAGTTCGCACAGATAAGTTGTGGAGAAGGGTAGCAAAATAGCAACAGCGCTACTTGAAGCCACTGGATACTCTTTTTTTCACTGAAATTCAAAACCTGTCCAATTCCATGTCACCAAATCTGTAACCAATGATTAAATCGCTCATCGAGAGATTTCAGATGCTGGGTTATGAGATCAGAAAGTGTACTGCTGTTTATTTTTACGTTTCTGTCAGTCTGAGGTGTTGTTGCTATAACGCGTTGCTATGGGTTGCGTCACTTGCGTCAAGTTGTGTGTGTGTCTTGCTTCGGTCTTGTGAGACGGATTTTTATGGTTAATTTTATATGAATTTACAATTTTATTAATACGTTCATATGTTTAAAAAGAAGAAGAATGTATTTATGTAAATTCAAATATATTTATATATGAAATGTCAGATTTTTTTTTTTTTACGTAATTTTTGGCGGCACCCCTGACTCAGTCAGGGGGCACCCCAGTGTGCCGCGGCACCCACTTTGAGAAAGGCTGCTCTAGACGGACCAGATGGATGGGCTCGTGGCTGGATCAGTAATGGACACAGAGCTCCACTTCGACTCAGACGACAGCAAGGTGGAGGTGGGGTAATGGCATGGGCTGGTATTATTAAAGATGAGCTAGTTGGACCTTTTCGGGTTGAAGATGGACTCAAAATGAACCCCCAAACCTACTGCCAGTTTTTAGAAGATACTTTCTTCAAGCAGTGGTACAGGAAAAAGTCTACATCTTTCAAGAAGTCCATGATTTTTATGCAGGACGATGCTCCATCGCATGCATCGAAGTACTCCACTGCGTGGCTAGCCAGTAAAGGCCTTAAAGATGAAAGAATTATGACATGGTCCCCTTCGTCACCTGATTTAAACCCTATTGAGAACTTATGGGCCCTTCTTTACGGTGAAGAAAAAAAAACAGTACACCTCTCTGAACAGTGTATGGGAGGCTGTGGTGGCTGCTGCACAAAAAGTTGATCATCAACAGATCAAGAAACTGACAGACTCCATGAATGGAAGGCTTATAACAGTTATTGAAAAGAAGGGTGGCTATATTGGTCACTGATATTTTTATTTTATTTTATTTTTTAAATGTCAGAAATGTTTATTTGTAAACTGAGTTGTTTCTGTAATTCTCACTTTAACAGATTAAAATAAACTGTTTATTTTTTTAAAAAGTGAGATGGAAAAATTTTCATTTTGCTGCATAATAATTCTGCACACTGAGAGTTGCCTAATAATTGTGCACACAGATATTCTCCTAAGAAAGCCAAAACCTCACTATTAAGCAATTCCTTAAATATTCAGGATTGAGGGTTTATTAACATTTTGGATTGACTGAGAGCACTGGATTTGTTCAATAATAAAATTAATCCTCAAAAATACAACTTGCCTAATAATTTTGCACACAGTGTGTAGCCTAAAATAAAGAACGATCAGCATGCATAGGGGGGTAAGGAAAGACAATAAATGGATGGCTAAAAAACTGGCAAAGTGTAACCAAGATAAACCTGTACTCAGCAGAATAGTTATAGTATATAGTTTTTTTAAAAAATGGTATTTTGTGTAATTGTGAAGAGCTAGTGTGGATCTGCAGTGTCGAGCTCCTACATGAGCAAAGATCAATAAAGTTCAGATATACTTCTTAAACAGCAGAACTCTGGAGTTAAGGCCACCCTGCAGAAAACCAGAGAAAGGTGCAAAACAATATATTACTGTATTTTCTCATAGTGCTGGAAACAATCAAAAAACAAAAAAAACATGATAAACTAAAAATATATTTGAATCCAGGTTGACTGTGATCACCCCCGCTCCATACCTTCATAGCCTCATTTGGCTCCAGGGTAAAACCCTGAGACAGACCCTGGAGCAGCTGGACCTGATGAGTTTTCAAGGAGGCTTCAGTTACTTTTTCCTCTGGGTGGCTGAGAAACATTGTCATTAAAGAACATCAAAAGTCAAATCAGCCTCTTTTTATTTTTCTCTGGCTTCCTCTTTACCCGTTTTTCTCATAGCAGGCTGTACTCATCATTAAGGAGAGAGATGTAGTTCAGCGATACCAACCTTCATTACAGTTAGATGGTCTTTTTATTCAAATGAAGCCATATTTATCAATGAAAGTGGCTGTTATGAGGAGGAATAATCCCTTTGATGTTTTCAGATGTGCCATTTTCACAACTTCCTGTATTTCCAGGGGAGGAAAGATGGGAACTCATTTGGCTGAGGCAGAAATTAAATAAGGAAGCTTCAAAACCTCTCTCTCTGTCTCTCTATCATTCTCTTTTCCTCCGTCACTGTTGATCCCTTATATGTAGATCATCTCACATCCTCTCTGTTCTCAAACAGATTGGCACCTATCTTCAATGGCCAGATTAATTGTGCTTATTTTTCTTTATTATTCCTTTTTTTTCTTTGTTCGTCTCCACCCCACTCTCTTCTTATCTTCTCTCTCCCCTTTTCCTTTTTAATTACTGAGGCAATGATATCATCTCCTCTCCCAACACACTTTGAAAGAGTTACTGTTCTTTGAGGCAAACTCTTAGCAACACACCCAAGTACTGTACCCATTTAGATTGTTGCTGACCATTTTGCAAACAAAGCTGGAGTGTTATTATTTTATGTCCTGTATTTCCCCCAATTTTTTAGGTAGCCATCGGTTTCCACTCAATTTTATATTACATGAAAATCAATTAGCAAGTAACCCCCTGCAAGTTTATTAGTTAGGCATAGTCATTACAAAAGAAAGTGTGTAACCTAAAAGCACCTTCAGAATGTCCAGTCTGCATGATTTGATCAAAGAATAACTATCACTTTTGACTTTCAAAGACTCAAAATCCTTCTGTGTTACAATGCATCATTAACGGAACTTAACAGGAGCCTGTTTAATCATTTTCTAGAAATAAATGGAAACGAATGACTGGAAGGAAAAGCAAACACTGCAAAGCATGTTTTGGACAGCTGCCAGCAGGACTGAACGTATTAATTATCTGTAGTTCAAATTTGTGGACAAAATGTCTGGTCTCCTCCTTGATACCAGAATGTGTAAAGGTGATCTTATGCTGCACTAGTAGCTCTGAACCTAAAAACAACTAATAAAAGTAATGTGTTCACCTCAATGAGACTCAAACTGCCTTTGTTGATATTCCATTGGTTTGCACTTCAGAAGGAATTACCTCAAATTACACCATATTAGTCAACTGCAATTAAAATGAACTTTTGTTAAGCAATCAATTAATATGTCCTTGTGTATTACTTTGTGTACAAAAAAAACTAGTTTTATGGAGCGTGGTTAGCTCACTTGTTAGAGTTAAAATTGTTTGTAAAATCACTTCATTACCAATGAACACACATGCAGCCAGCTGGAGGGCCAAGGTCATTAGTCTATCTGTGATTTGAGCGCTCTGTAGCTGAAATATATGTCCTTTTGGAAGCTAGAATTACTTGCCGATTATGGTTCAGTGTCTCATAACGGTTATGTTTTTCATGCAAGAAATAATGTAGCCCTCTCAAGTGACTTGGTTTTGTTTTACACATGTTCGCATCATAAATTGTTTGGTGTATGTTGATACTCTGATAGTAAGAATCCTGATTAAATTCCCTTTATGCTTCCATAATTAAACGGATCACTGCAACGGAGAACAGAACACTTTTTTACCGCTTGATTTCACCACTTATGTTGAAATAAATTATTGAGCGCTTGATAATACTGCTGGAATCATTTCATCACACTGCATTATAATAACCTTTTATCGATCAGTCAAAGAGTCAGTATGAGGGTTGCAAAGGTCAATCAAAACATTTTGACTTCAATAAGACCTTAACTGTGCATTTAGTGAGGATGCAGACTATTAATTTTGCCCAGCAAGGACCTTGTGAATTGAATATCTGTCTGGGTAGCAATAAGGATGCTCAAGTGTGTGTTAGTGTGCCTGCACTGCATTAGGGACAGCTTGACATTGAGCAGCAGCACCTTTCGCATAATCCACATCCCAATTGTCTTGAAGGTTTAAGGGTACTGCTGTGACACTGGGATATATTTCACAACAAGACAAGATGGAGTTTGCATGTTCCACAGTGTCTCCATGTGGCTTTCCCACATGTGGCGTGGTTTCCTTCCACGGGTCATGAGCAGATCATGGATTACCTGAATCGCCCCCGGCTGTGAGAATGATTGTTTTGTATGTGTGGTTGGCTCACAATCAGTCATGAACTGCTCGGGGTGTTGCTCTGTGTACGGATGAATGGTTAACGGTGTGAAAGAAAGTGTCTGGCTGTAATAGCTCATGCATGTTGGGTCAGCCTGTACTGTTTGAATTAATGAATACAAATGTACAATAAATACATGGCCAATATAAAGTTTAAACCTGTGTATGTTGCTTAAGTGACGTTTCGGCTGTCTGGTCTACTGATTTTGCCTGGCCTCCCGAGGTCATTCAAGACTTCAGTTATTTTCAATTATCCACTAACAACAGGACACACGTACAAAAATGACTGTGGCATTATCAAGTTACGGCAGGAACAAAAACATCCGTACATTTGTTATTTAAAATGATGGATTATGAGTGCCAGTGCAGCACTTTGCAAGCTGTATTAAATAGATTTTAGGGAGCAGTGGGGATTGACTAATAGGAGGCTGGGCAAACCTGCTCTATAGAACAGACAGTGGAAACTTCTGACTGTGGACAATATTTTAATGGGTTTAGATTTGACAGACAGAAATGGGCACAGAACAGAACATGAGAAAAAAACTCCTCTTTACCTGCTGTACATCTCTTCCTTTGTATAAATGTAATGAGGATTGACCTTATCAGTGTAGCCTACCTAAGTTTAAGGAGTTTAAACATTAAAGTCTCCACATTGAATGAGTGTGAGATATTATTTTCTAGTTTATTAATAATTAAATATGTCCATAATATAAACTGCTTGTTTCCCTGTGTGTGTGTGTGTGTGCATGCGTGATTGTGCACATAATATATATATCTGCAACTTTTCATTATGTAACAGGTCCTGGGCGCAAGGCCTGCGGTCAGATTACATTTCTTTCTGTAAATAGTGGGTTAAATTCTGAGATGGGCAACAGGTAGTGTGTTTACCAGGCTATCTATATCTACACATCTGCCAGTTATATTTACAGACACACATGAATTTTAAATCTTTTCTGCCCTTCATATTTCTTCACAAAGGCCATATAACCTAAAATAACACATGAAGATATGTTTCACAAATAAAAATATCAGCTTCTACCGGGCATGTGTGTTTATACATTCTTTCTCCATATTCATGTGGTGTGCTTTTTACAGCTAACTGTACTGCAAACAACTGCAACTGCTACAAGGTAAGCTGTTTAGCAGTACGCTACACAACACATAACATAATGCTAACTATGGGAAATCCCATTGTTAAAATGGCAAAGCTACCAGTTAGCATTATACACTGAACAGTAAATATGTACATAAAACTGCATTTTAGAAAACATACTTAACCAAATAGTTTATAGCATATTAGAACTTCAAAAATAGCATTACCAGCTAAATAACATACTGTAATGAGGGAGCCTTAAAATGGACCTCACGACAGAATGTCCAGTATACGATGAGCTAAGCGGTGGCATTCTGGCAGCGTCACTTTACAGCACTCACCAGGACTCCATTTACATTCACATCATACCAACACTGGGGAGGCGATGCCCCCTCATGGCTGAAATAAAAGTCCTCCCAAAGTGTGTGCAGACTGTCCATCCACCTACATTTCTCCTGTGTGTATGATTCTGAGCATGTTTTTTGGTGTATTTGTAATTCAGTGTGTACACCTACACAGGCTGCAAGTATGTGTGTGTGTGTGTGGTTGTTTGTTTGTGTGTGTACATGTTCTAGCAGGAAGAGAACATTGGTGCAGATGGTGTGTTGGTGTTTGGATCGAATCTGCCATGCTAATGCTGCTACTCTGGTTAATCATAAATTGCCGATAATCCATCAATCATCATTCACCAAAATGTTTTCATGAGAGAAGCTGGAGAGTAAGGAAACTAATAAAGGAATCGCAGAAATATAGAACTTCAAGGTAGTAGGGAAAGTCAGCACAACTGGTAAGTAATTAAGTAGTTTTATAGCATTTTCAGGAAAATGTTTCCTTTGTTTTCTGCATATCAAAAAGTTAATAAATTAAAAATTATATAAGAACTTATATATGAGGCCAGTAGTACTTACACACAAAACTTTGTTCCAAGAATACAAAATTAAATGAAAATACAGTTAAAATACAGGACTAGAGCCATAACTTTGTGAAAATACAGTGAAAGTACAATAACCATTTGGAGAAGAAAGCTTTTACACTGCCATTTAACCACTGAAATGCTACTACTTATGCTGGATCCTCACTAGAGGGCTGATTTTGGGTCTGATTCGTCCTTCCCAACATTTACGGGGGTGTTCCCAAACCAATGCTGGGCGGTGCAAATCATCTCGTAAGTCCTCCAGTCCTCCAACCAGAAACCTGTAACAGCCAACGAGAGTGAGAGGACCGGGAAGCATCACCAACGTATTGTGTATATGCTTGCAATATCAAATGTATAAACCATGCTGATTCACTCTACTCAGCCGTGAGTTTATCAGTTTAATCCACTTTTTTTTCTTTTTTCTTTTTCTTGGCAAAAGATGGCACACACAAGTGCAATTAGCCGCCACTGATGACAGTCAGCCTCCGTGTTTGTTTATGTCTGAAGTCACGTTCGATCACATGGGTTTCTGTAAGATCCCAAGTCCCCGGACTCGCCACTCTGAAATCATTTTGTATAAACGGCAAGTGTGTGGTGCTTGCGTCTTGACTGAATCCTGGTGTGTGTGTGTTCTTAAGATTAAAGTATTTAAAATGTGAGATATGCCTGTGGTGTCCCGCATTTTTAAAATCAGTTAACTTTTAAAATCGTCTGGTGTGCACCAGGCATTAGGCAGTGCTAACATTCTAACATGTTTAGCTCAGAACTTCGAGAATATCACAGACAATAAAATGGGCTTAAAAAAACAGGAACAAGAAAAACATAGCTGATAGACACGACATTCTTCACTCTGAGAACTCTGCAAGTTCAGCTAACCAGTTTCCAATTAGCTGTCGGAGTTCTTGAGAGGCCTCATCCATTCATCTTGTTTGAGCCACTGGAATATTTGATTGTGGAGCAGCCTGTTTATCTTTTCCCCTTGGCTTGTCTAATTAGTTTGACAGTCCTGATCATCTTGCTTTTGACTGGTGTCTCAGTAGTCTGGTTAGCAGGGTACCCTGTGCTGCTACACTGAATGCTGATAATCCTCTTCAGCACATACAGGGAGTTTTGAAATTCAGATGGGTTCTCTGATTCATGCAGCGTGTTGAATATTTTTATTCTGTCATTTGGAAGCTTGAGGCTAGCCTTGCCCCATGGTTTGCTATGAGGAATGCTAGCATTGTTAAAAAAGCAAAACTTATGCATTTTAAGTTTGATTTAGCAATTCATTTAGATTATTATGCACTGTCATGTACTGGTTATGTCATGCAAATATTGGTACAGTACACAAACATAATTTATATACTGACATTTGCAAATAGGCCTACATTGGTAAAAAACAAACAAAAAAAATCTGAAACAAAAATAATTAAAAATTATTGTGTCATAATAAATATTCCACAAAAACTCAGCATTTTTGCTTTTTGAAATAGCAAGATTTGCTGTCCATAACTAAAAACACATCACAGATGGGATGGAAACTTCACCTTAAAGCAGAGTTTATACATTATTTATTATTCTCCAAGTGCAGCTCAGGATTCCATAATGAGCATGGTCATGTTTCTCCCACAGAGAAACATCTGAACCATCTCTTTTTTTAACCCTCCTTCCCCCAGGATGTTTCCGTAAATTAGAACTAGATATCAATCAACTTTCTATAGCTAGAATGGCTATAAATACACGCACACAGACACTCACATCTTCTACCTGTTATTTATCAGTTCTCTTTCACTGATTCTCTGGCTGAAAGAAGGAATAGTGGAAGGGAGACAAGAAGAAGTGAAAGCCAATAAAATCAGAAAAAGAGAAGCCTTGGGAGAGAAAACATACAGCACATACCCCACAGGCAGCAAACACACATTCAAAGAATTTTAAAAGATAGTCGAAAGACAGTTCCCAAGAACCCAGGAAATATAAAGGAAGTAAGAAAGAAATGAGGTAGCAAGCTACAACCCAGCATCATCACACGTACAGGTACAGTGGATCGCTTGGGAGTGCGAAGGCTGCTACATCTCATGTATTGTTTTGGATATATAGTCATATGAATAGTTGGATACATAAAACAAATGCCAGTCCTTTACTAACGGAGATCTGAAGCGAGAGTGGAACTTCCGTGTTCTGTTCCAGAAGTAAATGTTCACTAATAAAACACCCTTAGCACTCTATATGTTTACATAGAGGTGGTAGTTAAATAAACAAAAAACATCATTATTTATAATGTGTTTATGTTCTTTAGCGGCCTTTAACAAACACCTTTTCCCATAAGACCTAGACGTTCGAGAACTAAACGTCAGGATTTAACAGAAGAAGCAAGCCCCTGGGCAACTTGTTTCAGGACATTAGACACAGAGTTTAAGCATATGGGTGAAACAGAGTTGTCATGACGGAAGTATGGTCGTACTTGTAGTCATTTTCTTGGGATCTGTAGCTTCTTCTATGCTCACAAAGTAAACACTGTTTAATTTTATTAAAATCATGAAGATTTTAATAAAACAGACAACACAACTGTTGTCGTGATGCTGTTTTGTCTTATAATATTCACATGATGAATGAGAGATTGCATTCAGCTACAGAAGCTAGTGGAACAGAGGCTAACCTGGACATGATGTCATGACTCTCTACACCATTTGGAGCACTATTTCTTACTCTTTGGAACACAGGAAAAATAAGAGTGTTGGCAGGTATGGCATTGATCATGCCACGCTAAAAATTTGCTTTGGTTTTGGTCTGAACAGACCTTAAAGCTTACACTTACTTACATTTAACATTAACATCGTATCAAATGGCATGAATAATACTGGTAATGAGAAATGGGTGTAGTGACAATTATTATACAACTCTGCAGCTCTACACAACCGTATTGAACGTTTTAGTTTCATTAGCTGTGTTTACATGGATATTGGTAGTATTCCACAAATGCTAGGAATAATAGCCACATCAAAATCAAAATCCCTCATGTAACTACCTCAATTGAAAGAGACTGGTCCCATCCTGAAGAAATTTTCCATCGGGTTGACAGGGGTGGTGTAAACCTTTAAAAATCCATTCAAATAGGAAATATATTAGTAACCATGTAAACGCTAGGGCTGGACCCGAATATTCAAATATTCGATTGTTGGGCACACATTCAATTTTCAAATTTAGGATTTGAATATTGATTTTTTTTCCCCCGCACACCTGACCTCCGACCAATTCACATCAAAGGGAAAACAACATGAAGCCCTCAGCTCTGTGGGAGCAATTTAAACTGAGTGATGACAATGGCAGTGTGGCAATTACACCAAGCCAAATTCCTTGTATGTGAAAATGTACCTGGCAATAAAACTGTTTGATTCTGATTCTGATGGGGGTTAAGAACATTTTACATAATAACGTGTTGTTACTTTCCGCTATCGGAAATGGTGCTCATCCAAGTCTGCTCTCTTTGGACCCCCGCCTGGTTAATATATTCCCTTTATCTGTTCTGGACCTGCTCAACTCAGCCTCTCACCCTCTGGACTCTCAGCTATGGTTTCCCTCTCGCTCTGCACTGCAGCCCCCAAACTGGTTGTGCAGCATCTAGTCCTCCGGTCTGCCTCGTTCTTCCACGGCTCAATTTCCGATCACTTTAATCTTGCCATAAATATTCCTCTTTTATCTAACTTCAGTCTCCTCCCTATCTTACTCCTTCACTTGGGTCTACTAGTCCAGTCATGAGACAATTTAAACACAACCTTTTGGTAATAATAACATGCTGTTATATAGCCTACATGTAAATAAAGAAACAAAGCACTCTCTCTCTTTTTCTCTCTCTCACACGCACACTCAGTGCCCGCCGTCATTGACAGAACTTTTGGGCATTCATCCTTCTGTTGTTTTGCTTTAATCTAAGAAATACATAGCTGTATCGAGGGAAATTACAACCTGCTTACAGCCGGTGTAACGCAACCAGTAACACCACCAGTAGCAGTAGAACGCGGCAACACATCTGGTTTTCAATCGACCCAAAAGTATTCATGTCACCCCACTACTTAGTGACCCTCCACTGGCTACCCACGGCCTCTCGTATAAAATTCCAATCACTAATGCTTGCGTACAGAGTGACTACTGGGTCGGCACCCATCTACCCAAACTCCATAACACGAACTTATGTTCCTTGTCAATCACTGTGATCCTCCAATGAACGCCGTCTTGCTCTGCCATTATAACACACAGAAATCTCAGTCCTGGCTGTTCTCATCTGTGACACCACAATGGTGGAACAAGCTACCACATGCCATCAGAGCAGGGCCGTCCATGTCTAACTTCAAGAAGCTCTTGAAACTCGTTTCCGAGAACACTTTCTCTTATAACACCTCTAACCCCTAACCTCTAACATGCACTTCCTGTGCTCTTCTTCTTTTCCTTTTCTATACACTTGTCTTGATTGCACTCTTCGATAAATCTTACTTGTTGCCCTATGTATTTATTTATTGATGCGGTATGCATTCATAGCTCTTACTAGTATCTATTGTTACTCATAGATTTCTTGCTTTACTGATGCTTGTATGTTGTTCATTAAATGTAAGTTGCCTTAGATAAAACCGTACAAATGAGTAAATGTAATTGTAAATAGCTAATATATAGCTAAGCTAATATCGCATCACACACTTTCCATATTACCTACCTGGTATTCCGCCCAGTTCTGTGCTGATTGCTTGCCATATGTCAGCTTTTCCTCTACTCAATGGGATTTCAAGCTCTGATCATATCTTTCCGGGTGGTCATCATTCCAAAATATTAGCATCTCATTGTCCAGAATAAGTATTTTAACTTAATGAATATTTTAACTTTGGACTGCAATTCCATCCACCGTTACCTTTGCCAATATTCTCTGTCAGCCATTTGCCATTCATTCCATCTCCCTGAATGTGAATGCAAACTACTTTGTTTCCAATAGCAGAAGGCAGCTGTTTTCAGTGAACAAGCTCCGATAAACCTATTGTACACTACCTGGCCACCACCAAAGCACAGACAGACGAAGTGAGTGACTAGCTACTGAATGTTGTAACGCATTTAGCAGTTTTAGAGACAGATATATTTCCGAGGAGTTGGTGGATTACATTTACATTACATTTAGCTGACGCTTTTATCCAAAATGACTTACAATTGCTATATATGTCAGAGGTCGCACGCCTCTGGAGCAACTAGGGGTTAAGTGTCTTGCTCAGGGACACAGTGGTGGATGGGTCACAGTGTTAAATAAAACCCGGGTCCCTCATTTCAAAGGGCATGTGTCTTATCTACAGCGCCACCTACCCAAATAGAGCTCAAAAAAGTGTCTGTTGGACTTAAATTCATGGGGTTGACAGAAACACGATTACAAATGAATGCTAACTTGGCTCCATGTCTGCTGGATGTATAAATAGGCAACTATCATATTAGCATGCCTTATAAGGTGATGACATGTCAATGTTGTGTGTTCCATTTGTTCTGCTGCTCCCTGAGTGGCCAAAAAGTAATTACTACAGTATTTAAATATCATCAGATTCTCAGGAATTTAGCCAAGCAAATTACTTTCATACTTAATGAGTACATCTGACTATGGGCAAGTAAAATCCAACAAATATTGAACTTGGTCTCTGTACAACAGCACTGTAAAAATTCTCAGTAGACCAGCTTTGAATAAAAGGATGACTACTGTGTGGGGTCTCAGTTGGGGTTGATGGAATTCTGTGGTCGAGGTTCCAAATACAGTATTGCCTATATGGCAACTTTAAGATAGATAATAACTTCTACTTTAATCTATCAATAAGTCAAATGTAGCTAAGGTAGAGTACATATCGACCCAGGTCACATTTGGCAGGATAGAGAGAGCGACAGATTACAGTTACACATGAGGTCAGTGACATTTTGCTGCAGAGGAGAAGCAGCAGCATCACTTGCACTTATTGACTGCTTTTGATGTATGAACAGTCCGGGGAATTTGTTCTCCGGCTGTCCCCTGAGGAGAAAAGTCACTGACACGTTAGCAACGATCGCATCCTCCTAGATGACCTGGCAAAGAGAGGACGACCTGCAAAGCATACGGAGCGAGAGAAAGATCCATCTGAAAATCTGTCAAACACATTGTTAAGCCTGGCCACCACAATCCATCGCAGGCTATTCCATTCATGTCTCTAGTCCACTGAGTAAGGCAGCAATTATTAAAGGGTTAGGCTGGGTACACACCAAAGGATTTTTTACATCTTATAAGATTTTCAAATTGTGATAGACCACCAACATGAGGAGAAAAAATCCTAGATTTAACTGCTTTGCTCCTATAGTGTGTGGTGTGCCATGATGTGACAAAGACAGCATACCACACTGTGACGGCCCCAGAGGTCTTGGTGTTGGGCCTTCTGTACTGTGTGCTGTGTTTGTCGTCCTATAGGCAGTTAAGGAGATTGGGAACACCTGGCCAGTGAGCCCAACCCATTTAAGCCTGCCTGCCCAGACGCCAGTGTCGGTGATTGCGCCTGCCACACCGCTCCGCCAAGCTTGCCTTTTTTGCTTTTAAATAAACTTATGTTAATTTTTGTTAAACTTGAGTTTCATCCTCCTTTCTTGTTGCGGCCCGATCACAATCAACATGTTTTTAAAGTCAGCCGTTTGAACATCTGATCATTGATTGTGTGGGCCCATTGCCGCCATCGAAAGGGGGTGCGTGTTATCTTTTAACAGTGATGTGCCAGAGCACAAGGAGGTCCAGCCGCCACAAAACCTTATTGAGTATGTAAATGGTTTTCGGTATAGACTTTATAAAGCCCAGGAAGTTGCTAAAAAAAACTTGGCGTCTGCACAGGACAAAATGAAAAAAGCGTTATGATCGCAGAGTTGAGGATCGTGTTTTTTTACCGGGAGATCAGGTGCTTGCTTTGTTGCCCATTGTTACTTCTCCATTTCAGGCAAAGTTTTCAGGTCCATACTCAGTGGTGAAAAAGGTGTCAGACCAGAGCTATGTGATTGCTACTCCCAGTCATAGATCGTCCACTCAGCTCTGTCATGTTAACTTGCTGAAGCCATACTATTCTCGGGTGAAGCAGTCAGGTGATGCACGACTGTCTGGTGTGCATCCAGCTTGCTTGTCTGTATCTGTGTCCAATCAGGTTGTGGTAGGTCAAGGGGAGGAGGATTTGTTAGGCCCAGATGAAGCGGTGTTGTATGGTCGGCTTAAGAACTCGGAGTCTATGCAAAATCTGAATGGCTTGTTAGGCCATTTAGAGGAATCTCGGCGTAGCCAGTTAGCTGACCTGATCAAACAATATCCTGGTCTGTTTGGTGATACCCCTACATGCACACATTTGGTTGAGCATGATATAGATGTTGGGGATTGTAAACCAATTAAGCAGAGGTTTTATCATGTTCACCCAGAGAAACGTAAACATTTGGATGCTGAGGTTAAGTATATGCTGGAGAATGGTATTGCGGTGCCCTCTAGTTCCAGTTGGGCGTCACCTTGTCTGCTTGTGCCAAAGTCTGATAACACCCCCAGATTCTGTACAGACTTCAGGAAGGTAAACAATGTCACAAAACCAGACTGTTTTCCACTCCCTCGTATGGAAGACTGTATTGATCAAGTGGGATCTGCTAAGTATGTAAGTAAGTTTGATCTATTGAAGGGCTACTGGCAGGTTCCTTTGTCAGAAAGAGCGCGAGAGATTGCTTCATTTATTACATCTGCTGGGTTGTATTCATATGCAGTGATGCCATTTGGTTTATGGAATGCCCCAGCGACCTTTCAGCGCCTGATGAATAAGGTTGTTGGCGATTTGGATGGATGCTCTGTGTATCTGGATGATGTGGTTATTTTCTCAAATGATTGGGATGGTCATCTTGACCGCATCAAGTCATTGTTTGATCGCTTGGCTCACGCACAGTTGACTGTTAATCTGGCCAAGTGTGAGTTTGCGAAGGCTACAGTCACTTATTTGGGCCGTGTAGTGGGGCAAGGGAGAGTGTGTCCTGTACGGGCAAAAGTGCAGGCTATTGAGGACTATGTCCCACCTCCAACTAAAAAGGCACTTATGCGTTTTTTGGGGCTTGTGGGCTATTACCGGTGTTTCTGTAGAAATTTTTCTACAGTTGTTGCTCCCCTAACAAACCTGTTAAAGTCAAATGTTAAGTATGTTTGGTCCTCAGAGTGTCAGAAGGCATTTGAGGGTGTAAAGGCTCTGATGTGTAACGCTCCGGTTTTGGCTGCTCCTCAGTGGGACAGGGTTTTTAAACTTGAGATAGACGCTAGCTATGTGGGTGCAGGTGCAGTGTTGTTACAGGCTGATGACTTGGGGATTGACAAGCCAGTTTGTTTCTTTTCAAGGAAATTCAACAAACACCAGCTGAATTATTCAGTTATTGAAAAGGAAACATTAGCTTTGGTCTTAGCTTTGCAGCATTTTCATGTGTATGTCAGTTCTGTGCCTGTGGTGGTCTTCACAGATCATAACCCTGTGACCTTTCTTAGTTCTTTGCTGTGTCCTAACCAGAGGCTGGTTCGTTGGGCCCTTTTCCTGCAGTCCTACAGCTTGGACATTCGCCATATTAAAGGACGGGACAATGTAGTGGCAGATGCATTGTCTCGGGCCGTTGATTAAATGTGTTTTCAGTTGCTCTCTGCTTTGTCCCATCTTCCTAGGTCTTCTTCTTCTTTTAAAATCAGCTTCCAGGATCCAGTTGCTGGGGACAGAGGGGAGGAATTAAAGGATTTGTGGGGGCCGTGAGTGGTGAGGTGTTTTGTTGTTTTTCTTAGATGCATTTACTTGGTGGTGTTTAGCCAGGGTTCCCTTTGGGACCCTGACTTTATGGGGGGGGGTGTGACGGCCCCAGAGGTCTTGGTGTTGGGCCTTCTGTACTGTGTGCTGTGTTTGTCCTCCTATAGGCAGTTAAGGAGATTGGGAACACCTGGCCAGTGAGCCCAACCCATTTAAGCCTGCCTGCCCAGACGCCAGTGTCGGTGATTGCGCCTGCCACACCGCTCCGCCAAGCTTGCCTTTTTGCTTTTAAATAAACTTATGTTAATTTTTGTTAAACTTGAGTTTCATCCTCCTTTCTTGTTGCGGCCCGAGAGCCGGGGTCGGCTTTTCAACCCTAGTCTAGACTGTGAACACAGGAAATCTCGCAAAATCTGCACCATGATTGGGACAGTCCCAAATTACGAACAGTTGTCCCGACCCCTTTCGGGTATGTCCCGAAAATTAGACCTAACATGAGTTTTGATTATAGCCTAAATAAACATTAAATACTGATCGCTGTATAGTTCTCTTGCTCCAGCAGGGTTACAGGTTATCTGTACATTGTGTCAACAGCGTTGTTACACTCGTCATGCTCTTTAACCCTTTATGTTTTCTTGTGGTTAGTGGAAGTTACAGTCGTGAGGAGAGGGAAAGTGTAGCTTCAGGCAGCCACCGCACGGCGGAGATATCTGACAGGGCACGGCGGAGATATCTGCGTTGCACAGATAGATTTGACACTGCACTGATGACATAAACAAAATAAATATAAAAATTAGGTAAAAGATCATGACTTACCTATCCACAGCTGTGTTTTCCATAATAACAGACAGGTGACTTAATGAACAAAAATAGTTAATTTTAGCGCTGTGTTTTCATTTTCACTTGTGTTAATGTTCATTGACACTCAATACCGGGAGCCATGCCCCCCCCATCCCAAATTTCACCCATTCTCATCTGGTGACCCTATTTATGCTTATGCTTCCCTCTTCAATCATCTCTCTTTCTGATTGGATATTGTTTCGTTTCGCGTGATAATCTCCAGAAAGTGCGCGCGTTTGTCCTCTGGGATCTCCACACACATCAGGATTTCTGATTGTAAATATTCAACAGGTGGATATTTACGATTCGCGATCAGGGCGCCTCCAACGTTCTTCCCATCAGTTTCAGACACTCTTAACACACCTCACACCAAGGGAGAATCTGATAAGATAATCTTTAGAACCATCAAGATAATGGGGACATAGCTAGGACTGTCAGAAAGGGGGAAATCGGCCGTTTATCTTTTGGTGTGTACCCAGCCTTAGTGGTATTATGCTCATTTTCAGGTTCAAAATCCTATTTAGGGGTTGTACCAGAACAGGTTTACATGGTTTAATTTTCAAAAAACACCACATTTTTTCATTCTGCACACTGCTACAGCTCCTCTTTTCACCCTGTGTTGAAAGCTTCGTTTTAGCTGTGGAGTGATACATCTTTTCTCTAAATGATCTTTTTTGGGAGTTGCACATGCACAGTGCCTAGTTAAGGACTACTAGTCAATCAGAAGCAGAGAAGGGCGGGTCAGCAGGAAGCAAACACGGCTTTGTTTCAGCTGTACATGTTGCCGACCAGCTTAGCTGGAGCAAGATAGAGTGGTGAGTTATTAATCTGTAACAAATGTATCTTTCATCCATAAAGTTTTAACTGAGATCTGTCTTTACATCAAACAACTTTATGTCCACTGACTGCCTGGAGGGTAGCTAGTGTTTGGAAGGGAGAGGAGAGTTGTGTGTGTTGCAGCTCAGCATTTTTCAACCTGTGTTTTTAAGGAGGCGTGTTGGACTAGCCGCTTGGCACGTGTTATATGAGACGCATTTTGCATTTTCCTGTGATGTCACAAGGATGACAGGAAAGCGGCTGGACTACAAACGAGCTGTTTTCAGGCAGTTCATAGCAGAGTTTTCTGTGGAAGATGGGAACTCCTTTCCTAAAGGTTGTTGTTAAAGGATTATCTCCCAATTAGTTGTATGCCCTTCATTGTGTTTAGATTTTTGACATTTTGCAAAGTATTGTGGGTGCCTATTCAACAGGCATATTACAGAGATCTAGTATTGACTGTATCCCAGTGTTTCCCTTGTTTCTGTTTACCTAAAGCAAATATCTGACCAATAAGTCCCTTTCTCTGTCTCATGCTCAATGAGTAACTTTTTAGTTAGTAAACTATATGTGTAGTCAATTGTGCTATGTACATGTTATTGTGCAATCAGTTGATACTGGCAATAGTCATTATTGTCTTTCATTCAGATAAAATCAAGGAATTCCTCATGCAAAGAATAACCCCAAATAGATAAAACAGAAATCCACTGTCAGTGGAGTGGAGAGTTTGGAGTAGTTGTAGTTGTAGTAGTAAGCTAGTTAACAGTGTTGCACGTTTTTGCAGGTCATGGGGCTAATGTACATCCTTCCACCAGTCATTCACACCATTGTGTTATTCAGAGAAGAGGATACCATGTTCCAATATGGCGTCCTGTTCATTCCATTCAGCTGATACTTATGTCAAACAAGGCTTCCTCCAGCTTCCATTGTTTTGCGATTACACATGTGACCAGCCCAACTTTGACCACGGCATTTGACAACATGTACATTAAGAGCCTTATTATAGCTGAGCCAGCCTAGTTCCTGCTGGCTCCCTGCATAGATAAATGGCATAAAATAATTTACTGATACGACCCTCTGAGTCTTTTCAATTTAATGGGCCTTAATCGATTTACGGTCCATGGAAAAGCAAGCCTTTACTGGCCCGTGTAGACATAAAAAATGGTGGATGATCATTACATGTACATGGTTGAAATGCGTCCTGTACAGACAGAAGAAACGATAGAGGCATGTAAGAGAAACAGTCATTTAGAGCTGTAAGGGAAATGGGAGTGTCTGTTATAATGGGGTAACCAGGGGCAAGGTTGTGTCTTGGCTTGACCGCATTTTTTGAATTATGTTGAGGGTGCTACGTGTTTTACTCTCTCCCTGATCATCCCCTGTAATCATGGTTCTACATTATGCTAGAGTAAAGACGTTAAACTGCACAATATACTGCAATACAATATAACTGTACTATACTGTAGTTCTACTGCATTCTATTGAATAAAGATGTCAATCTATTCTCTTGTGTTCTCCTTTTATGTTCCCTCGGCTCATGAATTCCATCGAGTCAAATGAAGTCTTACTATTAATACCTGAAGGAAATCTTATAATAGGATGAGGTGAATACAGTGTCTTTTTTATAATTTTGCACATGAGGTGAGGTCAGGAGGTCATGGTACTTTCTTGAGAATCATGTATGCTGTTAATTGTTGCCAGGGAAACAGCAAATAGGACAATTAAAAATGTATCAAAAGATAGAGGCAGTGTATTCATTTTGCCTTTCAGTCTAGGTCTCTCTGGCCTTGGTCACACTGTGTTCTGGACTTGAGTGATTCATACAGTTTGCACCGGCAGAGGTTTCTGCTTTGACTTCTCCTTGCTGGGTCAACTCACTCACTCACTCTAAAATTATGTTTACTGTATTTATTTTCCAAAGACAGCTTTTTGCAAGTGTTTCTCAGTACATGGAGCACACATGAGCCTGGCTTTAGACAGCTCCATCTGTGACCACTCCTGTTTTAGCTCAGAGACAGAAAAGACAAATAAGCAACATTCAGAATTTCTTCTAACATTTTGGTTTTGGATGTATGCGCATCACAAGGTTTTGTGCCAGCTAAGAGGCACTTTCCTCAGGCATGTGAGCTGAAAAAGCTTTTATCTTACCTTTGTATATTTGTTGGGGTTTTTTTGTTGACTCCCAATGAACTGTTTTTTTTTTCCATTCAGAAGCTCCCATCTAGTTGTTGTTCTTGGTGTAAAAGATGACAAGGATTTGTACTTGTGTTACCCAGCTGCTTTCACCAAGTCAAACGTTTCCTGGCCATCCAAATGACACAAGTAAGCTCTACCATCACCTTGAATTAGAATAGTCTAAGAGAACGTGCCAGAAACATGTTTTACTGACGCTTGGTGGTTCCACGTAACTACCACACTCAGTTGAAAGGATCAGTCCATGGAGTGGACTTAAGCCACAAGCATTTAACTAAATCAAAAGGATTGCAAGTGGAGATGAAGGCTTGTGAAGAATGTTTGTTTATTGTGATATGTAATAGCTTGTTAAAAATGGAAATCGATGTGATGACTAGATGATGGTGTTGTTCCTAAGTTATCACCCACACGTGACCGAAATAATCCGAAGTGTGAATTGTGCTGTATTGGGGCGACTTTTTCAACCTACTGCTGACAAGGACAAGCTAAAACAGATACTGGTCCACCCTTAAGACCACACACCCAAACACAAGAAAAGCAATCTAGTGTATGTGCTCCAGTGCAGTGAGGAATGCACTAAACTGTACATTGGAGAAACTAAACAAATGCATGGCTCAACACAGAAGGGCTAACTCCTCAGGTCAAGACTCAGCAGTTTATTTACATCTGAGGGATAAAAGACACTCGTTTCAGAATCACCAGGTGCACATTTCAGACAGAGAAGATGGATGGTTTGAAAGGGATGTTAAGGAAGCCCTCTACACCCGGGTTGAGAAGCTGTATATACGAATCTCTATTCAGTGAATGGATAGGTCTTTGGGATTTTTTGAAGCTTGATTAATATTATTCCAAATAGTTTTCCAAGCTACTTCAAGGGAAATGTAATATAATAATTTTTCCAAATTATTTGAATTGGTTTATAGGAACTTTGCATTGATACAGGTTGCTATTAGTGCTATACAGTTGACTTGTAAAGTAATGTTTTGGGAGTTTAGAATAGAACTCCATATGCCTTTAAGGCAGAACGAAGCTGCAAATATAAAAAAAAAAGAAAATCCATGTAAATTATAGCTTTCCTTCAAATCTTGAAATGTACGGCGACGGTTAATGTTGAATAACTTTCCAAAATTTTTGCCAGGTCTGTTGAATTTTTCCCCCGCTAATTCTGTTTTCCGTTTGAATTTTTTCTAAATTCTGTGTCTTACAATTTAAGCATTATTTAGTCATCAGAAAGAGTGTGATGTGGTGGATGAATACAATTTCAACAATTCAATAAAAAAATACTACAAATTGATCAATCAATATCAATGAATTTGATGTATTTTGCAAACATGGACATAGACATATTCAAATGTACATTCAGTTGTTTAGGGGGACAATTCACAATGCCAATTGCCCCTTATTATTAAGTCGGTAATTACTTAACAATCTCCATATGGTGCTGAAAACACCACGGTAATAAGTGGATCTGACGGAAGCTACTCTCAGGGCAATGCTCCTCCTTGCTTGAGCGGACATAGTTTTTTTATTTTCCAACTGAATATCTGACTCCACCCACACTGCCACAAAGTCTTCATTGAGCTTGTGTCTTACATCTGCTGATGTAGTTGCACTTTTGAGACTTTGGCAAAGTGATGAGCTCTTACTAGCACAGCGACTTTTATATGACTGTGTGTGTGTGTGTGTGTGTGTGTGTGTGCGTGTGTGCGTGTGTTGAGGGGAGGAGCAGCTGATCCCACGCCCTCTTGAAATACTGACACATATTATTCATGCTAAAATTATACTGATACCTTAAAATAATCCTTGTCATGTACATACCTACTGTGGTTTCTCAGCCCTTTGATGACTCAAGACTCAAGGTCTTCAGATGACTAATCTGGCTGGTCTGTGAGGTGTCAATATAACAAAGTTGTCTTGGTTGTGAGTTTGGCAGATATACATACAGTTACAGCCATAATAATATTTAGTCTTTCAGTTTCACCGTAAAACCAAATAATGCAAATAGTGATGTATATGACTGATACTATATGTTGTTATGTCTATGTTTCAGGTCTCTCTTGCTAAAAAAATTTAGCAAGAGAGTTTTAATCTTGACCTGATTAAAACAGGTGGTCTTCCTCGACCCGCAGCCCCATGTCACTGCTGGTCTCCTTTGGGCTAACAAAGGGATTTAGGAAAGACAGGACTGCTGAATACTTCGGCCTCTTAGCTGGCATTGCTGCTGACCCCCCATTCTCCTTTTCTTGAGATGGGTGTCTGAATTTAAATTGCTAGTAAGCCAAACAATTGTGCTAGCGGCGAGGGACCAAGCAGAAATCTGTAACTTTTCTACCTTAAAATAACAGCTGGTGGAGAGGGGCCCTGGTATCGTGCCGGCGCATGGGGGAGTGGGCAACATAACTGTGCACAGCAGTCTCTTTGGACATAATTTCAGCTAATGGCAAAAGCAAAGAGACCAAAGAGGCTGTTTACGGTGAAAGCTAAGAAGACATGAGGGTGACCAAGCAAGACATTGGCAAGAGCTGCACGAAATAAAAGGCTACAAGACAGACACCGAGCTGGCATTCTTTCTGTTTGTAAGTAATAACTTATTGCTTGGCTTGCTATGTCTTGTGTTGTCACACTTGCTTGATATTTGGCTGTGTTCGCAGGTTTTTGATCATAAGTAATGTAATCATAGTAAATGCACGTCTATAGCTGTCTTTATTTACGACAGCGGTGCATTACATTTTGAATCATAGCAAATCTTACTTAATGTTGCTTAATTTCTTAGGGCTAAACCCAGGTATCTTGTTATTCAAAAATTCATTTGAATATTGGATCAACCATAAAAAACTTTTCCTAATGGCAGCTATTCACCTTCCATTGGATAAAGCAATCTTCGGTAAGACATAAATCTTTAAATTATCTGCTTTATTCCAAATAGTTAGCAGGAGAGATTTCCATCTCTCAATGTCGTCTTTGACATTATTTATGAGACAACAAGATAACACATTCCATCAGGCAACCATTTAAAGGACAAAGTACATTTACATTTATCTGACACTTTTAATCCAAAGCGACTTACAATTGCTATATATGTCAGGGGTCGCACTCATCTGGAGCAACTAGGGGATAAGTGCCTTGCTCAGGGACACAGTGGGGATTGAACCCGGGTCTCTCACACCAAAAGTGGGCGTCTTAACTATTGCGCCATCCCACCCCAAAGTGGAATAAGTTGGTTCATGGCACTGAACATTCAAAGGTAAAGCCTGACTTATTTTACTAGCGCTGCAGTTTCTTTGATGTTATGGTTTTCTCTACTCACTGTGGCCAAAGATTCTAATGACAAAACAAAAAGCAAAGGACTAAACGGTCAAACTTGAGGCGCTCCTCGTCTAAGTTTAAATGTTGAGAGACTATTTGTGATTGTTTTTTTGGCTTTAGGTGTTAGCATTTCAGCGAAATGAAAATAAAATTACCCCTAATTAGCTTCATTAGTTCAGCTCAACACTGGTTTTCTACAGATTATAATAAAACAAAACTGCTTATCTTCTGTTTAATTTGGGCTCTCAAGCTGTTACCTTCTTAGCTAAGGGAGCTAACTATTCAACTCCTTGCTGCTTGTTATTTGCCAACATTTACCACTGAAAACCCTCTGGCTCTAGAGGTAGGTGGTATTCAACATAATATATGTCGTGTGGGTGTGTGTTTTGAAGTGATTAAACCAGTTGGAAGCTATACTGGGGCAAGAAAACAGCATCCTTCATCAACACACACAAACAGAAAGCACAATGTGATATTGGCACTTGAACCTTCTGGTTAATTATCACTAGAGTGTCAGGAGTACATGGGGGAGCACTCATGCACACACACAACATTGTTAATGGAAGTCCAAGTGTTATTTCACGTTATTTTTTAGTGTGAGGATGAATCAGACGACACCCCTCTTGGGCCCTGTATATCCACTTCTTGAGTGGTTAATGAAGGACTATACTCAGTCGCCCGCCCTCGCTCCTCAAGAGCTCTTCAGCATTTACTTGCAGCGCAACAGTGGTGGGAATAGTTTTTGAAAGGCTTAATTCAAGGTGGATGATCCTGCTCAAGAGGAGTGAGTTTCACTTTACTCCATATGGTTGTGGCATGCTGCGCTTTTTCACAACTTTTTTTGAACCAAAGTTTGTATTTGAATTCCATCTGGATGTAGAAAACAGCTGGCTTGGAGAAAGCTCTGCCCCAAACAGAAGCATCGACTCAAGCTGACACTGCTGGCCAAAAAGAGCCGCAGGGGACATGATGTGATGCTGTCTGCTGATTTACTGAGAGCTGGCATCATTCCTGCCCAGTTTAACTACAATTTATTTGCATCATACTCTTTTGGTGGATATAATTTAGCATGAAAAGAGAGAGCATTTTTACACCAGTAACATTTCTTTTGAAATGGTTTTCTAGAGATGCTCAGTAATTTAAAGAATATTTCTTTATGACGTTTGTTTTAAGATTGTAGATTTATTGGGATATATTGCATAAAGTGACTTTAGGTATTTTATACCACGGTCTTGCATATTGCCCCAAGGTTTCTCAGGAATAAATAGTAAAATATGATAGATTGTTGTATAATTGCTTTAAAACAGTCTGTGAATTGCAGAAAACAGACAAACTGCTATGTGCTGAGAGTGAGAATAGCAATTGGGGGTATATTGTGATCCACTTCATCAGGCTCCCCATTAAAATTAAACGGTTTGTCTTTCCCTTTTCCATGGAGATCGCAGTGTAAATTAGCAAGGCAAGCTCTTTTTTATAGCCTCTTCTGTTTTGGTATAGGAATATGTGAGAATTTGTGTTCTCACAGGATATTGGTAGTTGCCTAGCAATGTAACTGTAATCAAAGCCTACCTATTGCCCATTGATTGTGTTGTCTCTGCAATCAGCTGTTTCACTGTCTTTAATCTCGGCTTTTAGTCCCCCTTTAACTTTCTCACCCTAGAAAACACATTAACTAAAGAAAACTGTTACAGCTGCTGTGTGTGTGTGTGTGTGTGTGTGTGTGTGTGTGTGTTGTGTGTGTGTGTGTGTGTGTGTGTGTGTGTGAAGATGATAAGAGGTCAGTCACTATTAAGCTAGCTTAGCCTGTGTATATGCAAATAGAAGTCTAAGCAGTGTGGCTGTGGGCCGTGTTCATAATAATCTTCTTCTTTCAAACTGCCAGCAGCACTTTTACTCTAAAGTTAATTTGAAAAAATCTCCAAGTGTGAAAAAGAAAGTGTCTGATTTGGAAGAAGTTGGGCCCTTGGCATGCTTTGGGTGGAGCAAAGTGCTATGTAAAGTGACAAAAAACTCTACTCTTTTTCTGTGGATCACTGAATTAATTTTTGGGAGCCAGGTCTGAAAATTGATACGTTTGCTCCACAAAAAGAAATCCAGGAAATATATTCTATTTGCCAAGCTACTTTAAAGACACCTATAAACAGCCTATGTTTGTGATGAAGTTAACTTTACACAATCTTTGTCAAAATCACATATGCTGAGTTTTAGCTTGACTTTATTCCATACATTTTGTCAAACAGTGATATCACGAAATGGCATATAATTAGCACGGCAACAATGTTGCAGGGTAACTTATGTAACGTAACGCTAATGTCAGCAACAATGTAGAATACTAACTTATGGAACGTAAGGTAAATAAAAAACAAAAATTGCATTGTGGGATAACAGTGTCCATCAACAGCAGACTTGAAACGGATTATAATATGCATACTGTCTGGTTCAAGTATTCTTCATTTTGTCACTGTTCTGGTAAGGATACACATGCTTAAAACCTGCTTAGGACCAGTGTGTAGTGTGGATTTCGGTCACACCTCTTGAACCGCTTTTAATTTAAAACCTGAAGTGATGAATCACTTTCATGCATTACAAAGAACAATTCACAGCTGAGAGAGTTGTGAGAGGATGTCAAGGACTGGTTTCAGTAAACCAATCCCGGATCTGTTTTAGTTACACAAAAATATAATGGAATATACATTTTTAATTTGCAAATATAAATAACCAATATCAAACAGCTGAACAATTTATTTTGACTTTTGTTTTTTAAGCAGCATCATTCATTTTCAAAATACAAGACAGAATTACCAAAATATTGCCAATTTTGCCTCAGCAGAAATAGAGGTTTAAAAGGACAGATTATTAAGACTTTTTTTTTTCTTTTAAAAAGTTCAAATCAAGTTTTGAGCTGCTCTCCCCGCGTCCGTGTGGGTTCTCTCCGGGTGCTCCGGCTTCCTCCCACCATCCAAAGACATGCAGGCTAGGTTAATTGGTGTCTCCCAAATTGTCCTTTGGTGTGACTGTGAGTGTGAGTGGTTTTTTTGTCTGTATGTGGCCCTGCGATGGACTGGCGACCTGTCCAGGGTGTACCCCACCTTTCGCCCCATGTCAGCTGGGATAGGCTCCAGACAACCAACAAACCTGTAAACAGGATAAGCAGTTGACGATGGATGGATGGATGGATGGATGGATGGATGGATGGATGGATGGATGGATGGATGGATGGATTGTAGACTAAAAATTCTTGGAGAAAAATGCAAGTATTGCAAAGTTGTTGGGTTCTTTTTGTTGTTTTATGAATTTTCTGATTCTGTAGGGGTCTGCTTTGTAATTTTGTAATAGTACAAAGGAGGAGCGGAGAAGTTAAAAGTTACTTTTTTATTTATTCCCAAAAATGTCCTACAAAATACTTGTCTCTTAGCATGCTCTGGGCTGTACTACAAAGTTGTGTTCAGTGTTATATAAACTAAATCTTGTGAATGCAACCTCAGCAGTGAAAAAGTGTGTTATATCATGAAACTATTACCAATGTGTGGTTAGAAGAAGTAGTTATGCACACCATTTATCCCTGTTGTTATAGGGTTTACAGTTGCAGGCTTGGTCCATGTACCACTGGGTCTGCAATATCTCACATAAAAATGAATCATCTAGCTTTGTGTTCAGATTGAGCACGCTGTAGCCTCTAAATTCATCCCAGCACAACGTAAGGAACTGTGAAAATGCATTTACAACGCTATCATCATCGGGTGGTAGTCCATTACTTTACACCTGCACCTGTTTGATAAAATTCTCCCTAAAAATGTACCTGCTTTAGCCATGATGGGTGAAGCGGTAAATCCGGAGGTTGTCTTTTGCCGGTGGTGCATTCCTATGGTTTTAGTTGGCACAGAGGTGCACAAACAAACCACTCGAAAATCAAATAAAACCATGTAGTGTTTATAGTTTTTTTCTTTTCTTTTTATTTTATAAAATTATTTTTTTTACTTATATATTTTTTTTGAGGAGTCCAGTCTATGTTTAAATTGTAATACTGCTTTAAAGCAATAAATCCAGAATCTGTGCAAGATAAACTTAAGTAGTTAAATCCTCTGACAAAAAGTGAGATCCAACAGATTCTAACCTTTTGCAGTGAAATCATTTAGAAGGAGTTGTGGATGTTTCCAGGACTGCTCTTCTCCATTCTTAAAATATTTTAAAATTATATTCTCAATGTTACTGAACCTAGAAACATTGGACTCTTAGATTTTGTAACAAGCTCATAGGTTTATGTTGTGACCACCAATTAAAATATTTCAACTCTGAGTTGGGCATGTAGCATGGCTCTAAATATTGCATTACCCATGAGCAACAGCTACCAGTAACTGATTCAAAAAGCTTCATCATTGCAGTTGAGAACAAAACACAGCACCGTATTTGCCAAATTTATCTGAATTCACATACCATATTCAAATAACGACATTTTGTCACGCCAATCTGTATCTAATACAGATGCACAATGTACTCTTGAACATCCAAATTAGACATGCTGGGCTTTCAAAGTAACAATCTGTGTCAGGTGACATAGTATACAGAAAGACAATTCCGCTTAAAGGTGTGTAATGTTTCTGAAGATCTATCGACAGAAATGCAATAAAAGATCCATGACTATGTTTTCAGTGGGATGCAAAGACCTTACATAATAAAACATTATGTTTTTATTAGCTTAGAATGAGCCATTTATATCTACATAACGGCGGGTCCCCCCTTCCATGGACATCGCCACGTTCCATCGCCATGTTTCTACAGTAGCTGAAAACGGACAAACAGAGTTACGTTCTTCTTGTTCTACTTCTGGTAGAATTCAGGCAGTGCAGACACTTATCACTATGTTGAATATGGACATTAGAAGAAGAAGAAGTAGTAATAATATACTGCAGGGGTTGGCAAATATGTTTTGCATCGGTGCAATATATTCAACCATCAGATGGTGGATGAGAATATAAGCCATAATATTGCCTTGCATCAACATGCCTTAGTAGGACGTAGGGTTGGTTGTTTGATCCCACCTTGGGACATCTTTCTTTTTTCTCTTCAACAAATGAATTCTGCAGCGAATGTTTCTCAGATCACGGCATGTGCTGCACTGCTTGCTTGTGTTTCGGTGTTTGATCTGCATCCATCAACCTACTGACGCTTTTGCAATTCTCCAGTATCTCCAGGCAGAGGACATTTATGGGAATCACGTTTTCTGACGGCTCTTTCAGAGGTGTGTCAAGCAGGCAGCAGACTCTTAATTTTTCCAAGTAAAAGTTCAGTTTAACTCCAGCAGCATTGTAGTAAACTAAAGCAAAACTACTAAAGAGGAAGTGATTATGTGAGTAACTGTTGCTGTCATGACCAAGATCTGTTTCAGCACCAGTATCAAAGTATTTATTTATTTATCTTTTTTGCCGCTATCAAAGCACCATAATCTGGCAGGGGGTTAGATATTATTGCTGGCAGGCAGTTTTGGCGAGGGTCCATAATCACAGAGAGAATGAATGTTTTTCCCTTCTCAATGGTTTTATAAACTTTTTCTCCTATGAACCTTTAAGGAGCCGTCCCTCAGCCCCGATAAGGACCAGTCAGTTTCTTAACCCAGTCTCTTCCCAGTAAACTGGATGGCAAGAGGACGCTTCAGGGACTGTGCCTATGCAGCTGGGCAGGAATCAACTCCGAGCTAAGGAACATAAGCGCTGCATTGCCAGTAACAGATGCCTTTACTACAGCCAACTGGGTCACTATATCGCTGCCTGCCCCAACCAGTTGTCAAACAGGAGGGCTTGTTAACTAAGGGAAGGAGCTTATAGTGAGCCATGCTACTGTTCTTCTGTCTTCCTATCACCAAACTCAACGCTACACTACTGTCTCCTGGCAAGGTCCCAAGAGTTTCTAGCCATTGACTCTGGTGTGGATGAGAGTTTTTATGGGTACCACGTTAGTGAATCAACTTCAGCTCCCTACTTTGGCTAGCACTTTAGATGGAAGACTCCTCGCCAGATACCATCCGCTTCTACTTCTGCTATCAGGTAACCACCATGAGCAGATCTGTTTTTTTGTCATTGACTTAAGGGGCACACCTGGTTAACCAAACATAATCTACACAATGACTGGACCTCCTCTAAAATAACAAGCTGGAGGTGTTACATGTCATGCTAGCTGTCATCAACCTGCTCTGCCTCAGTCTGTCCGCTGCCACGTAGCCTAGTAGGTAGACTTCCCTGCTGATTACCATGACATCCTGGAGGTATTCAGCCAACAACAGGAACTCTCCCTTCCACACCACCCCTACAACTATTGAGCTGCAGTCCCTATATAGCATTTCCAGGCCAGAACAGGTGGCAATGGACCCCTATATTAAGGACTCCATGGCTGACGGCATTAATCCAGATTCCCTGGACAGGCCACCACCCTGTAACAATTTGCCTTTCTTAAAATAAATTAAGGGAAGAGCACATATGTAAAATATAAGGTATACACGTTTACCATCACAACTGCTATATATGAAGGTAGTCTTAAGTGACTATTACAATTTCTGTAAATTAAATACAAAACAGGTATACGTTTTAGCATTTTAGTGGGGCCTCTACACTCCTTTCTCAGGCTGGTGTATGTACAAAGCAGTGAAGAGCCGTACAGTCTGCAGATGATCATGTGAACGTATAAATATGGCCAACTCAAACTTTTAACTTAGTTCAACTTTGAATTTTATTTTTCGTTGTGTGGTTACAACAAACCAAATTACAACCTAGTCATATCTAGCAGGCTAAGACAAGACAGATGGCCAAATCTTCCCACATTAGCCAATGGTTAGCAACAGCACTGTTACCAGACATTTATCAAACAGACAGAAATCAAACAAACACACACACACACACACACACACACACACACACACACACACACACACACAAACCAGTCAAAGAGGAAAATAGGAGATTAGTGTATCTCCCTGTCTTTTTAAAATATATGGAAACTAAACTGTTGTGTGTGTTTCTTCAGAGTGAAACAGGTGCAAAGACACACACACAAAGGAGAAAAGTAGTTAAAGAGAAAGGACAGAATAATGAAGATATGATAAAAGTTGAAAAGAAATGCAGAGGAGAGGACAGAGGAAACAAAATGTCAGGAAAAGAGGGCAGGTTAGATGGAAAAAGTAATCTTAGTAGAAATGATGACAGGGAAGCAGAGAGTTAGAGGATAGAAGAGAGGAAAAAAAAACAGGGGAAGATACAGAAGATAGAGAGGTGAAAGGGGTGACAGGGATTGAGGACAGCTGGATAAAAAGACATTGAGCACAGCAGTCCCTCATTCCAATAGTTCCAGTTCACTGACTAACTGGAAAATAGTATAATTAACTGGTCTGGACAAGACAGGAGAGAAGAGATACACAGGATGAAAAAATAATCCAAACACTTCATAGAAGAGGACTTCAGCTCACTACAAGCAGGGCTACAAAGGTTGGTCATACCTGGGTTCAATCCCCCACTGTGACCCATCCACCAATGTGTCTCTGGGCAAGACACTTAACCCCTAGTTGCTCCAGCGGTGTGCGACCTCTGACATGTATAGCCATTGTAAGTCGCTTTGGATAAAATAAATGTAAATGAAGAGATGAAAAATGGTAGCAAATGAAAACATATCTGTTTGAAGGGAAGAGGAGTCTGAGTACATGCACACTACAGTCAGCTGGTGTGAGTTATCACATTTTAGTCTGTAGATTGTTTTAAACTTGTACCTCTGTAGAACTTACATGGAATGTCTGCAATCTCTTTTGCTATTCAACCCTGCACTTCTAAAGTCTTGCAACTTGAAAACAAGTTCCAGGGTTTGGAAAACTTGGGCTGTCCATGTTCTCCGAATGGATGCTAGTCCTTTGGTGCGTCCTTCAGGTGTCACCCTGGCCTGCCCCTCTCCAACAGTGGCAGTGAGCTGTATACACCAAGAGCAAAGCTACGTTTAACTCCCAGCCCACAAAGTGTATGCTCTCACCGAAGAAACCACAGGCAGTTTTCACTGTATTTCTCTTGTTCCCAGAGTCAAAACTAACCATGGTGAAGCTGCCTTTGGCTTCTGTGCCTCTCGAATGCGGAACAAACAGAAGAGCTAAGACTTGTAACATTACTGACCACTTTCAAATCCAAGCTAAAGACCTACCTGTTTACCATTGCTTTTAATTATTTTATTTTTTTTCAAATAATTTAGCATTTTCAGATACACATCTTTATTGACATCTGAAACCACCTACATAGTTTGAATGTGATTTGAGACTCCACATGGTTTGAAACTCAAAATTTAATAACTGCACATAATGTGCTAAGAGATGTAATAAAACCCAAATTTAATGTTTATGATGTAATAAAAAAAACTGAAGACACAGTCAATATCCAATTATTATTAGATGTGCAAAAAATTTGAAATGAATGTTACTGCTGTGTGTGTGTGTGTGTGTGTGCGAGTGTGTGTGTGTGCGTGCATGTATTTACGCCTCTCTTTCCATATTTGAATGCATGTGTGTACCTGTAAGCATCATTAAAGCCAGTTAATGGCCATGTTTTGTTGACAGACAAAAGTGCTGTTCATTCTGGTGGAAAGGACAGTCAGATCTGTCTGTCTTTTCCATCACACCATCTCTCTAAACTCCCCCCTGCGCTTTCTGTCTCTCTCTTTTTCTATCCCTCCATCAGAGTCTAAACATTTCTTTAAAGAGACAGTTAAGGAGATCCTTTCTTAGAAATGCTCTGAATTCATGAATTCTTTCATGGGTGCATACATGCATGTACTCCACGTGTATGTGTTTAGCTGTATAGGCCTATCTTATTTTATTTATTTTATATTAGTTACCCTGTTCTTATATAAATTTAATTATTTGTTGTGTTCTGTGTGTGGAGATTAAAGGGACTACAACCCTTTTTTTCATTGCACAACCTTGTGTTGTACAATAATAAATAAATTACCTTCATATTTTGTTCCATTATCTCCCTCTGCTGCTTTTCTCTGCTTCTTATTTAATATTTCTGAACCATATCATTTATAATGTAAAGAGATGCACTCCCACGTGTTTGTCTTATTTGTTACAGTATTTCTATTCTTTACTTTTGCAAACAATCAGTCATTTAGCTGACACTTTTATCCAAAGCGACTTACTATTGTTATACATGTCAGAGGTCAGGGAACTAGGGCTTAGGTGTCTTTCTCAGGGACACAATGGAGAATGGGTAAAAGTGGGAATCAAACCTAGTTCTCCCACACCAAAGACATGTCTCTTATCCACTGCAACACCCCCTGTTAGCTTAACTTACCATATTTGTAACGATCCTGTCTGTCTGATCCTGTCTGTGTACACCTGTGTTTATTACAGTGACGTGGGTGTTCTGTCCCTGCTGCACTTTGGATTACTCTGCCCTGTTTCTCGAATTATGTTACTTTTGGATTCTGCCTTTGATGGACATCTGCCTTGCTTCCATGCAAGCCTTTTTTGTTAGTTGTTGGGTTTTTTTAAAATAAATCTAAAAACTGCATCCTTTTTTGTCAGCATCTGCATTTGGGTCCACCTCACTTGCATCTGCACTCAGCTTAATCCTGACAGTACAACCGGACCCAGATGGACCCAGCGGACGTAACCGGGCTGCCTAGCACTTGAGAGGCCTACTAGTGCTGATCCACGACCTGCCAGCCCCCAACCAGCATGCAACAATCTTGCCAGCCTCCTGGTTGGTAGAATTATCCTGCCCGCCTGTCAAGCTGCTAGCGCCCCAGCAGCTGGCCCTCAGCCTGCACCCTGCCCGGCTAGTCCTTTGCCTGTTTCCTATTCGACTAACGCGGCTAGCCCCCACCTGTCTTGACGGTGTCCTGTTCGGCTAGCATGGCTAGCCTCCTGCCTGCCTCCCTGGGAAGGGGATTTGAAAAAGGCCAAAGACCATGGGACAATGACTCTGCAGAGTCAGGCAGCGCATGGACAGCTAGCCCACTGGGTACCTGGCCTGATTCACCTCCAGAGAAGCCACCTGGAGGGTGATGTGCATTCTGCAGCTGCAGACTTGCTGGTCTGTTTTTATTTATTTATTTATTTATTTATTTATTTTATTAACCTTTATTTAACCAGGAGTGTCCCATTGAGATTAAGAACCTCTTTTGCAAGGATGACCTGGCCAACACAGGAAGCAGCATGTAAAAAGATACAAACAGACAAATAACACAGAAGACTAGTAAGCTAGGATTTCATAAAGTCATTTTAAATCTCTTTTACAATCTAAGGGCATTTACATAGTAAGGCATCTGCTTTTATTCAGTGAGTTTCAAGTCCTTTCGCAACATATTCCATGCTGAAGGTGCAGAATACAGAAATGCCTTCTTTCCCGTTTCCGTGCGGGTATTTGGCAGTTGCCCAGTTCCTCCCTCTCAAAGCTGCCCAGTGGTTCTGAGACTGCAGCATTCTTACCGAGCAGCCAAGTCCTGCTGTGCTGTAACCAGCACCCTGTCTTGTGGTCTAGTCGGTGGCTCCACCGACTCCACTCCACTTCTACATGCCAGTCGATGGTCTGACCGACTCCTGCTACTGGTTCTCCGTTGGTGGCCTGACCAACTCTTGCTTCATTTATCCAGTCCATGGTCTCCAGCCCTGCTGTCCAGTCCATGGGTTCTGCCGCCCCACCACCAGTCCTCAGCCCTGCAGCTGTCTCTGGTTCCCTTTTCAGCTGCTTTGTTGCCTGCCATCGTCCAGCTCTGCCTCCAGAGAACCCAAGCTTTTGTCTCAGCCTAGACCTCCAGATAGGACTCACTGTCGCTGTCGGCATCCTGCTCGGCCCTGAGGGTTCCTGCCTTTGCTGTCAGTCTCTGTGGGTCTACAACTCTGTTGCCAGCCTCCAGGGAGGTCTCGCCTTCACTGGCCGACCTCGTGACCTGATCTGTTCCCCTGACCTGCTTGGAATTTACATCGGGTACTTGGCCAACCTCCTGACTTGTTTTGTCCCCTTGATCTGCTTGACTATTTGGGTCAACCTCCTGAACTGTTGATCCCTGTCCTGTACTCAGGCTGCCCACCTGAGCCCTCTCTGTTTGGTCCCCCGCTTAGACCTCTGACCTGGCGGGTGCCTGTGGTACCCTGCTCAGTTTGGTCCTGTACCATTGGCAGTGAACTTTGGATTTGGTATCCGTTTCTTTTTTGTTTTGCCCCATCTGACCTTGGTCCAAGAGATTTCTTTGGTTCTGTGGCCGTCCTCCTGACCGCCCTACGCCCACCCTGGCTCAGCTTGGTTTTGTTGGGGTTTCTTGTTTTGGGATATCTGGGGACATCCCGTGGAGAAGGGGGTACTGTCTCGATCCTGGTCTGTAAACTGTACAACTGTGTTTATTATTTTGGTCTTACCTGCTTTGTGTTTCTGTGTTTTGGGTTTTCAATTCAATTTATCATTCTGTCAACCTGTGTGCCCTGTTTAGTTAGCCTATGTGTATTTTGTTGTTTGAGTCTTAGCCAGTTTTTGTTTTGATTGCTTGTCACCTGTACTCCTGCTCTGCTCGTTACCTGGTGTTTAAATGTTGTATAGCACACAGCAAGCTATACAGCAAGCTACTTGGATTGCCGCTGCATCCCAGGGGTTATAGTCCAAGACCTGTGCCTAAGCTCTTGACTGCTTTTCCCAGTAATAGATGGGATTGCAACTCCATCCAACAAGAAGCAAAACTAGTCCAACACTCTTCTTCTCTTCAACTCTATGGACTATGGCTGGTGTAAAACTCATCCTTGCCAGTGAGATGATCTTTTCTTTCCTTGGTCTTACTGAAAACACGGTGTCTGTCCAGAGTAGTACTCGACCAGCATGTGGGGTATTGAGCTGTTTGCATTGGCAACGTCAAGCCAAAACACAACTGGGTCCACCTTCTCTTTAGGCACCTTCCTGAACCAGCTGGGTGCTCTGGTGTGTTCTAGGCACCCTGGTACTCCAGGAATACCCCTTCTCTGTACAGATTTGGTGATGTAGGTGTTCTTCAGGAGGTAGTCTTTTATCCTTCTGGATAGGACACTGAAGAAGATTTTCACCTCAACACTGTGAAGTGAAATGGATTTGAACTCAAGTTTGGTGGAGTTTTTCTCCTTCAGTATCCAGACGGTCTCTACCTGCATTCACCGGTCCACTACAGTTCCCCTGGGCCAAATCACACGCGGAATCTTCCATAGGATTCTGAGTAGCTCTGGGCAGCCGTGTGTACATATACACTGTATTAAGGTACTAGTAGCACCGCCGTATAGTGTGCAGTAGCTGTCTAACATTAAATTTCCCTCTAAGCTTTAAAATAGTTTGCATGAGCACCAGTATGTATTGCTGTTTATCATTCTGTGTGTGTGTGTGTGTGTGTGTGTGTGTGCGCGCGTGTGGGAAATAAAGAGCTTTTCCAGCTCTTTACACGACACATTGACAAAACAGCATCACGCTTCGCCGGGCTTCAGGTGTGCATTTTTCTCACTCTGTGTTTTTCTTTTTCTTTCCTTATACCTGTCTTTTCCTCTATCTCTCTCTCCTCTCGTGATTAATTTCTCTGTAAATTCATCTCCCTCTTCTCTGACTTTATTTATCTTCCTCTTTACTCTGACTCCATGCTTGTCAGGCAAAAGTCCACCATTACTCTCTTTTTCCTCCCTAAATATCCCCCATCCTACACTCCATCATCCAGGATGGCAGGAAGAATAGAGCCTGGAAGAGAGGGAGATTAGGGAGGAGGGATAAAGGAATGTAAAAGCTGAGAAGAGAGGAAGGGAAGATGGTTCAATGTAAACTAAAGACATTAATCTACAGAGAGCTAGTAGCTTTCTACATGATCTATTCTGAGTTTAAAGGAACATGGAAATCTGGCTCTTGCACATTCACACACTCACTCACTTATTTGGAACACGTCAATTCTAGAAAGCTTGTTTTCCATCACACAATAACCAACAAACATGTTAGCACATCACCTTGGGAAGCTGTAAATGATTCAGATTTTCCTTTCTCTTCGACATGTCTTGTGACATGTTAGTGATTTTATTTTTATATGCTAATTTGGCAGAGCAAAAGCAATGTGTTAAAGTTGTAGAAGGCCAAAACAGAGCTAAAAGGAGAATTCTTTACTTTCAGTAGCATCACACTCATTTGGTTGGAAAGAATGCAATTATATTTGTATTCCATCTTAATTATGTCATTCAGTTTGAAAGGCAAGGCAGATGATCTATTATCTCTTTTAAACTCTGAAAGCTGAGTCGTGATTTCACACATTTCCTTCTGTCTTTTTTCAGTTTGGTTTCATATAGTATAATATTTTCCTGCACAACAGCTTTGCATATGATTTATGCACATGTGAAAATAAAGAGTAATCTCTATCAGTCGATTGCAGACACAGACGATTGCACACATCAGCAAGGTTCATAGATTATTCACAGGTTATTTAGGATAATTGTAGAATTAAAAGGCGCAGTAGGACGAGTAAACAGTCTAGCACAGCATTATAGTTTCTTCATATCAGAGATCAGGATTATCAAAGTTGGGGACATAGATATTTAAGAAAGTTACATGTTGTGTAAAAATGTGACCTTTGACAATAAGATACACATCTTATCCATTGAGATTACAAATGGTGGAAATATGTTCAAATTTTTAAACATTTTGATGGATAAATGTAATACTGCCAACATGTACTGTGACATACTGAAGGAGAGCATTATCCCAATACAATGTGCCCGGTCCACTATGAGTCCACTGGGGAAGTTGTTGGCTCCAAAAATCTGTGTAGGAAATAGGGCTGAACGATTAATTGCATTTGCGATATTATCGCAATGTAATAAAATAACATTTTTTAACCGCAAAGGCTGCGATTACACTCTGGTCACATGACACCCAAGAGGAAAGCAGTCTGCAGACGAAGTTAATGCTTCATCTGCATGTTACGCTGTACCTTGTCTTCATGTTGTACAACGGCCTTAAGCTTGACTTAAGCTAACATTACATAAACTTTAGCGTCACACGGAATGAAAGTAGCAGCCGCTACCCCGCGGGTAACTTGGTGGTGGTGGTGATGGGTGAAATCGTCGGGCCATCTGCGGCTTTGACAGACAGGAAGAATTCACAACAGAAAGATGCGTGTAGGCGATCGAAAGTGCAACAGAAAGGGCATTGTGGCGATCAGCGCCTGCGCCACACACACAGCCACAAGTCAGCTCAGGAAATATCTGTGAAATAGCGTTTCAAACCAAATTCACATGTCCGAAAGAGACCCAGTCTGTCCCGGTTACTGTACCTGTTACAGCCAGTGCGCTGCTTACCAGCATCGCAGGCTGCGGGGGAGCAGGGGGACTCTGGTGTTGTCGGAGAATTGCTAAGCTTGTCTATTAAACACGAGAGGCAACACTTGGTTTTATTTTCGTTGGCTTTTGAATTGAACCTCAAACTGAGTGTTTTTCTGTTTGCTCACTGGGATACAGAAAGATGGACTCCTAGGAGATTAGAACTGAGATAAGGACTCATTAATTGGTGTTTGAAATGTGTGTTTTACATTGAGCGCGCTTCCTGTATAACACACTGTGGTAAGTTAGTTTCTCTTGTGGTCTATAGGTAGGCCGACCTGATGATATTGTATCATATAATTTAATGCCATGACTTGACTCAAATTATCTTTCTCATATTGTTATAATTTGATATATCTTCTCCACCATTGCTCATAATAATAATTCTACCTAATTCATCATAACACAAGAAAGAACAGTGTAGATCTAAATATTCTAGACCTAATATTGTGTTGGTCATAGTATATACTGATTTATTGCTTGTCCGTTTTGAGTAATGCAAAAGGTAAAGAGCTTAAAATGAATATTAAATTGCAATCGCAATATTGGTTAAAAAAAATCGCAATTCGATTATTTTCCAAAATCGTTCAGCCCTAGTAGGAACTCTGCAATGAAGTGCGTCGGGATGCTCTTCTGAACCTTCTCCGGTAAGTGTGTTATTTTGATGTGCTAAAATAAAATAAATAATAAGTAAATACATCAATGTAATTTTAAGCACTTTGAAGACACATGTTACCATGTATTTCAAGTTTTACCTTTTTTGTCTCAGTGGGCAGTTGGTTCCACAGCAAGCACTAAAACCATTCTAGTAGTGAGACATTACTGCTAGCCAGAGGGTTTTAGTGCCATAGACACAAGATGGAGGGAAAGGCTGCAGATGAAGATGGTGCCATCGGCTTCATTTATCCCATGCCTCTTGTATATGAGTCTAAGGCTCCTTAATTCTACTCTAGTTATTTCACTGTTCACCTTCAGTTTCATTACAAGGTGTATGAAATAATAACAAAACTTGAATATATGTTTTTCCCCTCATTTGGCCCCATGCTGACAGACAACTCAGAGAAGTGCTGGCAAAAACCATCAGGCATCAGTTTAAAGAGTTAAAACCAAAGTGTACATTCTCAATTTTGAAGAAAATGTCTCCCGACTCAAAAGAGCTGTCCTTGCCTGGCCAAAATGAGAACGTCTACATTTATTGGCCCCTGTTACGAGCAGACTTGACATAAAGTGAACTACGGATAAAGGGGAAATTGTAACTCGTGATGGCTGGCTTGGTCTTGGTCAGCAAAATGTTTTGCCTGAGGGAGACTAGGGGTGAGGGAGAGGGAGGGTGTGGGGGGGAAATTTTGCTTAGAATGAAGTTTCTACTGATGCTTATCATTCTCTTAAAAGTTGTGAGGTTATTGTTCTTGGGGCCAGGACAAAGAGCTAATAAGAGCTGGATTAAATGAGTGTGCGCTGTGTGAATGTGTATGTGTGGACGACTGGGAGTACTAGGTAAGTTGAATGTAAGAAACTAGGGAGTGATAATTCATTTAAGTATATTTGTTTTCTTTACCCTGTTGTAGGCCTTAAGTGGCCATAATGACAGATTTTCAAGATTGTGTGCAGTCTGCACTAGTCTGCCATTTTAATATTAACAAGGTACTGTCATGGGCTTACCCGGGGGCTTCAGTAACACAACCTTTAATGGGATTTCACCAAATTTACACCTGATACACGACAGACGACATGCTGTGTGGCTAACCTCGCTCATGCTACCAAATAGCTGTTGGTTGCAAGTTGCTCAGACCATATTTTAGACTGTGTGAGGTTACATGAGGTCAAGTAAGACCAACCAGTTTTTGTTAAACTTTGGACCCTTGCTTTAATAGGGTGAGCTATTAGAAGTGAAATACATACTGCTCAGTCCACACAGCCTCTCTCTTTCTGATTCGCCTTTAGTCAGCTCAGCTCTTTTAATTACTGGTTAATATTACATGAACTTGGGAAGATGTAGAGCTCTCTCTTTTTCACTGCTTCTCTCATTGCCTTTTACTAGCATTAATGCTTCCTCTCATATTGGATTTCTGGAGTTAGAAACAACTTTGTAAAAGAGAATAAAGTTGTGAGGTTTCTGCTTTTGTTGTATTTTGTTTAATGCAAGCAAAGTATTTTTTTTCTTGGCTGTCATCTGCCAAATGGAGGAATCCATTGTACTCTGAATCATACTTTGATCTCTTCCTAAATCTGACACACCAACTTATGGTCAAGACATTGAGGTGACTGTAAGTAAATCAGACAAAATGGAAGAGAAAAGGGTTTACTTGAATTTGCAGACACAATGGTGTCATAAGATGCCCAACCGGATCTGGATGATCTAGATCAGCCAAATAGTGAACAACCCTTCGTCACATATGGACGCATATTCAAGACCCGTGCAAAGTAGTCATAATGCACTATCTTCAGTTAATGGACCTGTTCAAGAGGTTTCAGTTTTTCTAATTTTCAAAGTGCTGTTCCACACAGACCCAACCCACCTCATGTGACAAAAGTTCTAGGTGTTAGCAAGCCTAGGGCAAGAAAAGGAAGGCTTTTCAAACTGTCACTTAAATGCTCTACATCAGAACTCTCAGAAGTCCTCAGGGGCAGGATTGAAACCAGTACTTTTAAAAAGCTAATGTCCCTTCCATTGCCGCCAGATCCTCTTCTAGTTCACATATTTTTGAACAAAAGGAAAGAACTTTTTTTCTAGATTTAGTGTATAAATATTGAAATTCCTATTAATATTTCCTATGTGAAAATGATTTCTATCTGCAGAACCTTAAGACAGCTATGGGCATTGTCAACATACAATATTAGTGGGTTTAATTTAGTTTAGTGTAATAAGCATCAGCTGAACAAATGAGGTTGTGGTTACATTTTTTTCTCCTTTGAAAAGCTCTGGTCATGATTTCCTTTTATATCACAATGCTGAAGTGGCCTGTAAGGCAGAGATAAGCCAGGCTGGCATCCCCTGTTTCATATTTGCAAACATAAGAGTGGTGTCAATTTTCTAATCTAACTTTCTGCAAGAAAGAAAATTAAGTGTACTTCTCAAAATGTTGAATTCTTCTTTTAAAGAATATCTGTAAAAATCCTCATTCTCAAAAAAAGTCCAAGTGCTGTGTGTGATCATTTGTCACTTTGGACAAAAGCGTCTGCCAAATGAATAAATGTCAATATAATAATTTATATTGTCCTAGATCATGACAGATGACTGCACCATCACCACTATGATGGAGCTAATCTTAGATAATCTCATTTATATTGTATCAGGTACAGTTTCTTGGTCTACAAACTGTTCATAAAAAAACAACTCTTTGATTCTTTGACTCTAGTATTTGTACAAATTGGCGAAATCCTCAACCAGACAGATTATTGCTGAAAACAAAAGTGGCATTAACAGATAAATAAACTATCAAAGGGAAGTAAATGCCAACATGTAAATGCCTAAAAACTATTTACACTAGGGCCTGAAATGTCTCCTGTGAATATCTTTCAACTTGTCTTCCTGGCAGTCTTACCTGTACCCCTATATAATACCAAACAAAGTGAGCACTCATGCACACACACATCCAAAAACTTTTGTTTCTCTTTTCCACTGATTTCATTTCGCTGTCAGCTCTGCAATCAATGATGTCTGCATTTTCAGCTGATCTTTTTACATTTATAAAAGCAACCAGTGTTGTGACAGTTTTTTCAAGCCTCCAAATAAGGACGAGGCACTTGTAGACACTGTAGAAAATTTGGTTAACCATGTCCACACAATCACATAAAATACATCATTTTGTTTTTTGCACGCTTATTAAAAGACTTTAACACACGTGCACCAAAACTTAACCAGCTACTACAAACAAAGATGATAGATTATATTCCACACATGCCCATGATCACTCACATTCACACCTTAAATGTGAGTTCATTATGTCTGTCTATAATTAGCAGTGGGTTGGGGAGGAAGCCATCTTGCCTCTGTCTGTCATATTCCAGATGACTGAGCACCTGACAGTCACTATGATTTATCAGCTGGTTATTTCATTTCCATAATCCCTTTCTCTCACCTCTTCATTGGTCTCTCTCTTACTGTGTCACACTCTTTTCCTTTATATACATGTTTGAGTGTATTGCGTAAGGGCCCATTAACAGGGCAGATGCCTGCTAACACAACGGTTATTGCAGTGTATGGTACATATCTAATATCTTATTCAGTTTCAAACTTTGAGAAGGCACCAGACCAGTGTGAACACGTCACACAGCTCTTCTACAGAAACCCCGTGCTATCTAGAACATTTTAAATGATCCTGCCCGTATCAGTGGTGTCTGTGGCTGTTTCCTTTTTAACAGTCCATTTAATCATTCATGTGATATTGATCACTGTAGATACCAAGTATACAAAAATATGTATTTACAAAACACCACATTTATTTTTAGAGGATACACTGTTTTAAGTGAAATATAAATGACAGTACAAAACATATCTTACAGTAATCTTTTCGGTGTGTCCTCTATCCAATCTGGACCTAGTCCTCCTGGTTGTCAGCTGGAAATTTAGCTAAAGGATGGCTAAATTATATTTTGGTGAGGGAACGGTGTGTCGCAGATCACTGTAACATGGTATTTGTCATGGTGTTGGATTTATCTAAGAATCGCTTAACCCACCTCTATAATGCAGAGAAATATCCCGAGTTACAGATGGAAATGCCAAATTTCATTGAATTTTCGAAAAAGTTGTATATCGAGATATGTATTGTTATTGGGATTCGAAATTACCTATATCAGGATGAATTTTTTGTCATACCGCACAGCCCTAACTCTTAATATAATTTGCAATCTATCTGTTAAGATAGATATTTAGCCTTACAAATAAAGGACAGCAGCAACTTAGTATGTGAAAAAGTTGTTACAATCCCAAAAGCCGCTCTAAAAGCCTATGCTGTAAATGAAGCACATAAAACCTGCCAGCTCTGCATGGAAGCTTTGCTTTCTGTATAAATGTATCATAATAAAAAAGGCACCACCATCATCATAATCAAATATGTTTTTAATTAAATGCTAGAGAAGCTATATAGTGAGTATTACGCATTCAAGGAATGTTAGAGAAGCTGCCTTTCTTATGAGCTAAATTAAGGCGCAGCATGTGTGTGAGTGTTTGCAACATCTTTGTGCATCCAAATCTGCCTCTTAATGACAGCGTGTGTCACTGGAGTCAGATTAATGAAGTATGAACCTTGGAAGAGGCTAAATTAACACATACTGTTTACAATTATCTATGCCAAGCCACACGGCACAGTGCCACTGCAGAGTGCTTTATTAGGCAATATGGCAGCTTCAAGCTTCGTAACTTTCTCTCAATAACTGTCAATTAAAGAATGAAGAAAGAAAGAGAGTGAGGAGTTGTTTAGGTTAAAGCATAACCCTCCTCTCAACCTCTAAGGCCAACAGAGGGAGTTAGCCACAACAAGGGCATAGAATCCATCCATCCATCCATCCATCATCAACCGCTTATCCTGCGTACAGGGTCGCGGGGGGGCTGGAACCTATCCCAGCTGACATTGGGCGAAAGGCGGGGGTACACCCTGGACAGGTCGCCAGTCCATCGCAGAAGAGGATAGAATTAATTAGCCAAACCTAACTGACTAATTCATTTTGTGAAATTGTCTGGACTTCTCATTGTTTAAAAAGCTCTACACACAAAACCCACAGCGGGTGCTCAATATTGATTCTTACAAAACCATATTATTAATATTCGTCTTTATTTTTAAGTTTTGATGGTTTGGACTTGATGATGATAATGATGATGATGATGATGATAATGATGATGATGATGATGATAACACCATGTTGCAGAAGGTCTGAATCTCAGGCCTATTTCACCACATTTGCAGCATGCAAGATGCCCTGCAATCAATATTACATCTGCAGTTTTCAAGTGACAGTCATTTATGAAACAGGACAGATCCAGTTTATTCAACTTTACCTGGGCCATGCCCCATTTCCATGTCTGTTAAGTGGTGACATTAGATGGATTAATAGTGGAAGGGAGTGGAGCAATTTTGACAAATGAAAAGAGAAAACCCCCAAAAGGTGGTGCTGAAAAGCTGAGCGAGAAGAGGCTGAATTCCCCTGAGGCTGATGCAGCCAACTGTTTTAAAATAACAAATTATTCATTTTGCGCCTTCACCAGTCCGTCATCTCGGCTTTGTGAGCCCGGAGGCAAAGAGGAGAGAGGGAGCAGAGAGAGCAGGCAACTGAGCCCATTTCTGTTAGTTAAGGTTTTGCAGTGGAAGCAGCAAGACAGAAGACAGTATGGTTAACAAGCAAGGTTTGGGTTTGGCTAGCTGGATATTTAGCTATATCGGGGTGTGCGACTAATGGGTGTTTGTTGAAACATGTTCAACTTTTTGGTGGGCTGGTCTGAGTCAAAACGTCCAGGGCTGTGTTTCATTCCCAGTCCATCCCTGAATTAATCTGTACTTAAATACGGCGGTCTTTTGAACAAAATACTAAAAACAGTGATAATGCCAGTATGTTAACATCTATGTCAGTGTCTCAGTTGAAAGTGACAGCATGTGATTATTTGCACTTAACACAAAGTACAGCTGAGGCTGATGTGAGTGTCATTAGTTTTAAAGCTTACAAACAAAAGTTTTGGATCAGCAGAAATTTTCATCCAATGATGGTGCTAGATGAAAGGTCAGGACTAAAGATAAAAGTTTTTACAAAATTCATCCTGAGGCCAACACAAATGTCTCAACCAAATGTCATGACACTACATCTAAACTTTGTTGAGATATTTCAATTAAAACATATATGTATGTCTGTAAATAAGCAGCCATGTCAAGTCCATGGGAGAAGATTTTGAGTGGTTAATCTTAGAGCTTCATTTTAGAGGTTGTACCAGCAGTGTTTTCTTCCAATGAAAGCAGCCAGTCCTTTAGGTTCCCATCTACTGCATACTGCCACAGGGAGAATTCTGGGGGAATTATCAGAACTGACTGTCATGAAACAGAAAATACCTCAACAGCAGGTTTTTGTACCCAAGCAATTGTTTGGTAGAATTCAATAATGACAAATGGATATAGAGAAAATACTCCATTTAAGCCCATTAGGCTACTTCTGTAGAACCTTAATTCATTTATCTTCAGGCAAAATGAGTCAGACTTGTTAGATTGTGAATATTTGTTAGGAAGTAGCTCTCTTTTCCCAGAGATTCAGAGGCTCATCTCCCTCTCTCTGCCCCATAATAATCTTTCCAAGCCTCAGGGCAGGGCCAACCTTTAGGCTTCGAGATACACGGTGCATGCTGATGTGTGTGTGTGTATGCACAAAGCTGTGTGTGAGGACTAGGCATGCTCGTGTGGGAATGTGCATACACATATTAGAATGGGCAGACATTAGTGCATTCTTTTACTTTAATACTGAGGAGAGTTCACTTGACAGATACATTTGAGAAAATCCTCCAGGGTGTTGATATTTAGCTTTGTCCACTCTAGGGTTTAGACTTGAATTTAGATTTAAGGTTAGGAATAGTTTGGCGGTGAGTCTAGACGCTGGTAGTGGTGGTGGGATGAGGAAATGGCTAGGACTGGATGGACGTGTTGAGCTCAAACATGGGCGCTGGAGGTGAATGGGGTGGTAGCAATGATTCACACTGAAATGACAGCTGACAACATCCGAGAGTCGAACAGATTTATTGAGGGTTGACAACAACACTATGATATGCAATATGTATCGCTGCCCACGCTGCAACAACAACACTCGATTTGGGAATTTGTGGGCTTTAGAACTTGCACTTACTACAACCTCTACCACACAGAGACAGGCAACTAGAGAGCTAAAGCAAGAGATCAATATCAAGTAAAGGCTTACAGGTAAGACAGTTGCTGTAATCCCAATAAGCTATAGGTACAAAATAATCAAAGTAAAGTTTATTTTCTTAGATAAATTAGTTCAAGGGTTGGTAGACTGCATAAACTGTATTATGATGATTATCCAAAGATTAGATAAAAGCATTATTTAGCTATTATCTAGGTTTTATGGCAGTGATTTTAGAGCTAAAATAAGGTATTCCAACCTCTCAAACCTCTCATTCTGTCACGCAGACCACGTTTTCTCAACTTCACTGCTTCTGTTGTTCTTAGATAGCCATTTATTGCCTTTGTTTGCTGCTGTGTGTTGCATTTTCCTTCCTCCTTTGGATAACTGGTTAAATCTGAGCTGTCATACATGAACTCTAAGTCGGTAAATTAGATTTTGATGTCAGTAGTGTATTTACATAAATATGAATCTAAATGGTGACACAGACAAGAAAGCAATACACTGGTAACAAAATGTACTTCGAGTAAGAAAAGGGTTTACCTCTTTTATTTTCATGACTGGAAAACATTGTTCTCATGCTCTCGGGCTGATCCGTCTGCTTTCTTCACTACATACATAACCCACAGCTGTGAGGAGAACATCTGTTCCCTTGGGGCTGTCAAAAGGCATTCTGGCTAATGTAGGAAATCATTAAGTGAAGTGAAATTAGATGAAACACATTCAGGGATACTCAGTTTTCCCATAGACCATATTTGTGTGTGTTTGCAGTAAATCGTATTCTACTTTTATAACAACATCTCGACATCTCCATTCGTTCCTAGCAGAACTTTTTGAACATCTACCTCATTGGCTGACCCAAACTGACTAATTAGTTACTCTGTTATTGATTTTCCATCACAAGCCACATATATCAACCAGCTGTGAAAGCTATAATTTGGCCGATTGCACTTTGTGATGAAAAAATGACCCTCTATCCGATTTGATTCCACCATTATAGATAGCAAAAGACGGTGGGAATTCTTGCCTCAGTCTCCAACCTAAAAGGTAATAAACATTTAATTGATTCATATAATTACTTATATGGCTACAGACAGCCAAATCAATAATTGTGAACATGAACAAGTCTTGCCTGAAGCAAGAGGCATCAGAGACAAGAATCTAATATCTGGTGTCATCAAAAGAAGCCCGGAGCTGCTGGAAAAACAATGATCAGGAAACTAATGTAGTGGTCATAGTACACAGTGGGATTTAACTGAGACGTCAGCACATATTCTGGCTTGTTACCATTAGTGTTAAGCTCAGATGGCTTTAAATGCAGAAAATATTGTAAAATCCAGAAAACTGTGAACTGGCATCTGGACTCAAGCCATTTCTAGTTTTTGGATGAGCTTTCTTTTGTCAATAATAGGTGCTTACTCTGACTGTTGCCATCACTGGTCTTCTATTTAACCTTGTGGAAATGTCTTAGAAAATCCTCCACTATTCATTATACAATATAGTCCATATATATTTACCTTTCATGCCTGCCTCTGCCAGAGAATAGTTTACTAAAACCACATTCAGACTGCAGGCCTCAATTCCAATTTGTTTTCCCAGATCCGATTTTTTTTGTTTGACAGTTCGCGTTATTGTTTAAATGTGGCCCATATCAGACTCCAGTCTGCGGCCTGAAAGTGACCCACACGCGGCTAGCTCATGGAAGACTTCCGTTTTTCAATGTCCTCTCACGTGTCCCATTTCTCCCAAATTATAACAAGTGTTCACAACTTTCTGTTCGTTTCATTGCGGTTTCTGGCACTGGACAACGCATCTGCCCCGCAACTCCCTCTCTCTCTCCACCGCGTTCGCTCGGACAAGTAGCATGCACATAACTCATAAAGGAGCTCGCGGTCCAGTGAATTTCAGGTGTAAGAAAGGGAATTTGTGAGCAGATGATAGCTAGGTAGAGGAAGAGAGCCACCTGTTTAATAATGGCTTTTGTGAAGCTTTTTTGTTCATTGCGGCGCCATCTACAACAGAACTGTGACAACAGCTGCTCTAGAGGGTTTTCAAAGTTGCATTAATTCCGACCTGAGTGTCTGGACTCAGGTCGCATTTAAAAAGATCCAATCTGTATCGGATTTGGACCACAGTTTTAAGTGGCCCAGTTCTGAACTGGAAAAGATCAGATTCCATGTGACTTGTCCTGTTCACCATAAATAATATCAGATCTGAGTCACATATGAGAAAAAAAATCTGGGTCACTTTGTCCTGCAGCCTGAACGTATCCTTAGTTGTCTTTTTCAGAGCGTCAGCATTCTTGTCTAACTGCATTTGGGCTCACACAGTAGGGTCTCATAAGTGAAAATCAAAATAAGTGAACATTTTGAGGACATTTTTTTTAGTAATAAAAATCAGCTAGCTCATTAAAGCACCGATCCAACAGACACCATATCAGAAGCTAGTAATGTATCCCCCAGATTTAAGCAGTCAAGGATGAGATGGGGGTTTCGAGGTTTAGGGACTTGGAACATCATCGCGCCGTCTTCATCAACACATTTAAGTCAGGTGCTTCAGAGGTCCAAGGTCATGACAACTGAACTTTCACTTCCTTTCACACTTTTTCTTTGCACTAAATAAACCACATATGTAACAAAAAGCAGACTGCCTTTCCCCCCCATTCTTTCAGTATAAGAGTAGGCCCTATGCCCGGTACCAACTGGATTATTCAGGTGCTCCAGTAAATCCCATCATCACCGTGGCCCTTTCGACTGTAAGGTCAGCCAACGAGTGTCCCTGGTTATAGTTTCGTCTCTGTCTTTTTATAGCTGTGTCCCAGCTCTGAATGGCTCTGGATTTATGTGCTGCTACATAAGCTTTTTTAGTCTCTCTCTCTCTCTCTCTCTCTGTCGTTTTGTAACCTTTCTCACCCTTCTTTTCCTCCTTCATACCACTCCACCAGAGACACACTTTATTTTATGTCTCTCCTCAGTATTCATGTAGCGCAGCATATGGCTTTTCTTCTTGTATATTTATGAAGTGTACGGTGTCCCCTCTCCCTCTCAGTGGTAATGTATATGTCCTCTACGCTTCCATTCAAGTGACCCCCGACAAACACACACTCACACACACACACACACACCCAACACCATCCATACTAGTAAGGGATAAATTGATGATCATATTGTACCCTCTATGGCAGGCCTTACATGGTGTGTGTGTGTGTGTGTGTGTGTGTGTGTGTGTGTGTGTTGTGTGTGTGTGTGTTTTGGGGGGGGAGCATTACTCTGAAAGCTTGCCTCTATCTGATTCACTGTGCTTCTAATGATGTTTAACCTGCTGGGCCATTTTGAAAATGGACCCTGGCTGTAAAAAATACCTGATGCATGGTCCCATCTGTGTGTCACCCCAACACGTGCTAGCACTGACACATGTAGCACACACACATCCAAATGCACACACGTAGATTCATGATCTTGTGTGCCCCTCGCTGCTTTGCTTTTATCATTAACTCCAGCTTCTATCTGCCACGGGGTGAGGGCAGTTCATCCATTAGCTTCTCTTCTTAACATTATTAGCTGTATTTCACCTCCACCATTATCTGCCCTGTAAATGTGCTCGCCCCAGCTGCATTTGGAATTACCCACCCCACTCCACCCCCCACAACTATCACTGCTAAATATGATTTTCTCCTGCAAAGCGAGGCTTCTATTACTCCAACACTTTTTGTACAATTTCTTTTTTACATCTTCCAGAAATGTAATCTCTATAGAGTTGCAGATTAAAGGAAATATTGTACAGTCTAAACTCACTGTGTTGTTGGTGAGATACGGCAAGATATTCAGCACGTCCTTTGAACTCTTAAATCTCCGGTTTAACACATTTGCTTCTAACGTATATCAAACCTGCATGATGACGATAATTCAGTTTCAACAATTCACAACCACATCAGAGCCTATAAGCCCCTTCACTGCTAGCATACCCTGCTCTCGCTGTTGCAGAGTGGAGCAGCATAAAAAAAACGCCCTCGCGAGCAGCTCAGTACTGCCTCCGCGAGCATTTCCCGCCATTGGTGCCGCAATGGCTGTTCTCTAGTATATTTATTAATTCTGAACGTGTCGTGTGTTCAAATTGCACCAAACACGACACTGCACTCCCTTGGGTCCATAGCAACACATCCACCACGTTTGACGTCGATTGGATGAACCTGGTGTTTTCCCAGTGGCCTGAGAGCCATTTTGGCCTAATTGTCAACGTCACCAGTGGCAGCAATAAGTGGAATCCACACATCAGGCACATCTCAAGACCTTTACAGACAGGGAGAGATGCTTTGCCTGTGTAGTTGCTTAGATCCGCTGGGTCGCACTGCGTTCTTAATGTGAACAGACAGCAAGAGCTCCGCGAGTAAATGCCAGGTGCTTTATAACCATGGCTACACCTACTGTATTTTCTTTGTATATCTGTACCAGCTGTATTTTTTTAGAGATTATACAAAATATTAAAATATATCTTCTTAAAGTGACTGAAATTTTTTGTGACCATTGTGCAAATTTTTTGGTGCCTTTTGGAGTTTTATGTTAGGCTTCGTGGCTTCAAGTTTAGGGAATGTGAGTGTGAAGTTTTTTGTTACTTTTGATATGATTGATACTTGGATAAAATCTGAGCATTTGCGCAAACTCTAGAGGCCTATATCTCATTCCCTTTTTCAACATTTTTAAAAGTGTAGGCTAATTGTTTTACATTTTTGTGTGTAGGGTAGTTAGCTACCTTGAAAACTCTGTGTTCAGATTGGCTACTTGTTGGTCAGTCCCAAATGTTTGTATTTCCAGAGAAACATAGTTGGCAAATTTATACATAGTTTGGTACCTGTTACATCAACAGATAGGGCTGAATACCTGATTTCTGTGCCGGACTTTGTGGTCTGACCACGCCTTAAAGACCAAAATGTGACTTGGCTAAGTTAACATGCTTTCTGCAATCCAGTGTCTATGTTGGCCAAAACTACTTTTTTGGCCAACATAAATCTGAAACACCACTCTACAGTCACAAATGGACTTTTGAAAGGTATGAAAAAACTAAGTGGGCTTCACCGGATATTAATGTGTTAGACACATGCTGTATAGTTCATATGTTACGCTGCTGGAATCTAATTTTCAGCTTGTAGCAACAGGTTGTGACCATTGATAATGTAACCACTCAAAACAGTGGGTGGCGTTTCTGCCTTCCTCTCTAATGCAAGCTGATTACAGTTTCTGTTATCACAAAGTTTAGTTACTTTCAAGTTAGACCCTAATGCTCAAAGTTTCAGTTGGTGACTACAAAGGTTTCATATTTGATAAGCAACATCCAGTACTTAAGATTGAGTAAAATGCTAGAAAATTCCAACCCTAGGGTTAGCCATAAGTAAGTAACTGGGTCTGTTACCAGTTAGCATTAGCAGGGATGGGCTCTGATAAATTGACAAAAAAGAGCATCACAGATACTTAGTCTCCAACACAAAAGCCAGATTTTATATGTTAATATGTTGATAAATGCAGCTGTTTTAATAAATTTATCTTAGCCTCATGTATACTTTGATACCAACTGGGGAACAAGTGAACACAGAGTATTATGATTGTTTGGACAAGCTGAGAACAACAATGAAGACACAATCTTAATCTTTATGTGAAAACATGTCTGGCCTTTTCCCTTATATATAACCATTTTTTAAAAGGTAGACTCCTTTTAAGTCCAGACATATGAGCACGCACAGTTACTGACAAGTTAACAGCAGCACTGACAAGACTTCAACCTGTAACCTGTGATTTGAGCAATCATCTCCTAATCCTCTGTTTTTGTTTTCTCCTCTCCCTCAGTCTGTCTTTCCTCCTTACTTTGTTTCGCCCCTGTCTCTTTTCACAGTTTTTCTCCCTCTCTGGTTGCCTCTTGGCTGCCTTCATCCTCATATTCACGCAAGCCATGTGTACACACATACACCAGCTAATGTGCACACATACACACGCACATCTCACTCCCTTTTCCAGCAGGCTCTTTTCTGACTGACAGAGTATTAAGGAAGTGTGTGATGGAAAGAGGGAGGGTGGAAAAGGGAGGGAGGGTGAAGGCAAGGGAGAAAGGGTCACCTTGGGAGAGCTGATTATTGAGCGAATGACTGTATAAGGGAATAAGAGGAGGATGAAGAAAGAAAAGTATTTTACTGTTCTTGCTGTTGTGAGGTCATTCTAGTCAAATAGCAGGAAACTGGTTATATATTTGTTGCATTACCTTAGCTGCTTCTGCTACTACCACTGCTACCAATACCACTTATGCTGCTATACTGCTAGGGCTATGACTGCTACTACTTGTACTTATGTTTCATCATTTCAGAAGCTAGTGTGGACAAACGGGAAACCAAATCTGGTGGCAAGACTCTAAGGGTACAGTGGGTGGAGCCCCATGACTGTCTGCCCTAGCCACGACAAGCCAAGGTCTACCACCCCAACCTGGTCGGCTACAGACCGGCCACAGCCCCAACCACCACATTTCCTTAGTGACAGGCCTTTGGGGGTCTTGCTCTTCCATTAACACTTGAGTTGTCCTTATATCCCCTTGGAACAACAGGTACAGGGAGGGTCTGTTCCCGCCTGCACATAGGCTTGGGAGATGCGCTCACAAAGCCAACCAGCCAGGCGTTTCTTGGACAAGGCTTTACCGACCGCACTATCACAGCTGATCAGTGTGTCGGGTGGGGGCTGTGCGCACATAGGATGCTAGAGCGCGCACCAGGCACAACAGATGTAGTCTCTCCTCCCTCTCTCAAACATGGGGTGGGTTGTAGAAGGCATCCAGATGTATTGTCTTGGACCTGAACGAGCTCCTTATGTTCTTGAGAACAAAGGAGGGGTTTGGTCTCAACACAGCTGCACTGTGGTCACCACAAAGCAGCATACAGCAGGGGTGCACCCAGAGGGCACACAGCTCGCTCACCCTCTAAGCAGAGGTGAGACAAGCTGGGAGGGGGGGCATAGCGAGTTGATTCTGTCACTCGCCACTCACGGTGGTCCAGCGGATAGCACTGTGGCCTCACAGCAAGAAGGTCGCTGGTTAAAACCCTGGTTGTCCTGGACTTTCTCTGTGGAGTTTACATGTTCTGCCCGTGTCTGCGTGGGTTTTCTCCAAGTGCTCCGGTTTCTCCCACCATCAAAAACATGTTAGGTTCTCCAGTCAGTGACAATTACCAGCAACACTGGCTCAGATCTGGAGTTGGTCCCCTGGGTTAAATGTATAGAAGGAATTTCGCTGTGTGTATGTGACAATAATCTATACCTTACCTTTCCCTTTCATCAGCCTGTCAACCAGACAGCAGGCTAGTGTCTTCTGTTCCGATGTCTTCGACATGCCTCAAATCGATCTTCCGATTGACATGTAAACAATGAGTCAGTGCTTTTGCCAATATTCAAATTTTGTCAAAAATCTACCCTATGGGTGTAAATCATAACCTTTATTGAAGGTGTATTTTGAAAATCACATGTACTGAACAGTGATTCTGATTCATACCACTGAACAGTATGACTTTTAGAGAATTACTGGTTTATTGAAACATCAGTAACAGTTAAATAATAAAGACCAATATAGGCCAAACATCTAAATTGTCATTACAAATGTATACCTAAATATCAAGTGCCAACCTCAGGGCCTGAAAAATGAACACAGTAGTGCCAAAAGCTGAAGTTCATCAAATAATCAATCAACTGATTAAATCTATCAATCAAATTGAGGCTGGTGTTGAAAGCAAGTCACTTCCCACTTCCCATATGTTAACAACTTTAGAGTAGAAATAAATGTGCCAATAAACAGCCTGATTCCTCTATCGCTACTTTCCCTGTTCATGCTTCTGTTCATGTGCGTGGTGTGAATTTGGATATGACCTACCTGTTTAAATCATGGTAAGGCTTACAGTTATGCATAATTAAGGACGTGGCTCATTTGAGTGACTCAACTCCACCTCTTTGCCAATTTTCGGATTAGCAAGAGTCAGGCGATGCCAAGATGCCGACTTATGGATCAGTTGGGAGCCGACCACATTGAGCTTCACAAATGCTCTTCAGATACCTATTGGTGACGTCGCTCACACTACTAGAGCAGACAGAACAAGTGATGTCTATTTTACCAAAAAGTAATTTAACTTTTGAAAGATCCTTTGGAAGCCCAGTCTATCCAGGTTGCTCATTTGGAAGCTTTTTGAGGTCGCTGCCTGTTGAACATACCTAAAGACATTTGAGACATTGTACTATATCTCATTTCCTGATCGTGACAGGCCAGGATTAGCTTTGTCCTGCAGAACGTAAGGCTACAGAGGAGAGATAGAGGCGTACAAGGTGTAGTTGCCTGGATTAACACTGGATTAAGTTGTATTGCAGGTCTGCCCAGGTCACTCAGGTGCCAGGTGGTTGTGTGTATGAGTCCCCTTCCCCGGGGTGACTGTAGGTTTTTTCTGAAAGAGAGCTTATAAAAACATACATATACCTATGGAATAGGTACTGCCTTATTAATCTTATTTTTATACCTGACACAAACACACTATTGCCTTAACACATTTTACATGGAAAAACATAATTACAGTCCCAGGCATTTATATGACTCTCAAAGTCTCTTATTTTCTTAAAATATGAATGCATTGTTTTCCGGGATAACCAATGAAAATGAAGATCCCTCTTCATGTGTATAATTGCATTCAAGATTTATCTTTTTTCTGTAGACTTTAGGTTTGCTTAGAAAATGCATGTTACAAAATGCATTTTATTTCTTAAGGCGTAAAATATGGTAGATCATTACAGAAAAGTAATATAATCTATCAGTGAATACAGAGGTTTGTGATGAAAATGGCGTAGCATAAAGAGCGACAAATTCCATGAATGGAGGAGGCTGGTTGGTTTAAACACAACTATTTGACCTAGAAGACTGTTGTTCATGTCCTTTGTGAAACCAAAGGTCAGTGTTTATTTTCAGTTAAGCAACATCATGTGACTTATGTTATGTCACATGTCTTACGTACATGATTTACGTCTAATAATAATAATAATATACTTATTTTAACAAAAACCATGATGCCTTTTCCTAAACCTAACCAAATGATTTTGTTGCCTTAACCTAACTAAGCAGCTCTGGTGCCTAAACCAAACCAAAATGCGACCATTTCATACATCACAGTCACATAAGTCACAGGGTGTAACTTGACTTATGATGAAGGTCCAGTACGCCTGACGCTGTTACTCTCCTATGGTCATAAATGTCCTAAATACAGCAAGAAATTCTAAGAGCACAGCAACAACAGTCAGGTGCTGTTCGTTCACAGGGTAACGTCATAGATATCGTTTTGGGAGTCAAAGGCAAATTGACGTGTTGCTTTTTCTGCTACAATGTTTAATAGGCTTTTCTTTTGGAATGGGTCTAATGCCAAAAGCTGAAAATACTGTATATACTAAAATGCACAATACAAAGAATACAACGCTTCAAATGACAAGCAATCCTATTATACTGAATGATTCCCACCTCAAGGCAAATGTGCACATGTGGGCAGAGATAGTGCTCATGTTGAGAGCAGAGTCGAATTATTTTGATTGTGGACATTACAGAACAATTCATGACAAAAAATAAAAGTTGCAAAGTTTTCTTGTGGTATGATGTAAAGTTTAGAAACCTTTGACTTACACCCGGATGACATAATTGAAATAAATATAATGGCAATAATGGTGAATCTCAAACACACTTGTTGTGTTCGTTTTCATTACAACTTCTTGAAATCTTTCATTTGGACAGGAGCTTGTAAAGCAATCACACCTTATGATCATATTGTCACAATACAATTCACAGAAGTCCATAAAAAGTTAATAACATTTCATTCATCCACAGATCTTTCTCACAGGATGGAACAATCTGAACACCGTACTTAAGAAACTCTGTCCTTAGACCTTTGATTCAGATAAGGAAAATTGTTTAAATAGGAAAATAGGAGAAACCTCAAGGAGCAGTGGAGGTGGAATTCCTATTTTTTGGGATGGACAGACACTGAATACAGAGTACAGCATTCACAAAATAAAAAGCACAATTAAATCTGATATTCATCATCACTGAATGCAACCGGTTAAAAATATTTGTTAGTTATTTTGTCATATGAGTTAATTGATCAAACATTTTTATTTACAAAAAGAGAATAACGAACAAATCCAAAAAAGCTTCAAGTCAATTCCAAATGGGAAAATACGAGGGCTGTACGCTCAATGGTCATGTTTCTTTTCGACTTTAAATGCAGCTTTACTCAAACAGAACTCCACTTTTATTAGCAATTATAACAAGAAGTCATATCTTAAGAGAATGCCTCTCAAAACATCAACTGTAATCTTCTCTTAAGATGGCTCTTAGGTTAAAATGGGACCCATAATTGAACATAATGACCTGTCTCTGCCTACTTTAGGTGTCACCGAGTATAATAGTATACTTTTTTGTGGGGTAACATTTCTCTAACTGACTGCTCCAGCCATCTTAAATGAATCATTAGCAATGCCCATCATGACATGAGGTTCCTCTGAAAAAGAAATGAACAAAAACAACCCATCACTGTCAAGCAACGGGGGAAACGACCTATGCATATTTCTGAGGCTTTTTAAAACTCCTTCCTTTTTGATTCTCAGAACCACTTGCTGAGAAACCACTGCTTGGTCTCAGCATGATCAGAGGGTGTGAGTGGTGCAACCCTACCCCTAAGCCAAGGAGGGCCAACTATGATATTGTGTACCAGCATATTATCTTTTATCTTTAATCGTTCTGTGGTGTGTAAAGGACTTCACCTGTGACGCCATTTACACCTGGTATTAACAGCTAATCTGTATTTGGATATCCTATCTGGTAAAGGGAAAACACTTTAACGGAAGATGTGAATGCATGCAGAATGCATTGTGATTGTAATCCAGACCTCATCTGTTGGCTTGCATTGTGAGCTCAGACGTCATTCAGGGTGTTTGTGTTCTTTACTCCAAGATTACGTTGTGTCTCTGTATCTCAGCCCATCTCGCTCTCGTCTCATTGTGTCTGGGACAGTTAATTTTGAACATCAACGTCATAGCTAATATTCCTCCTTGTTTTAAAGTGCTTCACAGGGACTTAACACCTTTGCCACTTTCCATTTTTCACTGTGGCTTTTAGATTTTTTGATTTTTGAACACTGTGGCCTGCAGAAAAAAGGTAGAATAGCTAATAATAGATAACCTTGGCATGTTTAATTTTTATAAAAACTAAATGTGCTGTGCCCGTGATGCATGAAAGAATAAAAGTCAATTAAATTTAAGTTTTTGAACAATTTCTTTGTGTGTGTATGTAAATCTCCACCCACCTAATGTTAAGGCTACAAGGGAAACATCATTTTGTCCTATCAGTGTAGAGCATCTGTGAGTTTCAGACCTGAGCTGCCAGTTCTTTGAATGCATAAAGATGACATGTAATGACTACAACGGCAAAAATAATGAGCTAGGTACATTATTTCATCTTGTATCCAGACTTGTCATGCTGCTTCCAAGAGAAAATACATTTGACAGATCCTGTGCTGGCAGATCAGCTCACATGTGCCATTATCGAGTTAGATTATTAAAGTGAAAATGAAGTGAAATGAAATGAAAACAAAACTGCAGGTGAAGTAACGGTGGATGTGTCTATTTGGGGAGGGTGGGGAGTGGGGTTGAGGGGTGTGACTACTAAGGTCAACAAAAAAGAACGAAGAAATTTAGCTGTATGCATCTGGTATTTTAGTATTAGTTCTCTTTGGCCAATGACTTGTTTTCAAATCTTATTTATTGTATGATTCTGTATTTATGATGTTTCTTGCTCCACTCACCTCAGAGTGAAAAGGACATCTTCAAAAGTGCAGGTAGAAGCAGCCAAACATTTTAATGCACTTCCTTGTTTATTCTCATTTAGTCCTTAATGGGAACTTGCAACTGCTGCTAATTGTATTGAAGGACTCAGCATGGCAGAATGTTGCAACACAAACTGCAGTAGCTGCAGGTTTTGTATCTAAATAGAACAATTTGATAAGAAAATACTGTGGACGTGATGAACATTAACGCTGTGTGGGACTTTAACATATAAATGAAGTTTGTTACATTCAAGCCCTTGACAAACGAGTCCACACAAGGCTGAATAAGCCTATCACCACCAGGTAAATCTCTTGCAGTATCCGGAGTTTTAAAATCTGGTGTCTATGGCGACATTCCCGAGCTGGCAAGCCAGTAATTATGCATTTCACACCAACCGTGCAATGACTGGTTTATCAGAGGTGAAGGGGGGGGGGAACAACCAGAGCCATGTAGAGAGCTCCACATCCTGCCAGTGCTTAAAAAAGTCCATTGGACATTAATTATTGGGAATTATTATGGTGTGTAGCATTTTGATTAGTTGTGTTTTGAAAAGGAAAACAAGTCACTTCCTGTTATATTTTGTGGCTTAGGTAGAAAATTGTGTGTAGTGTTTTGAAAAAAAAAGTGTTTCACGCAATTGAAAACTGAGAAATAGCTAATGGTGTTAGAGTTTTGGGGTGTAGTTTTGCTCTTTGAGAGAGAGCTTTCAAAAATCGTGTAAACATATTTTGTGTTTGAGCAGTTGTTAAAAATAAAAAAACTGTAATGACATCTCAAAAGTTGTTCTTTTTTATTTAAATAATAGTTACTTTGATGCACAGCTAGAATGTGAAAAAAATATTTATAAGGAGAGAACAAAGGGAGCATAAAAGAAACAATGACACCAAACCGGAGATAGAGAGGAAGTCATTTGAGACTGGCCCAGGGGTACAGTCAAGTCCTATCTCTCTTATTGCGTAAAACTCCCAACATGCAACTGTAATTTTCCCCGACAATCATTATGGGCTAGAAATTAACACAGGTGCACACACACACACACACACACACACACACACACACACACACACACACACACACACACACACACACAGATGAGGCGAATGATTGGAAAATTAACTCAGTGTCTGGGACTGTGATTCATTTTACAGAAGCAGGAAATAAGAAGAGTGATTGATAGATCATTTATATCTTTCCTTTCTTTAATCTCTTCTGCCCCCTGGACTTGTGTTCACATTGACCTCTGAACACACTTTAAATGTGCTACTGTATGGGTAACATTTGATCATTAATAAAACATCACTACCGTCAAGTTGATACATGAGTGTAATTACAACTATCATATGAAACTCCGTCTATTAGATGCACAGGTGCCACAGAGATAAACACCTCTCTCATCCCTGCGCAGACCCGTGTCTGACAGTATATTCCAACAAAAATCATTTGCAGTCTTGGTGGGATCGCACTTTTCTTTTGACTTTACACAGTGAGAAAGCACAGGTATATCTAATGAAGTTAAGGGTGGCTCCATTCCCCTAAAGCAGTGGTCAGCAATAGACAGCCCACAGGCCAGAACCGGCCTGCCAGCAATAATATCTGGCCATCGCAGCCAGATTGCTTTGATAGCAGAAAAAATATATATATATAAATTTGATAGCGGCTGGCGCTGAAATAAATCTCAGTCATGAAAGCAACAGTTACTCACGTAATCACTTCCTCTTATGTGATTGTGCCTCGAAAATAAAAGTGCAAGATTTTTTTTGCGCAACAATGCTAAATGACAAGTTTACTGAGAGCTTTTACTTTGAAGAGTTCTGAACGACATTCAAAAGAGTCTCTGGCTTTCTTGACAGACATCTGAAAAAGACGTCTGTAAACGTGTTATTGGATTGGATTGGAATTTTGTCAGGGAAATTAAAATAAGCGTCCATAGGTTTATGAATGCTGGGACGCACACAAACTGCAGCACATGCTTTATTGTGAGAATTTGCAAAAGTATCCATATACTCAATTTGTTTAACAAGGAAGGGGGAAAAAATACCCACAGTTAATTGGAATCAATCCTATACGCTTCAAAACAGGAGTCCCACACTGTACCAAGTGAGCTAAACTTGCACACAAGTACACAAAGTTTTGAAATAATCTGACTTTGTTCTGGCCCTCCATGTAACGGCTTGAAAAAATTTGGCCTGATGCCAGACTTATTTGCAGACCGCTGCCCTAAAGTAAGCCATGTGAGTGGCCCAAAATCCACAATACAAATGTAATCCAGTCAAAAGAGTTATTAGTTGCATGTGTGTTGAGCTCTTTCAACCCAGTGTGAGAACTGGAAAACTGGACATATTGGGAGAAAATTAAGAAAAAATTAAAAGCTAGTTTGAGGGTATGCAAACCTCACTACCTCATACAACAAGAATGAGGGTAGCAAGAGACTCTATTTGCATATTGTTTTCAATGTGTTTCTTTAAGTGTTGACTTTGTATTTTGTGGATGCAAGTCTCGGACAATTCCAGAGAGCATTTGACCCCATTCTTCATATAGTAACTTAAAGGGGTCTTGTGCGAATGGGATAGTTATTGGATATCAAATAAGTGTCACGGCACAGGTAGTCCTGGTAAAAATGTTTTGGCTACAGCTACCAGCAGGCCCCAATGTATCACAATGACACACTGAGATCAGTGTTGGAGTCATTAAAGGAAGGTTTGAAATCCGAAATCAGAAAGAGGTTTATTGCCAAGTAGATTTTTTACACATAAGAGGAATTTACTTTGGAGGTAAGGTGCTACATGTAGACAAACATACAGTTGACATAAATAAATGTAGAAATATATAAATACAGAATAAACAAAGGCAAGTTATAAGAGAATAGAGTGTAATACAATTAAAGATTAGCAGATAGACAGAAACAAAAACCAAAATACGTCATGTGTTGATGGTTTCGAAGAAAAGTGTCTCTCGGCAGCAGGCCATTTCCCTCTCCCTGAGCTCTCACCCCCCTTATACTCTCAGACCAGCTCATATTACATAAGACCAGCCGTCTTGAAGCTAGGCAACCAATCAAAAATGAAAAATGACATCATGGTACTCTGAACATAATTAAAGTGTAAATGTATCCAAGGTAGAAAAAAATACATTAGAGACTAATTGAAATCTGAGTCATTCTTTGTGACTCATCATAGCAACAAGAAAAAGAGGCTCTAGCGATTTCAACACATAACTTACAGAAGGCGCACACAGCTGTTGTAGTTTATCTGATCCCCGATCAGTTGAACCACTGAATGATCTGTGTGGTGAGGAAGGAGGTGAATGAAAGCCGGTGAAGACGATCACACCTTTGTCTCCATAAATACAGGGACAACAATAATGTCAAGTGGGACTGATACGCGAAAGGGCTTTCAGTCAGTTTATGAAGGGTTAACTGATCAGCAACCTTTTGAAGACCACAGGCTGAAAGGTTTGCACTTGTCTTACCTCCTTGTTAAATTTGATTGAGATGCTTTTGAGAGCAGACCTGAGCCTGGAGGCAAACATCATGAATCTAGAGCCCGGCAGGTCAAACCTTGTCATTCAAACAGTAAATGCAGCCTGGACAGGTCGTAACTTGCTGTCTTCCACAGATTTGTTGGTGGACACAGGCTGTGGGGCCTTGTGACGTTAAAAGTGAAAGGTATAGAAAACCCTGATGGTGATTGCTGGGCTCCACCAAAGGGAGGCGCTAAGACATATTGCTAGTGTGTACAACTGAATTAAAGCACTAACTGCTCACTTGGGATTATAGTTTTGAGCAACAAGTGGAACTAATACTCGCCAGTCTGTGTCTTCACTTCCCAGATAAGCAGCAGATGGACGGAAGAATCCCTTGCTCAGCAGCATACGGTCAGGATTGCCTGCTTAGGGGCTCTCACTGCGACCTGCCACTGTCACTGAAATGAAGAGAAAACATTTGACCAACAAAGCAAAAATAACTTCTAAACACATGCAAAATCAGTAACAATGTTGTAGGGCTGTTGCCGTGAAGTAATTTCCCCTGAAGCAGTATGTCGGGGCTCAACAGCGCAGTATGTGGTATCATCCCAATTTTCATCAGTGAAGTAATTTGGTGCCATATAACATAGTAAGAGTGTCTGTGGATCTCACCTCACTGAACAGCGAGCCGATAACGGTCGGAGCAAACTAGCTGCTGGTTGCTAGTCAACAACATTGCCACACAATCTCATTTTTGTAGTTTGGCCGTTTCTTTTTCACACTTATTTTTACCTTCAGCGCATGTCTATCAAGTCAATTTACATACCGCAGCAATGCACACTCACCGGTGTGGAAAAGAATGGGCTGTCCCCAACCACAACTAACCACTGCGCTGTAGTAACATTACATAAACTAAATTTCCACAGAAAGCAACATTAAAAACAGCTGTAGGCATCCGACACACTACGCTTGTTAGTTAGTGAGCTTCAAATGAGGCTTACCGTTCAGTTTTCTCTGGACTGTTCCTCGGGATTAGTCCAATATCGCCGAGCCTGCTAGCTACATTAGCCGCGCAATGTAATAATGCCAAGTTAGCTAAACTTTAAAATAAACAATAAAATAACACAAAACACATGCAACGTTACAGTGCTTGTTACGGTTGTAGAACTTTTAAAGCACTACAAGTGTAAAGTATGAACATTGTGATTGTAACGGTGCTTGCTATCTTCCGCGGTAGGCTTGACCAATAGCACGGCGTCTCATTTTTGCATTTATTGCAACAGCCTTACAATGGTATGAGTCGGAGACAATAAATGATTATTCATTTTACTTGTCATGAGTTAAATGAGCAGATCATACCACTCATATATCTGTACAGTAAGTAAGATGCTACAACTAGAAGGTTAACATGAAAATAGGAAACACAGGAAAACAATTGGCCTGGCTCTCTCCAAAGGTAACAGTTAATACCAACCCCTTTAAAGCTGACTAGTTAACACAATATATCACATTTGATTATGTAACACAAGGTATAATATGTTAATTACTTTGCTGTAGAGGTGTTGGTAGGAAATTTTGTTACCTTAAGAGAGAGCCAGTTTAGCTGTTTCTAGACTGAGCTAAGCTAAGCAAATTGGCTGCTGGCTCTAGCTTCAATTTAGCATACAAACATGAGAGTGGTATCAATCTTCTCATCTATAACACTATCCAAAAAAAGCATATTTCTTCTACATAATATTTATGAATGCACACACACACACTCAACACACACACACACACACACACACAGCCTGACCTAAGCTGTCATTGGTGTTATTGAGTGGTGTTTGGTGAATTAGCTCTCGCCTGGGCCTGCGGCGTTCAATTCCACTCAGGACATTCTGTCAGTTGAGCTTGTAAATGCCACTATAGCCTTAAGAAATAAGAGCTATAATGGTTGGCAGCGCCAAGGTGAATGACTTGCAGGACAAATGACACTGGTGTACAGTGGACTGTTGTCATGTTGCACACTGCGTACTGTTATAAAGAATTTTGCAATTGCCAGCATAACTGAGCCGTTTGAACTGTACCAAAGTTTATCAGTGTTTATCTGCCATCATTTAGGATGTTAAAACAGACAGTGCTAATTAACCAGCTGTATTTGTTAATGAGCAGAAGTGAAAATTGGTGACCATATGCTTTGCCTGCAAGGAATGTCAGTAAAATGAGTATTTGTTCATTCTCTGTACTTGACACAGCTGGTAGAAGAAATGCATGAAATCAATTACCTTGTGTCATATAGGGATGGCCAGAGTGGAGCCTGTAAGAAAAATGTTCTTCATAAAAACTTTGTAGCACAACATATTTTATGTTGTTGACACAAAATATTAAAATTACTCTTTCATTTTAAACAGATATGGAGAATGTGTTCTTTTTTTCTGTCCCTAAGAAAGGAACGGCTTCTATTCATTTTCAAATTGTGTATTAGAGAGCACATTTACAGGTTCAGAAAGCTAAAATTGTTAATAGTAAATAATAAAAAATAAAAGGTCAGTACACCATCCAATATAAAGAATCAACAAGGTTACAAAGATCAGTTTTCTAAGCTTTGCTGATTAAAACTGCAAAATGATAAATGGAATTAATACAAAAGGACACAAGGTATTCCACAGTTAAGAGACGGGAAGGTAAGTCTTTATTCAAAATAAATGTGGTGAGATAACAATGCCTTACATGTTAAACTGCATGTTTGTAACCTTGTCACCACCAAAGACAGTATACAGGACATAGACTGAAAGTTGGTACAGTAAGTATTAACTGCATCCATCTGATTTAACACAGAGCTTTCTGGTGTCATCCCTCACAGCCATACCTCTCCTTTGGCAACATTGACACTTTGTTGTTGTTTTAAATAAGCAACTTGCCTGTTTTAACAAATGTGACCCAGAGGCACAGAGGCCATCTGGATGTTCTTTAGAGTTCCTGAGCAGCCACTGCTTACAGGTCATCCAGCAGCAGCTTGCCTGGCCCATTCTGCTGTTCTGGCTCATTCTGTCCGAGCTGTTGTTGTAATTTTGTGTATCTTTTTTTTTTTTTTATCTAGATGAGCGAACATGTAAACAAAGCAATAAACATCCAAACATTCTGTTGATTCCCATGAATTAATGCAGCTTTAAGGTGACAATCCTGTCAGTGTGTGAAGAGCCTGAACTCCGGCATTGTTGGGTTGTTCAGGACTGTTTTTTAGTCCAACACCGTGTGGGCCCACCAGCGTTGACTGAGAGCAGAGGGGAGCTGACATTATTTTGTCACCTTTTCTGGGACAGCACTTGTGTGGTGGTTCTAGTTGTTTAAGAGTTAGTTTTTTGTGTACTGCCACTGTGGCACACAAAACTGACCATAATTTTAAATGGATCATGGTTATAACGTCAGATACAGTTGTGCGATGGGTGGTCACATTTCAAAAGCGCCCCAGAAATGGCTCTCCGCTCTGCTACACGCAGAATTTGTGGAGAGTGGCAGACCAGCTATTTGGACAATTTGCTTCTTCCAGGACATCTAATGGCTGCCGGTCTTCTGCATTTTATCACATATATTTAAAAAATCTAATGAATAGACAATCACAGTTTGAAAAGGGTATTGTACAGTACATCAAGCATGGATTAGGCATACAAATTGTAAAAATATTACTGAACATTTCACGGTTCTTCAGTTGCCTTGTTCTGTGTGCTGTTACCATTTATTTTGTTAAACTGGCTTCAAATAAAAAGCTTCCCATGGTATGTTTTATAAAACACTGACCGTTGCTTTTTCTTGAGTTTTATTTGGCCCACATTGCTGATAAGACCTTCTTATGATGCCTCAGCATTACATTTTATTATTTTGGCTTGTTTTCTTGTCAACACTAAGAGATTTACAACACCTCAGCTCTCCGTCTGGCTAGAATATGGATTCTCAATATTTCTCTAATTCTGTCACAATTCCAATAGCTGGAAGAGTGAGAGAGAGAGAGAGAGAGAGAGAGAGAGAGAGAGAGAGATGGAGAGATGGGGTCAGTCATCCCCAATAGGTGGAACACAGATCCATTTGTTTTACGTGAGAGAGAACAAGCAAGAGATGAAGAATGGAGTGAGAGAAAGAGGGGGAACTTTGAAAGAGTGAACCAGAAGGGTAGAGAGAGAATAGATAGTGTGTATTGAACACAAATCAAAGTTTGTCTTGACACAGCACTTTGTCTGTAGGCCTCATAAAACTGCATCTATTCACTTTGGTCAAACATTTCCCTGAAAGACACACACACACACACACACACACACACACACTAATGCCTGTCTCCTTCACACACACAAACTAACTTACAGTACTTTTAATCTTGTGTACTTGTCACCCCTGTTTGAGGACAAGCTTAGAATTTAATTGGATGTAGGTGCCGCACACATGCATTGGCTCTGGACAGGTGAAATATGCTGATACAGTGTTACACTGGGAACAACTACTATTGTCAGTAAAGAACAAGCACATGCTTAGCATCATCCATCAGCTTCCATGTCACAGCACCGTGATCAGACTTTGTCCGACGATAACTTTCCCTCCCAGGAGAGCCTTCCTGCCCCGAGCTGTTTGTCAGTACAACTTAAACCCTGTGTATCTGCCTGCCCAGGTTTCTGTCTGAAAGCTTTGTGAGTGTGTGTGTTTCCACATCCACTTGCCATGGGTTTGGTTTCTTCCATTGTTAAAAGACCTGCAGTATTCTGTATTTGTTTTACATAGGACTCTGAGGGTTGACTCAAATTAGCATTTGCTAAAGCAACACTTTTGTTTTTGCCCCCCTTCATTATGAGCTGAACTCAAAGATCTGAGACTGTCACAAAAGGCCTATTTCTCTCCAATATTGCTCACAAATCTGTCTGTGTTAGTGAGCACTTCTCATTTGCCGAGATAATCCATCCACATCACAGGTGTGGAACATGAAGATGCTGATCAGACAGCATGGGTATTGTGGAGGTGAACCTTAGGCTGGCCACAATAAAAGGCCACAATAAAATGTGCAGTAGAGAGCTGCATTGGGATTGGGATCATGCGGGACCCATCCCAAATCACACAGGAGTGGGTGATTTTAACTCTGCTGCGGGTGGGAGCAGGCAGTTAAAAAATAAACTGCGGGCCCGCAGTAGCGCTGATAAGATGGAGTCAACAAACAAAGTTGAAAAAAAGATTGTGAAAAAAAGTGAGTGTATGCAACTTTTCCTGAGAATGTACTTTGCAGACCTGACTGGAACTGACACTCTGATGAGGAGACTAACCCAATTGGCACTGGTGTCGGTCAGCAGTGTGTCTCTCGATGTGTCAGGGAGTGAAGTTAACACGGCCTTATACAATATAAGACCAAAGCAAGGCAAGTCTGAAATTTGAAAAACTTCTCAGTTGTTACTGACAAAAATGAGTGCAATGATTTACGTTGGTTATTCTGAACGTTTAGCATAACCCAAACATTTTTGTCCTTTTGTGGGACAACAGTCCTGCGCAGATCTCTAATGTGCAGTTTCACTGTGTTGGGGGGATCTGGGGGGGCGGGTCCAGAAACCAGTCAGTATCTGGTGTTACCACCATTTGCCTCACATAGTGCAACACATCTCCTTCACATAGAGTTAATCAGGTTGTTGACTGTGGCCTGTCGAATGTTGGTCCACTCCTCTTTAATGGCTGTGCGAAGTTGCAGTCAGTTTGAGTCCCCGATGAGGACGACGAGCATGCAGGTGAGCTTCCCTGAGATGGTTCCTGACAGTTTGTGCAGACATTTTTGGTTGTGCAAACCGATTGTTGCAGCAGCTGTCCGGGTGGCTGGTCTCAGACGATCTTGGAGGTGAAGGTGCTGATGTGGTTACATGTGGCCTGCAGTTGTGAGACTGGTTGAATGTTCTCTGAAATGTCTTTGGAGGCAGCTTATGGTGGAGAAATGAACATTCAATTCACAGGCAACAGCTCTGGTGAACATTCCTGCAGTCAGCATGCCAATTGCACGTTTGTGGCATTGTGCTGTGTGATGGGACTGCACATTTTGGAGTGGCCTTTTATTGTGGCCAGCCTAAGGCGCACCTGTGCAATACCCCAGCTGTCTGATCAGCATCTTGATATGCCACACCTGTAAAGAGGATTGATTATCTCGGCAAAGGAGCAGTGCTCACTAACACAAATTTTGACAGATTCGTGAACAATATTTAAGAGAAATAGGCCTTTTGTGTACATTTAGAAAGTCTTAGCTCTTTGAGTTCAGCTGATGAATGGGGGCAAAAACAAAAGTGTTGCGTTTACAATTTTGTTCAGTGTATTTTAACCCAAAGACTTGAAAGCTGTATTGACCTCCTTATCTAACTCTCTGCAATAAACCAAATAACCTTATTGAGCCATTCCTTTAAGGTGCCCAGTTTTTGCAGTCTTTCTCTGAGATTTCTGTTTCCTTCCCATTATGTGAAAAATAGATATTAGGGGAAACCACAGGAGGAAAGGAGATATGTCTTTTTGTGATTTGGGTGAACCGACCCTTTTCTTGGACCACCATCTTGAGCCTGGAATTCAGCTTCTTGGTGGAATTGGTTTCCATGTTAGTGACAACAAGCTCTTGAATGCAGATGGAAAATGCAAAAAGTTGCTGCTCGTATCTGTCCCTTCTGTCAAACGGCCTGTTCATCTTCTTTCGCCTCTTCTTCCTATCCTGTCATGACGATTACCTCTTCCTCCTCTCGCCTCTAATCATCTCCTACCTTCCTCTTCTCTAATCTTTCCTCAGTGTCTCCTTCCTCTTCTCTTATCATTGTCATCCTCCAGAACTTTCGCTATAACTTTTGTTTCTCCTTCTCATCTTCTCTCCCAATACCTCTGCTGTCTTCCTTCATTCTTTCCTTCCTTGATTCTCCATTTGTTTCTTGCTTTGCCTTCGTCATGCTCTCTTATCTTCCCTGTCGTTTCCTCTCTCTCATGTTTTCTCTTCCTCTCCCATATCCTTGTCTTCTCTCTTTTCCACTGCTGATTATCTTCACATAGTTGCCCTGGATCCTCTCTTCTACCTCCCTTTCCCACTCTTCTCTTTTTCTCCTCTCCCTTCTTTTTACCTATCCAACATCTCTTCCCTTGTCCTCTACTTTACTCCTCTCCTCTCCTGGGTGTTTGATAGCTTTTATAAACACCCACTAAAAGCCTCTGTCACAGGCTGCTGTTAGCACTGCACTTTTCAGCCTAATTCACCGCACCACCACACTGGGAAAAGGCTTTTACTGACTGCCATTTTGGCTGTGTGCGTGCATGAGGATAATGTGGTAGCACATGCAGCATTTTGAGGGACAGCCCAACAATTTTCATGTTGAACTGACAATGTCAGACAAAATTGTAGTGGGAAATCTGGAAAAGTTACAAGACCAGAAATGTGAATTTGAAGACACTTATGTTTGAAAAGAAAGGTTGAGAGTGCTGATTTTGGTTAGGAAACAAGGGTGAAATGAAGAATAAACTCTCCAAAACTCAGTTTGCCCAGCTTTTTGTGGTTTTTGTTTTTAATATCCTGACATAGAGCATCAGAACATTAAGGGAAAAGTAACTATATTTCTGGGAGTATCCCCCTAACAGAAAACACTATATAATTTCAAATTTCTGGGAAAAAAGTTAAGATAAATAGAGTGGTTCAAGTTACCAGTATCAAGTGAGATTGCCAGCTTCTTTGCTAGTACTTGTGAACTAGTTAGCAACATAGCAATTTTGAATAAGGGGCTGTGTCTTAAATCATTTCCTCATTCATACATTCATTAACTGGTCCTTACAGACAATAATGAGCAGTAAACTGAGATTAAGGACACTTATGAATATCATCATTAGCCTTATCGCATGTGTAGTGCTGAACAAATCAGCATAAAGTAATGTACTTGCCACTTCCTACCACAGTCCATTGCTGGAATTTTTGACTCTATGGAGTCCTATATTGTCCTGTGATACAATGACTTCATGTTATTCTCTGATTACTCCCCTGCTCTGTTTAGCCTTCTTAAAGACTACTTTACAAAGCTTACCGAATAAATTGAGCACTCTGCAAAAGTCACTCTTCTCCGGGCTGAAGTCGACCAGTGGAACAGGTCTTTACAACACCCCACATCTCACTTGTTGTACAGAGCCTCTGTAAGGATTAAAGAGGAACAACTCCAAATCAGTGGCAGATTGGTTTTGGGATTACAAGAAAATGTGAGTTTAGTATAGATTTACTAGAATTTACATTTTGAAAAGTTAAATGCTTTTCATCTGGGGTGTTAACGTCAATTTAATCTTCTACTTATTCCAAAAGAAATTAATATATTATATTAAATGTATCACTTCCCGTGAAACAAGGTCACTTCTAAAATGGAAACATTATAAAAGCTTGTATGAACTGGATGTAGGTTGAACCACTTGGTCAGTCACATAGAAGAGTGAAAACAACATTTATTTATATCTTTACACAACTTTAATATTTTGAAAAGTAACAGTAGTGCATTGTCTCAAAGGATCCACAGAGATAGGCTGAAGCTGAATATTATATTTAGTTAAGCGTGTGTGGTGGCTGAAGGATGGATGGATGAGAATGAAAGAATACCTGGCTGTCTAACAATAGATCCTTGCTTTCCACAGACTGAGGCTTCAATAAACAAGGCTTCAATCCCCCTTTGGCTTCCTGTGTAGACCATGTGTTTGATGGAGCTGGAAGCTCTGGCTCCATTGTCCTGCTGGTTTAAATAGCGAGTGTGTGTGTGTGTGTGTGTGTGTGTGTGTGTGCGTGCGTGCGTGCGTGCGTGCGTGTGTGTGTGTGTGTGTGTGTGTGTGTGTGTGCGCGCGCATGTGTGTGTGCGTGTGTGTGTGTGTGTGAGCCCCTCAGGACCGAATGAGAGTGCCTGCCACTGGAATGCAGCCATAACTAGCACACAGGGGACACAGACACACAAACACATTCTCCTACTTCTGTTTCTATCACACACTCGCAATCCCTTGGTCCCTGTGCGTGTGTGTTTTGGGGTTTAATTATATGATTTTTATGGCATAATCACTTGGCCTTAATAAAGCCAAGAGAGTCTTAGGGGAGATTTGCACAAACACGCCTGCTTTCCTCTCACAAAACATGCACACACCGCATGTTTAGATCTGCCCAGTTTATAGTCTATCATCCTAAGCATTGTAGCTGCCAGCTTCTCTCCCAGTAAACCATGTGTTGAAATGTTTTGTGTTTGTATTTCCATTTTGCTTTTATCAAGTTTTTCACTTCTACTCAGTCTGGTTTCATGATTTATTAGCTATAGTACAAAATGCTCTTATACTATATATTTTATGATCATAACATATCATACATGAACTCATGAATACAAGAGTTTTTCTCAATTGCTTAAACACTATAACCAGGCTTTTGAACTAAAAATTCAAAATCATAACTCCATTTTTCAGAAAGCACACCATTTCCCTAAACTCTACACACAAATTCCTCATTGCCTACATCATGTGGTCATTGAGAAAACACTATCATTCAATATGTTCACTCAGTCAGCACAGGTTGAGCTCAATTGACCCTTCACTAAGCCCCGCCCCCTTAGTTACTGTTGCTAGGTCAAGCTGCCTGAGCTGCCACTGTCTATTACTGCACTCCCTAGAGAAATATTGTCAAATGTGCTGGAAAAAAGCGATCTCAGAAAGAAGCAGACAGTTTTTGCATTTGCATTATACATTTGAAGGTTGTGTTCAAACGGACGTGAAAAAAAATGTAAGATGGAAGCTAAAACCTACCGATCACACAGTAACTTACGTAAGTAAGTGAACCATGAAAGTGTCGGACCTCAGTTAGAGCGAGTCCTATACTATGCTGTGATTGGCCAGCAGTGTATTTGGGGCGTGGCTTAGTGAAGGGTCAATTAGCACACAGCTACCCAGGTGGAAACACATGAGTCAAAATTGATAACACACCAATCAGAACCTTCAATAGATAGATAAAAGGGCCAGAGTTCATTCAGTTTTGGAACAATGGATCCAGAGAAATCTGAAGGAAAACATAGAGGACACAAGAAAAGAGAAGGAGAAAGATGAGTAGGAGGAGGAAGACCAGAATGGAGGGAAGTAAGAGGTGAAGGAAGAAGAACAGTAGGAGTTGGAGGAGATGGGATAGGAGGAAGATGAGGAGTAGGAGGAGGTGGAGAAGAAGGTGGAGGGAGGAGGAGGAGGGAGGAGGAGGAGGGAAACGGAGGGAGAGGAGAAGGTGGAGGACAAGAATCTCTGGCCTGTCCCAGAGCAAAGACAGGATGCTGGGGAAGAACAATTTGTTGTTTGGTGTGTTGACCTGTATAGCACATTAAGGAATAAAAATTGTGCAAATGTTTACATTTGTTATTTCTTTTGTTGTGTTCATCATGTGAAAGGGTTTTTGAGAGGGAAAACCACAAGCAACATTACTACAGTTTTTTCCAACTGATTACACACAAAATCTTTACATGTAACACTTTTTGAAACCTCTCACTCAAAGAGCTAAACATCTCAAAAACCATAAGCTATTTCTCAGCCTTTCACTCAGTTTTCAATTACATAAAACACTTTTTAAAAAAAAAAAAAACACTTCACACAATTTTCCCTAATTTTACCTAAGACACAAACATCTAACAGGAAGTGACCTGCTTTCCTTTTCCAAACACACCAATCAAAATGCTGCACTTATTAACCAGGTCACACAGCTACTTCTCACATGTCCAAACACTAACTGCTTAACTGATCACTAACCAATCGGTGGTTTAGTCTGCAGTAGACCTATACATAGGTCAAAAGTCAGATTACCTGTTTCAAACAATGGATGTCAACAAATAAATATTTGCTGTTTCAACATTGCATTGGTGTTTACAGTGTACTTTTTAGCTCCTCTTAGAAGATTACTTTCACTCAAGATCATTGTATGGAAATGTACACATAAAGCTATGAAAGACAAAAGAGCTTTAGATTTAGGACAGTGTGTAAATGGTATATCCAATAATTTACTATTATTGAAAAAGTGTTTGCCATCTGATGCCAGTGCTTCATTTTGGGATGTTTATGGCATTTTGAATGCAGTGTTTCATTTTGAAGGACATATGAGGCATTTTGCATTTTGTGTGAGCAGTTTGGGGAATGGTGTGTAGAGTTTTGAAAAAAGGAGACATAGTTTTAAAAACATGTGTAAGCAGTTTGAAAAACTTTATTACCAGTTTTTGTAGTATTGTTTTGAATTTATCTCACCGTGTAAGACTGTGTTGTAGTGTGTGGGTTATTGAGGGCTTGTGTGTTATGTCTGAGGGCAAAGTTTGTTTTTTACGAAAGATTGAATGGTTTTGAGAGGAAAGCTATATAACTATGACCTGGACGACTGAGAACCTTCACAGACATCTTGCTAATCATTTTGGGATGAACACCCTCTGATTGGTATGGGAGTATGAAAGGATAGCCAGGAAAATTGCAGACTACAGAAATCACCAAAGATTTAACCTGAGATGCCGACAACACAAAATCCTACCCAACAGCCTACACTTACGCTCCACGGTGAAAGGACACAGAGCCGATATAACCGATATAATCGGCACAACACCAGCTACTGAAAGAGGGAGTGAGACAGATCCATTTCACCATTGAAGCTCTGAACAAGGAATCAGACAGCTTACACCAAAAACTGGAAACATATCTGTCCAGTACAGTCCCGGAATAGGTCATGGATTTCATCAAGAAAGCACAGTTATCTCAACACAACAATAGCAAGGAAAGACAGACCGAAAAATTAGTGGAGTACGCCTTTAAGAGGATTGTTTCATACGTAGTATTCTTCTATTATACTAGTACCTAACATATTGTTACGACCCCTCCCTTTCTGCCTGCTGTAACTTCATTGGTTGCTTCCTGCAGGAGCTGGCAGTTTGGGAGGGCTCGTTCAGTAATGGGCTGACACCTGTGCAGGCCTCAGCCTAGGCTACAAATATCACCCTGTCTCATTGTTTCTCTCTCTCGCCTAGGCTCCACATCTCCTGATTTGGGTTTGTTTCCTGAGTTTCCGTCAACTTTTGTTCATACATTTTCACTCATCCATGCACTCCATTCACCACTGATGCCACTGATACTCATTCCTCTGTTGTAGATAGTTATGTTGTTTATAGTTTATTTAATAAAACATCCTATTTTTGGCACTTTAACCTGCTTGGTCTCCCCTTATTGTCACATTCAATGAGCCAGGATGTGACAATATTATACTAAATACTTAATATCTTGGATTGACTGTCGCTGTCGTGCTCACAGTGTTTACAACTAGCTCACCGTGGCCTATTATACTAGTTCACATGGGAGCAGAACACATATATAAAAGGGTAAACTGCTTCATCTTCCTACAATATGTTAGGGTTGTTTTGTGGTACGTGTCTTATTTGTGTTTGAGAATGCTTTTTGCCTCTACTGTAATGTATCTTATCAAAGTGTCTGTAAACAAAGCACATTCTTGCCCCAGATGTGGTGCTCTCTGACCTCCGACCCCTCTGGTGAAACAGTTTATAGTGTTCCAGCTAATGTTTAAAAGATTGAAACTCATTTTTTATCTGGAATGTATGCCAAAAAAATGGAGGCTTGCATTTAAATTAGCCTCAAGTTTTTATCCTGTGAGATGGAAAAAGATGGACTATAGCCGTGATAGAGAAACTGACTTCGAGGTCTAATCCTTACTTGCACTATGGCACTGTGTTGATGACACATTGTCCAGGAATACTACTGGTATTTTGATAATTGACATCTGCCTGAGGCGACCAAAACTAAACATACTCATCTTAAATCTTCACTTGAAAAACAGACAGTTTGTTTGTGAACTAAGTTTATGTCTTATCTGAGTAGAGAATAATTGTGTGGCATGGATGTGTGGGCTATGTCACAGTGTGTGTTTGTTTGTGTGCCAGCACACAGTGGTTTTGAAGTTTCTTGGTTGTGATTTCCAAAACTTCCAGAGCTTTTCCCCAGACATCAGAAATTCAAAGAGATGCTCTTTGAAACCTCTTTGAGAAAGAACCAAAGTCTTTAGAAATGTCTTCAGGGAATGATTGTGAACTGTGTGGTTGTGTGCGGTTTTGTGTGAGAGAGGCACAGAGAGGGGGAAATACAGTGAGACTGTTCTGAGTGGCATAGTTCACAGAGCTATGATAATGCATTCATTCGATAAGGATACCTGTTGAAAGCATTTTGTGTGGATCGGGATGCCAAAAGATGGAAGAGAGTCTGGTATCTGACAGATTTGGATATAAAGAGGTTCAACACTCTATCAAGACCAAGGTGAAGATTTTTTAAAGGAAAACATTTTGGGGTGGGGGGGTGTAGTGGTACAGTGGTTAGCACTGTTGCCTCACAGCAAGAATGTCGAGGGTTCAATCCTGGGTTGCCCCTGCCTTTCTGTTTGGAGTTTGCGTGTTCTCCCCATGTCCGTGTGGGTTCTCTCGGTGCTCCAACTTGCTCCCACCATACAAGACATGCAGGCTAGGTTAATTGGTGTCTCTAAAATTGTCCTTAGGTGTGATTTTAAGTGTGAGTGGTTGTTTGTCTGTGTGTGGCCCTGCGATGGACTGTCCAGGGTGTGCTCTGACTTTCGTCCGATGTCAGCATTAGATGCCTGCAGGGGACATTGTCCCTCATGATTACAGCTTTTACAGTTTTTCTTTATTGCTAAGACATGCTTAATGAAACCAGGATCTGCTTGATCTTCATTACCACCTTCTTAGCGGGTCACAGATTCATAAGATGCACTGCAGAGGACATGGCCAAGGCAGCAGGGTCCCTCATGGTTACAGCTTATACATGTTTTTCTGACTTTGGGTGATGCAGTACAAAAGATATGCCACAATGAATATCAGAATTTATCTAGTAGCTGCTAACTGTAGGTCTTAGGTGTCAAAGCAACTGCACACAAGAAAAAAAATGAACGAAGAAAACTTAGGAAAATTTCTCTTTTCACAGTATTTCAGTATTCTGCCCCTAGTGTCCTTGTCCTGTTTTACTTATAGTGTCCCCCTAATTGAAAAAGTATTTCACGTTATCTCCACTCCCCTTGTGAATTGAAGTGGCTGCCAGTTTTTCATTTACAGCAGTTTCATTGTTCTCCAGAGTTGATGGTTTTGTTTCAAGTGTTTCGTGGGTTCTCATCTGGGGATCATACCCCTGGTTCCCTGATTGTTGTTTTTGGATTTATGTTACCAGCTCTGGACTTTTGAAGTTATTTATTTTTATTTTTCACTTATCCAGTATGGAGTTCCTTTGTTTGATTTTAGACTCTCTCACTTCACCAGTAAGTTTTTTACCACCTGTATATAAACACATCTCACCTTACCATTTGATTTTTCTGTGTCTGCATTTTGGCCCAAAACCTATGTTTCAAGTGATAATTTAGAAGCCGGACGTCACAGTGGTGCAGTGGTTAGCACTGTCGCCTCACAGCAAGAAGGTCGTGGGTCAAACCCCGGTTGCCCCGGCCTTTCTGTGTGGAGTTTCTCCCTGTGTCTACGTGGGTTCTCTCCGGGTGCACCGGCTTCCTCCCATCATCCAAAGACATGCAGGTTAGGTTAATTGGTGTCTCCCAAATTGCCCTTAGGTGTGAATGTGAGTGTGAGTGGTTGTCTGTCTATGTGTGGCCCTGCGATGGACTGGCGACCTGTCCAGGGTGTACCCTTTGCCCAATGTCAGCTGGGATAGGCTCAAGCCCCCCTGTGACCCTATACGCAGGATAAGCGGTTGACAATGGATCGATGGATGGACGTCACAGTATGTTCTGTTAACTCACACTACAACTTTAATTGTCCTGATAACTTACTAATCTTATGTTCACGCAGTGCGTAACAACTGGAAGGGCCACTATGTGGAGCTCAAACTGAATTTAACCATGGTTGGTTTTGTCCATTGAGAATTTCAGAAAACGTTTATTCAAACAAGATGGCTCAGTCCTCAAATATTGGCAAAGAGAGAAAGACAGCCTTACTTTGTGGAATTCTTCTATGAACGGAAAGTAGGAAGGGGAAAAAGAAAAATATGCAGATGTCTGGAAGATGTAGACAACATGGTGTCTGTTCTGCAGAGAAGTTCAGTTTTTCATCACAGTTTCATGACAGTTTTAGCCATAACACTACTCCACTTATATTAAAACAAGCTCACAGTTTATAATATGTCTTTTGACAGCAGCCATGAGGGAAATCAGACTGTGGAACTGCTCAGGCTGCAGAGAGCCGAGCAAAATTTTTGTATATGCTTGAAATCCATCAGATCACAAGAGGGCCAGATTACTGATGGTTCAGGTGGTTATACAGGTGCCACAACCCTCCTCAAAAGTGCCCGTCAAACAACAACTGATCCAGCAGAAAGTTTGCCCAACTCTAATTAGTAGGGGCAACTGATTCAGGCTTAAAATCTGGCCAAATGCAGTCACCCCGGCTTTAACATCCATTGAGTTCCAGATGAGTTCCAGATACACATCACTGTTAGGGTCCTCTTTGGTGATTTTTATCTCTCCTGGGTATCTCAGGACAACACACATATGATGCACACAAAACCTCCCACACACTGACTACCCTGACGCACATCATTGTTGGCTGACGCATGCCGATGTATCAGGATATGCAGCATGCATCGACTCCCTGGAAAGAACACAGTGACAAGATCTCTCGGCCGTTTTGCATTCCCTTTTGAAATGGCACCTAACAGCAGCTTATCCCTTTCCCCGTACTAACTTGAGGAAGCCGCCGTGGATCATGAGGTAAAAGTAACTCCTGTGGAACATCAGTCAGGCTTTATCCCGCATCGCACAACAAATCTAGTGAAAACTGGTAAACACCTAAGGATGAACCTAACTGCCTGAATATTGAACTTAAAACTATACACACCTCTCTGTTTTAGCCTGTCTGTGCACTTGTTTTTGGTCAAATCTGCTGCTTTGGCTCCTAGCAATACCTGTTTGCACTCTACAGAAAACAATAAGCTGGTTTACTTGCAGAAAAAGACAGCATCTGATTATATGCCAAAACCTGAAGTTATATGGAGCACCTTTTCTTCAGAAAGAGTTTTTTCGCAATTGAGAAAAACTGATATCGGACTAAAAGGAAGCTAAAATTAAACATCAATCAGAGCTAAGGTCAGTGCTTTTGGTACATGGACATGAAATGCAAATACATCTGCAGTTGTCGGTCTTTATTAATGAAACTAAATGTAGTTTGCAGAAGGGTTAAATAACAATACAGCAATGTGTTAAGTACATTTTAGTAACCCTGATGGTGTTTCTATGATGTTGAGATCATATTAAACAATAAGTGCATAATCAATGTGAAGAAGGGCAAGTAAAACCTCTGTTTCAGATTATGTTCTAATGTTTATTTTCTTTTCATATTGATAAAATTAGACATCACAGGCAATTCTGTCATGCCTGAACATCCTCAGAACCCTTCCAAATGTTAACTAGTTCAAATTTCACAGAATCCACAGCATCAGTTAGAGAAAAACTTTGCCTTCCTTTATTCCCAAAACTTCTAGATACATTTTTTCCCCCTCTGATGACAGCCATATTTCTGTCTGGTGTCCCCGCTTTGCCCCTGTTTTCAGTCCGTGCCAGGAGAAACATTATTTTTTGTACAATTCCCATTTCAGCTTGGTCCCAGTGATGAACCCGGGCGCTGACAGACGCTGTGAGGACAGGCTGTGACAGAGCAGAGATGGAATAAAGACTAAGGCCTCCTACTGCTAAATGAACAAGGCAGGGTTGAAAATGAAACACACTGACTATCCTCTCCCTGTCACCAGTTATGTTTCCGTCCAGCTGTCAGGGGATTTTTCAGCAAACTCTTGAAATGTCACCCAAAATAAAACGAGAATTACGTAAATGTGTTTCCCACGGTTGACGGGAACGGAAAGGTTTCCATGCATCAGAAAAAGGATTAGATTAGCATGACGCAATTTGTTATTGTTCTTAAATGTCAACTATTGTTGGCCACATTTCACACTAAAGGTGGTAACAATGAAATGCACTTGGTAACACTTCAACTGATAATTTATGCAGATGGAGGGGAACTGACACTTCTGGGAGGAGTAATTGGGCAGATATTTAAGAGAAATTCTAATAGCGTGGCCATCCCTGTTTATGGCACAGCTAATGTAATGACAAAACACTCTTTGTGTCATCAGGTTTGATCCATTGGTCCAATAAAACTTGAGAAGTCTCTAATGGTGTGTTCACATACTACACAAAGTGAATCCTCGTTTTGCGTCGCTTACGTGAGTTTGACAGCTGGACTATTTGTGTTAACGCAAGTAAACAAAACCCTCAAATATTCACCCTTAATATGGTTTCATACAGCGGGATGAACCCCAAAACTTTTTTTCCTCCATGATTTAGTTGCAATAAACGGATCAAAATGATGTTGAAATAACTATACACACCGCTCTGTTTACATATGATTACATATGACATATGTCAGGTCTGTCCACAAGACGACAAGCAAACAACTTTAAAAATGCTTGTTTTGTAAATGGTGTTCGGAGCGATCAGGTCTGCACTATGTTAACGTGTTTTATAGTAAAGTACAACCGATCACAAAGCTGGAATCATATTTTCAGAACTTACCAGGTAGATCGACTTACTCAATTACTTCTCCAAGCTATCTTCTGTTTTGTCTGGTCTCTGTATAAATATACTCTGTGAGTACTATCACAGAGCTCTGGTGCCCACTGACGGCTAAAATAATGACAGTGTCTCGCTGCTGCACACAGATTGAGGAGCACACGAGAAGAAAAATCCACTTTTTAATCCCAAAAATTAAAGTGAAATAAAAAATTGTCTGTAATAAAACATCTAAAAGTAAAAATGCATTCAGATTGGAGGCCCCGGGACAAAATCTTATCTAAACTGTGTCAGTTTAGGGGTCCTTGTTGTGAAAAGCTTTGAGAACCACTGCCCTTTGGTTACTATAAATACAGAGACCCAATGAAGCCTGAAAAGCTCTCTTGGCTCTCTTGCAGATATTTGGATCTTTTGTTGTTGTTGAACACTTTTAAGGACATTTTGTTCAAATCGAACTTCAAAACAGCTGATTGTTTGTTTATCGATTGTCGCAGCAGATTAATGTGTAAAAATAGTTTGTGACTTTGACACGAGACACCGCTGTTCACATTGCTGTCGCTTGAGTTGCCTAAACTTCCAAACCTTCAAAGTGCCCTGTGGAGTGCAATTCTCTTTTACTCACCAAAACGCATTATGTCCTTGATTTCAAACAAACCGCTGAATGCATTCCCTGCCTTATAAAATGTTTCCAAAGCTGATGCTTGTTTGTTGTTAAATTGAAACCTACTTTGAAAGGCAATGACAAACAACCTAATGTATTGTTGCTCTATGAAGGCTTTTTAAAGATACCAATGAAAACACATTTGACTTAAACATACAGATTCATGTCACGTATAAGAACACATTTGTGTTGAATTTATTTGCATTTGAATCAGCGTAGGTTATGTGCTACTCATACACAATCAGTAGTATTGATCAGTTCATAATCAATATGTAATAAATCAACATCATCTGTCAAAAAACAAACAAAACAGTAGATAAAAATGGTCCTTATGCTGAAAGCTTTAGCTAACCAACCATCTGTGAGCAGTTTATTTGCATACAATTTCTTGGATGAAATTTCTTCCCCTTCTTTCATCTTTCTGTTTTCTCAGTCTGCAGCAAACAATTAGAGGAAGTATAGACACTGGCTCGATGGCAGCAACTTCAAAAAGAGGTTTCAAGCCACGTCGCACAGAAATAAAAGCAAAGAGAACTACCGCAGTCATCAGCAGCTAATACCTGTTGTTTGGATTTTTGACGCCGGCAGCAAAGTATTTTCTGATAACAACTCAAAGCTGTTTCTGACACAATGCCAATGTTTTAACATGTTAATATACGTTATTGTAAAAACGGTGATTCTGCTGTCTCTTATTGTCTTGAATAAAAGACAGGTGTGTGTGTGTGTGTGTGTGTGTGTGTGTCTGTGTGGACAGAATGATTATTAAGAATACCACCTGTCCTTAGTAAGACCAATTTAACCAGGACCTCACTTAAACCCTCTTCATGTATCTCTACCTCTTTCTCTGTTCATTCATTTGGAATCTGCAGCATCCTTGGAAACAAACAAATGGGGAGAGTGCTTTTAAACACACACACACACACACACACAGACTGTAGGGCCTTGCGGCATTGATTTGTTCTGTTGCTCTAGTCCTGTTTGCAATTCAGCACCTTGATTTGTGCTTGTGGGGACACCAAGTCAGAGGAGATGTTAATTTGATTTAGCCACTGGCTTTTGTTGCATCAGGGGAACGCCAGCGGAAGCGAGGCGGCATCACTCTTTATCTTAACAGCAAATTAGATATCCAGCTGATATTATGGTTGTTGCTGAGATTCTGTGTCTCTTTGCCTCCGTCTGTTCGCTCTCTTTCTACCTTTCACTAATACATAAGACTGTCTTTATTTCTCTTGAGTAACTTTTGTCCCCCAGCCTTTTTATTTATTCCTTCTCCTGTGTTACTGTTCTTTGTGACTGGGAGAAACTTTTCAAAGCCGTAGGCTGGGTGACACACATACACATACGCACAGATCTGCTCAGAATGCTTCAGAGCGAGCATTTCCTCCTCCTCCTCCTGATTCACCTCATCAGATCATTTCATATAGAAAGCGACAGGTCCTGCGGCTCAGTGCGCCGTAGCCTTTTGTAAAGCAATTGTCCCTAACTTCTTAACCTGTGACACACTCTCTTCTTGATTGTTCCTCTCTCTCTCTGCCTCTCTCACACACGCACATACACAAGACAGAGAGGACGAATGTGAATGTAATGCACATTGTGGCTCCATTCTGTCACTTCAGAGGAGAGCCAGAGCAGTGGTGTCTGGTGGCTCGGTGGAGTGGGACAGATGCCTCATGGTGATTCAGGTTATCTTGCATCGCTGTATTTTGTCTGCAGTTTTTTTTTCTGCAAAGTGTAATAAATACAACAAAAAAGACCGCTTCTAAACAAAGGATTACTAACTACAAACAAAAGGAGAACCTAAAACCTCTCTAGCCGTCGTTTCAGAAAACACAGGGAGTACACAGCACCCCTAAACCTAGTGAACCTAATACAACAAATAACTAACAAAGTGAAAGGTGAATCAGTGGCAAGCTGATCCCTAGCCCAAGTCTGCAGACCAAACAAAACAAATGACTTAGTTCAAACGGGATTGTTACCGACGCTCAGTAAGCACTACTAAACTCTAACTGGCAACACACAGGAATTTAGCTCACAGCTAACGAGAAGGTGCCTTGAGGCCAGACTCACAAAACAAAACTATCATTAATGTGCTAGCTGCTAAAGTGGCAACAGAGCACTCAACACAGCAAACTATATAGTGAGTTGTAGCTGCCTCAGCACAGCAGTAAGTCAGCCCCTGGAATCAGCCAATCCTCAGCCGGGAACCCCGCAGCCTTATTAACATGTGGATCAAAACAGCAGCAACAATGAAATACACAGAGGAAGCCCTGCGTAACCCTAACAACTGGTGAAAGTGACTCTTTTGAAAGACTCGAATCTTCAAATCTCATTCATTACAGTTTTTTTCAATTGCTAAGATGCAACGGTCAAAACTGAAGGCACTTTTTAAAAAGTCTTCTCACAGCCTGCATTACCAACATGCATCCTAGACAAAAATTTAATCTCACCTCCAAATGTGACTCAAACTGCCAAAACACTTCATACAAGTCTCAAAATAAGGTCGTTCAACCAAAACAGTCGAAACAAATCTCTTTACTCACGTTAACACAAATAGTCCAGCTGTCAATCTCTCAGAAACCATCCATTGTCACTTATAACACACTGACCTACAAAACACTAACAACAGGGAGCATATTACGTCAATTTGATGAACTTACATCTTCAAACTTACATCTTCAGCGTATCACAGATCTTGCAAGGATTTTGCTAAATGTGGTTGATTTTATCGTTTAAGTTTGAGAACGTGCGCCGCTTTAAATGTTGCCGCCGCAAGGAATTGTGGGACGGCATTCTCTCCTTTCCTTTCGTAAAGATTGGTCCGGTGTACCCTATGCTAAAGGAGATATGAAAGGAAGCATTTAGGCTCATTTCCTTAGCTTTTAGAGAATTCACCCAGCTCTTATCATGGCGGCCATGGAAATACTTCCGGGTCACTTCACACAGTTAGGAACCTTCCTAAGCAAAAAAGACTTTTCGGACGCAGCCGTAGAGACCTACAGTTGAGAGTCGTGAATTTATCAATTCTGTTTTCCTGGGCTGACGGAGCCCATGCAGATGCCAAGGGATGAGTGAACGTAAGAGTCCAAGACTATCCACGCATGCTTGAAAATGAACAAATTACTCTTTCAGATAACTCGTTCCTCCTGAGTCATATACAAGATTGGGTCAAATGCACGGAACGTTCTTTGAATGACACTACTAACAACCAGTGTGAATAAAAAAAAACATTAAAACAACAGATTGACAAGTTATATTGAATGTTCCAAACCTATTAAATTGTCAATAAAAGCAAAATGAGATACCCCTTTATTCGAGGGGTGTGCACAAGACTGACATGACACGGTCATGAACATGAAAGTGTCTTTATGAATGTTGTCATTAAGTGTCATTTGGTCAATTATGTCATTTTTTAATGCAAAGTTGATATTGAGATGTATTTGTTATGACAGCTTGACATTAAACGAGACAACCATAATCACCATAATCCTGCTGGACTAATTATCAAACTTAAAGAAACGATTTAGGTTTATGTGTTAACATTACATTATGCTCTCGGATGTGGTTGGTTTAGACCAGAGGTCACTAATAGGCGGATGCGGTCCAGATCCAGACCCAGCCGCTGTCCTCTCCGGAGCACCGACCTACAGCCGATTTATTATTGAGACTTACTACCTCGTGACCTAGCGTTTATATTTTAACCCGCGCAGCTTTTCTAGCATTTACTGTACTGGTTTAGCGGCCCAGGAAACTCACAGACCAATCGCATCGTCTCATGTGATACTGCTCAGCCAATCAAATCTGTGCATTCGAGTCGAGTCCGCATCCGCGAGTGAGATACACCGGGGACGTTTCGGAAACGCACACCAGTGTTTCCCACAGAATGACAATGTAACTGTGGGGAGGGGATATTGACTACCAGCTATATACAGCGTGGTAGCCTTTAAAATCCAGCTGCATTCCGACATTAACTTAGCTCTCTTTATTAGTTAGGCTCCTTTGCATGCTGGCTAATAACTTTTTTAAGCTGGGTATCTGACACTGATTAGGACAGATTTGTGCAGCGGTGTTTCCTGAGGGAGAGAGACAGAGAGGTACGGGTGAGTGAGAGAGAGAGAGAGAGAGAGACATTTTAAAACCTGAAAATCAATCTGTTGCGGTCAGCTTTGATATTGTGGCAGGCCACCACATATAAATGACTATATGGGAAACACTGCACACGGAGAGAGGAGGCAAAAGAGAAAAGACATTTCACAAGACTGTAGAGATTTTTACATGTACATTCCTCCCACGGGCAGTTCAAAACCAGAATATGTCATAGATCTCCGATGCTAGCTGGCAGGACAAGAGAAAGTAGGAAAGAGGTTTATTAGAGGGAATGAAAGAGAAGAGGAGGTGTTACAGCTGTTCATTTGATGTGTTGAGTGTTTATTATAAAATTGGTTAAGACTACACTTTATCACTTCAAGCTACGCTTTTTATTTCATTTTTTCTATAAAAAAGGCACTTTATTTTAGTTTGCTCCCAGCCTATAAACCTATGCTCTCTTTCCCTTTCTCCCTGCAGCCACCCCTTTATGTTATGTGGTGCTGTTAGGTCCTCCTTGGTTTCTTTTTGGGGGTTTTTATGCATTTTACAAGATTCATACACCATTCTCACCCCTCAGGCACACAGTCCTATCTGATGGGAACCTTCTTTGCACGTCATACACTATCCCTCTCTACCCCCATTGTTATTCTGCATCTTCACTGTAAACTTTCCAATAAAGTCAAAATGATGATGAACAATTACTGGATTTTGTGCTTATGTGCACATAAACTGTGTCGTTATAATTATTTATTGTATTGTCAATGAACAGCCGTATTAACTAATACTTTTGGCTCAACTAGTAGCTCCCTCAGGATCCTCCGTTCCTCCCAGTCCACTACATCCATCCACAATATTGGGTAACCGGGGCAACGACATGTACAAAATGTACATGTTTTAATTGTTTTAACCGTATTAAGAGTCACCTGGAGTGCCACATTGTCAATAACAACACAGGTGAACATGGACCAGCATTTTTTATTTGACAGTAATTTATGTTTAGAGCAACACGTACCTAAACTTCTCCAGTCTTGTTTTTATCAGCACAGAAACATTGCTAAAATCAGGTCTAAGTGTCAGAGATGTCAAAAGTGTTGTGCATGCTTTTATTTCCTCACGTCTTGATTATTGTAACAGCCTTTTCTCTTGTCTTAATCATAAAACCTTAAAACGTCTACAGACTGTACAAAATTCAGCTGCACGGCTTTTAACTAGAACCAAAAGGTACGATCACATCACTCCTGTTTTAGCCTCTTTACATTGGCTCTCTGTTTATTTTAGGGTTGATTTTAAGATTTTATTAATCACTTATAAGGCTCTCCATGGCTTGGCTCCTGCTTTTATATTAGACCTTTTAACTCCTTATGAACCTCTGGGTAATTTGAGATCTTCTGGTCGGGGTCTTCTGTCTCTTCCTGGGTGTTGGCTTAGAACTAGAGCGGGCAGAGCCTTTGCTGTCAGGCAGAGTCAGTGTCTTCTTTTAAATCTCTTTTAAAAACACACTTTTATTGTAGGGCATATCCTGACTTTATCTGAGTTGCCTGTTTTATTGCGTTTTATTTTAGTCATAAAAAGCTGCTATTTATTCTAGTCTTATATTTATAGTCAATGTGATTTCCACTTCATTTGTATTTGCGTGCATTGTCCTCATATATTTTATCTTTATAGTAGTGTTACTTGCAGGCAACAATTTCTGCGTCAATCCCATGGTTATTGCGTGGACTGTGATGCTAAATTAAAACGGTGGACTAACATGGTGACAGTAGGGTGTCTTCTGGACACGTCTTTAACATGGGAATGTGAATTCAACTTAAAAAGAGTGATGTGTTCATGTGAATTCATGTTGGAATACAAGTGTTCTCTGAGGAAATCTCTCCATGCATCACATGTTTAAAGGGCATGGAAGTAGCGAATGTGAACACAAAAATTAATCCTACAGTGTAATGTATGACAGTGTATTCTTTCTGATCCCGCCCTTTATACAAGTACGCTACAGTTGCCTGATGCCCCCCAACTCACTGGGAGTTCATTGCAATCTGTGCAGGGTTCACTATAATAAAGCCCTTCTGTCTTTGTGGCTGATGTTCATATCATTCATGTAGTTCTGACAGAGACCCTTCAGATACATATTAGTCCTACCAGTTTCTCTTTGACATGATTCATTCTATGATTAAGGCACAGAAACAAGAACATTAGAGTCTGCACTGGACTAATTCTGACCAGAATCAATCAACTTTTAGGAAGTTTGAGGTTCTGCCCTTGTTTTTCATTTATTCCTTATTGCAAAGGCATCAGCTCAGGTATGTCCCTTCCATCTGCAGCACCTCATCCAATTTGGGTACAGTGATTAAATTTTACACAACCAGCATACCAGGCTTAACCGAAAAAGTTACAGTGATTTTGTGCACTTCAAGCTGCTGGGTATAGTTCAATGTGCCACGTAGCTTCCAGGTTATGGAGGTGCTACCATCACATTAATACTCTGAGGACATAGTGGTCTCAGAGATTCATACAGTTCCAGGTTTTCTTATTGCTTTGCATCACTGAACTTCCCTTAGGATGGTACATTTCCAACACGTTTCTCAAAAGTCCCACCTAAATGATAGTATTTGTTAATGCCAGAAAATAATGTAAGAATGCCTTTGGCGATGATGATGATGATGATGATGATGATGATGATGATGATGATGATGATGATGATGGTGGACATATCATGGTCCACCATTGTCCATATCATGGATTATCATGGTTAGAATTGTTTTGATGAAATGTAAGTGTTGTGTCACAAGATACCAAGTTTGTTTTGGGGCAAAACAAATAGAATAGATGATGAAAATCCAGGCATTTCAGGTGGTACTTTTCTCTTCCCAGCTCTAAGACCATCAATTTTGTTTAAGGCAGGAGCACCACTACCGGGGATTGAACCCAACTCCCTGCAGCGGTAATTGATTGCCATCCAGACCCCTCGAAGCTGTAATATTTTTAACTTTAACCTTTTAACTCATCCTTAGGGCCTAAACCTAGCGGTGTCAATGCAGTGGATCTATCTGAACTGTTATAGTCTCACAAAGTATATCAGTAATTGTATGTAATCACACAGTAAACACAGTAATGTAGTTACTAGTTAATCAACAACCAAAATGACCCCATGCTGATATTAAACTTTTTTATTTTGTGAGTGAAACTACAGAACACGTTGTTCCCTTTGACTGCGACATTTACATGCTGAGACAACCTGTCTCTGTCGCTTTCATGTTTAACATTCAAGTAATTAAAACAGTTTGCTCAGAATCACAGAACCTCCCTCAAGATTTTCCACTGCCAACTTTGTTTTTATTTGGTTTGAACCTGCTGGGTCAGGCTCTTTCATTTTGAATGCAACAAGAACATAAAAAATGCTGCATTTTGTACTGTGCAGCAGATAATGCTTTTCAGCAGTGAGAACATCAGTTCCTGGTGTCAAAGTGTCCTTGGACAAGACACTGGGCCTGAAATTGCTCCCACTGGTCAGACCAGCACCTTCAATGACAATTCACCACCACTGGTGTGTCATTTTGCATCTGTGGTCATTTTAGGCCAAATAAATAAAGGGTTGGTTACCAAAGTTCACAATCCACCAATCTTTCTTTAATCTTCACCAAGTGCTGTGAGTGTGTAGAACAACAGTGAATGTAGTAACATTTTGTGCTTTGCCTTATTGTATCATTTCCCTATTTGGTTCCCACAAAAACACATTTGCTCTTGCAGATTAGTAGTACATAAACATGATTTCTAGTAGACAGGGTTGACATTGGACACAATGAAACTGCCAAACACTCAGAACTACATGTCTATCCATAACTGCAGTGAAACCCCCATTTTGTTGCCAGTTTAAAAAATCATTCCCAGTCAGCTGATTTAAATTCACTATATGTTTGCACACATCCCATCGTTTGGAAACGCTTACACATCGGCAGTTTTCTCATGAAGAAACCCAATAATGTCCTAGTCAAAGGTAGTTTACGTTTGCTGTGTTCTGCAGACTTCTGGCAAACACTCACACTTAAGAAGATCTCAAGAGCCTGACTATTAATCTCAGTGTGTGTGTGTGTGTGTGTTGTGTGTGTATGTGCAAATGCGTGTGTTTGGTTAAGTGGTGCTATCAATCTTCATTGAACTCTTTTAGGGGAGGGTAGCCTACCTATCAGCCACACACATGTCCATCTGTCCCTGTCAGAGAGCGAGAGAGAAACAGAGTGAAAGAGAGAGAGAGTGTGGTTGTATTTGAGCAAAAACGTGTGTGTGTGTGTGTGTTTGTGCGTGCGCACACAAGCAGGTGTGTCAGAGTTTAGTTAAGGCCAAAGAGAGTGCCAGCTTAATTGGCTTTGGCCAAGCAGGGGATGTGACATGGGGATTCAGATTCTGTATGTGTGTGTGTGTGTGTGTATGCTAATTATGAAGACTGCCATTAGTCTGTTGCGAGAACTGTGCTTTCAACACCTTCTCACTCCCGACTCGCCGCTTTGGCGTCGTTTTCAACACCCTGGGTACCCTTTTAGCATCATTTTTAGACGTTTAAGGCTCCGAGGTCAAGTCAGCGACATTAAAATATGCAACATCCGGTTAGACTTTCAAAATAAAACACTAGCATTTCGAACATTGGCATTTTGAAACATCATGCTATTTAAATCGGGAATGTTGCAATTTGGTTAGGTTTAGGCAACAAAGCTACTTGGTTAAGGTTGCAAAATGATCATGGTTTGGGTTAAAATAACTATGTAGGTCAGTTAACACATCAGTAAACTTACGTCACTTGTGTAACTTACGCAATTTACGTAACTCGCACAACTTATGCATATGCAGTATGACTGTTGACTTTTTGTTTCACACAGGACGCAAACACTGCTCTCCTGGCGGTCGGGGTTCTAGCCCTCCATCAAACCTAACCACCTCCTCAGTCAGTCTTTTCTGTTAAACACCATATGCCTGCCTTTACTGTCAAAAACAGCTACAGGGCTTCCTCACTGCGTTGGGCTATGATGCTATAGGGATCCTCAGTGTGTTACAAACTGACGCTGATGGGTCTTGGCCATGCATCCTGACGAGTTAGGGAGTGAGAACGGTTTGGTGCTTAAGGAGACCCTATTTACACCACTTCACCTTTCTGTTTCAACTCTATTACATGGCAGTTTTCTGTCTATCAGGAGGTGATAAGCCTAGCTTAGCACAAAGACTGGAGAACACAGGAGAACAGCTAGCTTGTTTCTATCCAAAGTTCATCAATCTGTCTACCAGCAGCTCCACAGGTTTATTAATTACCACTGTTGCTTTATCAGTATATACAGAGAAATGTAAGAACGTGAGTTCCACTCCAAACCATTTCAGAAGAAGAGCACAACAAGATGACATAATTAAAAGAACAGCAGTCAAACCTCAAATGGTGAAACACACTGAATAAAACATGATGGAAATATAACATTTGTGTTGGTTTGATGTATTAATTCAGGAAAGGTTGCAGTCTTCTTTATCACGCCACACATATCTCATATCTTCAGTTGAAGAGATCTTCCCTTATGTTTTCATTTGTTTCCCCCTTCCCTGTGTTTCCTGTCTGTTCTCCCTGGGCCTTTCTCATTTCCCAAATTTGTGCCTCCTCGATTCTGGAACCCGTGACCTGGAAATCAGTCTCAGTGTACCTTCCTGAAGGACATCTCAATTCCTAAAATGCACCTCGAGGAGCAAGAAGCGTGGATCAAGAAGGCACAAATTTGGGAAATGATAAAGGCTCTCTGTGTTGTCTGGATGTGGCTACACTCTCTGGCTCCTGCTGCCCAGTTACACACCTGATCCTCATTCCACTAATCAAGCTCCTGCAGTAAATCAACCCCGGTCCTCCTCACTGTTCTTCACCAGGTTGTCAGTTAACCACACATGTGTCTAGGTCAACTATTGACTGTGTGAAAGATTCTCCTGCTTTCTCTTTGTACACCATGGACTAACCCTGTGGTTCCCTGTATTTAGGATCATTTCTTCTCTGGAGACCCACGCTCCGCTCTCACACCGCCTGGACTAATCCGTCTCCCTGCCTGCCACTCTGCTCGGCTGAAACACGTTGCCCAGTCCTTTGTAGTCACATTTAAATGAACCCTTCTGTTTACTCCCCTGAGCTGTACCATTTGTAAGTCTGCCGTTGAGTCAAGTCACTTGTAGTGATGGGAGAGAATTATCCCCCCAACTCTGCAGTTCCCCTCAGCTCTACTAAGTGTTTTATTCAGCTCATTGTTTCAGTTTTACAGAGACAGCTTTATATTTTGGTCGAGTCACTCTGCTCAAGCAGTAAAGAAAAAACACTGCATGCTACTTGACCAGCACCCAACAGACAGACAAAGTTAACAAGTGAACATTGGTTTAGCATTCAGCAGCTCTACAGACAAAAGAAATGTAAGGAGTTGGTGGGGACCAAAACAGATCTTAAAGGAGAGTGAATATTGGATTTACATTGCGGATTGACTTTGTGGTTGTTCAACACTTTGGCCATATTTTAGGCAGCTGTTGGGAAGAGATTAGTTTTTCCGAGGGAAGGTTTGCTAAAGTCATCATTACCCCAATAGTTTTAGTCTGAATCTACCATGTCAGTATCCATCCTGGCCTGTTTTACCTCTTGTAAAATGCTGATTCAAACAAGCCAAAGTAAATAGTTATGTGTGAAACAGTCAATTTATAGACATATTTTTATCATGGGATGTAAAGGCTTCTTTAAAATGAAAGTCTAACATCAACGTAATGTGTCCATTGATTTATTAATATGTATTTGTGGGTTTTGTGATAAAATAAGTAGTATCAAATACCAAAACTGGTGAATTGAGCTTAATCCACATGGCTGTCTTTTCCTCGGAATAATTCCCTTCAGTTTTCTGTGCTGGCTTATCATTATTTTATTAGGGGACTCTAAAATGAAAGGCAGAGAAAGCAGCTATTCCACAGCCCCGGGTGCTGTGATCTTTCTGTCCAAATGGGCTGTTTTCGTCAGTGGGCCGTGAGAGGGGATTTTCAGCTGTGTTGGGAGGCAGTGTGCTGAGACTGATTCAAATACACAGCGGACATCTGCACTGGTCCTGACACACAAACGCACAACAGGAGATGAGGCTGGTGTGTTCTTAGGGTCCCCATACACAGGGAGAAAGTGGGAAAATATATTTGGCCCGCTGGTCTATTACAGTACCACACCGTTCAGTCTCTATCTCTCCCATACACACACCTGCTTTTGCTTTGTAATGTTGAATTTCACGTGTGCGGTTCAGTTCACTCTGCAGGCACAGTTCAGTTTTACACTACAGAGGACAAAGTCACACTCTCCTGCATGTGTGTGAGCATGAATATTGGCAAGATAGTGAGATGAATAGAGATGTGTACATGAAAAATCTATATACTGTATATATGCACATGGTGGTATGTGTACATCAGTGAGTTGCAGTTGTTGCATGCTAAGTATGCTTCAGCACAGTAATGTGTTATATTCCTCAAAAATTTTTAATTTTGCTTGCTTATACTAATTTTATTCATCAGAAAACACAATTATTACCCATAGGAAGGGGGTATGTATCTGACCTTTAGCTAGCCAACAGTTTCATCTCATTTTAATGACCCTCTTGATCAGCAATACTTTACTTGTAAGGCCATCTCCCACCAATTTTCATAGTACTCACGTTGAGCTAATGTGTAACGAGCTAGATGCAGACTCAGGCTTCGAAAATAATATTTGTGCAACTCAGCAGTAACCAGAAATGTGACTGATATATGGTATCATAAAAACGGTTAAAACGTAAAATCGGAGCACCTGGAGAAAACCCACGCAGACCACATGCAAACTCCACACAGAAAGTCCGGGTCATTCGGATCCAGGTCCGGATCCATTACACAGCACTTTAGTAGCGAGAAAGATGGAAAAAGAAAGAACTGGAAGCCAGAAACCAAACTGTGTTAAAATCTACAGTATTTGTTGTCTTTTTTTCTATTGAAGTTGTCATAGTTTATCATCTTCTGTCACACACTGAATTAGTGTTCTTGATAAACAAATAACTTACAATAAACCACAACCATATTGGCCTACTGGCACAAAGATCCAAAAGTTGTATATTGTGAACTGAACATGAGTTGGATGAAACAAGACCAAAGCAATGACAATAAAAAAAGACAAAAAGACATTAAAGGCAGAATGAGTGGGATCTGTCGGCCCGTTCTCCCCAGCTCAACGAGAAAGAGGGAACGAGCAGCAGTGGGTGAGCGAGCTAGAGAGTGAATGACGAGAGGGAGCGGCGTTAGCGAGAACAAAGCAATGAAGTAGTGAATAAACAGTTATTTTTCAGATTGTTGTTTATTTATGTTCTAAAGCAGAATTAAACATGGCCACACCTCAACACAACCCTGGGGGAAGGAGCCACATTGTGGGCCATATTTGTCTTAATGCAGCCGAACCCACGCTTCATCCTGTCCTGTGTTTGTGACTCAGTCCCACCCTCAAACAGACACACAGACATGCAGCTCTTTATACATCAATGACACAGACAGACAGCAATGTAACCTGCTCTCTATGTTTTTATAGAGTCCCAAGCTCACGCCCACTGCCCAAAGCTTGACGCTCCCTCGAAACATTCAGAAGAAAATAAGAGTGGAGGGCAGGGTCTCTGCAGGTACATACATGCCCCACACTTTGAGTGATGATTGACATGGATTCATTTTGGGTTTTATGTGTGGGAAATCCAGCGTAGAATGCATTTAAATTTTTAAATTTAAGTACTCCTTGGCAAAACATTTCCCCAGTGAAAGCTATGGTATATGACTCACATCCTTTTCATACTCATGAAACCATCCAATGGCCCCCTGTGCTCTGCTAGAAGGCGTCTGTATTCATCACGTTTCTCCACTCATTTATTCAGATTTTTCCCTTTACTTGGTCACCCATCTGTAGTTGGGTTGCCAGGTTTGAGTGCTGTTGTAAGCCTACTATAAACAAACACCCAAGGGTTTATCAGTGACTGACTTGCTAGAAATTAAGACATAACATGTCAATAAAACAGCTTTGGAGTGGGATTAAAAAGGATATCTTCAGGGTCCAGTTACTATTTTTTTGGGAATTTCCAACTTATATCACAGTCTTCAGCAGTTGTCATCGCCTACATAAGGAACTTCAGCCACATAATAACAGTACATGTTGGGATCATAACCCCTGTATCAGTGTCTCTCTGTAGTGTAGTCTGTTGTTTACTGTTTTTAAGGAGTTATGGGAAGACTTTTTCAAGATCAGTGTCTGGAGTTGTTTCAAGGCAGTGCATTTTAATAACTCCTGTCCCTTCACAGTATTTGTGCTAAGCTAGGCTAAATATAACCCAGAAAGTTGATATTGATCTTCTTATCTGACTCCGATTATAGCCGTCTTGTCCTCTCAATTAAGTGACATCATTCTCGGTTAGTGCCCCTGAATAAAGATGCTTGTTTAAAACCAAATCCCCTGGAGCACTTACAATCACACACGTTTCAACCGAATTAAGTATTGGCAGACTGAGAAGAAATTGGCAGAAAATTGGCTTACTTCACTCTCACTGGGCGGGGTGGGTTTGCTCTCTGGAGCTCCAAACTGGAGGCAAGAGGAATTTATTTCTCCCTCAGGTGTGAACTGAGAGTATGAGAGACCTGCTTTCCTGTGGCTGTTCAGTGCAGATGGATCTGGGCAAGCTTTCTAAGCTGATTGGGTTTTTCCTACACTATCATCCGCTGGGGAGGCATTTCAGAGAGCAGAGTTCGCAGTCTTGACCATCTTCATTTTTCTGTTGTTGAAATATTGTGTTTTATTATTGCGTTCTTGTTTTTATCTTCTAAAACACTGCAGGTTCACCAGAGTGTTAATCTGACTAATTTCATCCACATTATTGGTCACATTCAATTTATGATTAATTGTTGACATGGTGAATTATTGAATTGAAATGAAACAAATTGCTTAACAACAAATAAGTGGTAGAACTTGGCAGCCTACTAAATAGTAACATGGGACTAGAGAGGAAGGAATGCACTTGTGTGTATGAAATATATCACTCCATAAAAATGTTGTGATATGCAATTTCACAACATTTTTATTTTTATTAAGTGAAAAAAGGTTGCGCTTAATTGTAGCTGTTGATCTGAACTTTTAATGTGCTGGGTTGGTGTGAGAAAGCCATGCTCTTCACGGTCGCCCATAGTTTGCTGTGAACTGCGAATATGTGTGTGGGTGTGATGCTTTGCAGCTTCACCGCAGCAACATGGATACCGCACATGGAAACAAACGAGTCCTGGCTGCACTAGTGTTAGAGGGACAATGGGATGAGTCACAGCTGGCATTTCATACTCGCATACCAATTTTAGCCTGTCAGAGTCAGTACAAACACCGGCCACAAGCACAACAGGGGCTCACTGCTAGGTACACAGAGATGACACATCTGCCCTGTGTGTCATCCACACTCTGTTGGCTGCCAGACTGAAGAAGCCGTTCCACCTGGCATATGTCTCGCATTCAAATGGAGTCAGGTGAGTCCGGAGCACATTTACACCTGTCAATAAAAGCGTTCTTTAGTCTGCAGTGAAATCCACATAAACAGACTGCCTTGTTCTCTACAAACTCTGTCTTGCTTTTATTGACAATTCATTTGGACACACGGTATGTTTCAATCCAAACTGCTTGTTCAGATTCTCCGCTTTGAGTCAGCAGCATCATCATTATTAGACATGTCAGACACCCCTCTCCGTCGTGACAACATGTTTTGGACAATTTTAATGTATTTGTACTGAAACAGATACTGGGCTGCACCTCACTGTGTGTAATGCCAAAGCAAACCCCTTTTAAAACTTATTTGTAGTCATCAACCTCACGTAATTGGTGTGAGTGATTAAGTGTACCTTACACTGTTTCTATATATGCAGCACATGAGCAGCAGTAGCAGCAAGATGCATTCAGGCACCGTATTGAGTGTAGGTCATCCGCGTATTGGTAGTGCTGAGGGCCCAACACATGCATGAAATCAGAAAAGACTCAGATGCACGCAATATGGAAGACTGAAACTACAGTAGCCTATACAACTGCATGGGGTTAATGTTTGTAACTTGGTTCTAGCATATAACAAACATCATAGTCTCTATTAGATCACCTTTTACCTAGAACAACTAATCTACCTCATGTTTAGCCTCCAATGCTTCAACATATTGGAAATTCTCACTATCCATGAGTTGTATCTGTGGAGCCAGTGAGTTCTTTTAAGCATTCTTGTAGAACTCAACCTTGTAAGATTCCCAGAGAACACTGATATCTGCTAGCCAGACGCCTGAGCTATTGTCTCTATCTAGTAAGTCTATTGTTGTCTCCCTGACAAGGACAAGTACATGTGAGAAATACCTAAAGCTAGAATGTCAAACACTTCTGGGGTCAGCTAACTTACTCTAAGCTAAACCTGTCTTACCTTTCCCTGTTACATCAGGTAAGACCTTTCAGAAATATTCTCAACAAGCATATTCAAGAAATATGTTTCTGATGTGCTGAAAACTGACTGAGTGCAGCACACAGTGGCCACGTGGCGCACACACACCATAAAGACACACCATATAGACCGAGGAAGTAGGCAAGGTACAGTAGCCAGGATGTGTCATCACTTTCCACAGCAGACATTTTGGCTTGTTATAGCAGGAAAGGCGCAGGTTTTACTAATAAGATTAACGATGGCTCTGTCCTATTCAAATGTCCAAGTAAGCATGACAGAGTGACAGTGAGCCAGCATGCACCCTGACACTCTGGGACACCATTTATACTTGGTATTAACATGTGATCTGCTTGTAACATGTAGTAATGACATCCCATCCACAGGCCTTTGCATTTAGACTTTGGTAATAAGTATTCAGATCAGCAACTTAATTAGGCAAGGCTGCTGGACTTGTCACTGAACATGGCTCGTAATAGGTCAAGAGAATCAATGCCATGGACTGCTGTTTTTTTAAATATATATTTTGGGGGCATTTTTCACCTTTATTGGATAGGATAGTTAAGAAATGAGGGAGAGACACGCAGCCAAGGGCCAGGGCCAGGACCAAGGACCAGCATTTTACCAGGTGAGCTAAACCGCCGCCCCACCATGGACTATTAGCGCGGGAAGACTTGCAAGCTATTGCTACTACTTGTAGATTTTGGCTTGCTAAAGCAAGCAGGAAGAGGCAGTGTCAGTGACCTTTCAATTTGCTGATCAGACTTTTTCCTTAACACAGTGTCCTAACAGCAATCGACACATTGTGTAACATTGAACGCTCTCTGCTCAACAGTAAGTAGGTTATTAATGATAGTCATTTATCTTGATAAGCCTACTCCAGCTCCCTGGCAGTTTCCCTCCAGCCAGCTGCCGCCTTATTAGGGGGCCAAGCCCGAGTGGGAACCAATTATTGTTCTTTTTATTCTTCCGCCACTAAAAGTGATACTAAGGCTTAAACGGTAAGTGCTACGGACGCAAAACTCATAAGGTAGTTTCACAGCCCCAAGAGTAACTCAGGGGAAACAATGTCCACTACCACTAGGGGGTGCTATGATTAGCAAGGTCAACGCGTTTGGTCTCCAGACTGATAGGCAAAAAACTGTTGAAATACGCACAAAACATGAAGTGATGTTATCTCAGGTTTGGAATGGCCAATCAGCTCCAAACTTGGGGACCTTATGTGGCATGCCCTCCTGAGAGGCTGTGCGAAATGTGGTGTAATTAGCTCCTAGGTGGTGCTATTTAACAAAATATTTGTTCCTTTATTACCCCAACTTGCATTGACATGGACCTGGAGCGGAATTGTTCAGGATAGTCCCCTGACTCCATTGACCAAAGTTCATCCTAATATGCCCATAGGTGGTGCTGTTATTGCAGATTAAAGATGTAAATGATTATCCCATTGACTTACATGTATTTTATCCATAACCACAACTCTGATTCATACCAAATTTGGGTCAATTGTTCCCCACGGGCCCCTGATGAAATATTTGGTGCAATTTGGTGCTATAGTCGAAGCTCAAGTACAGTGGGAAAATCCCATTCATTTCAAGGGCATTTCCAACCACAGGACATTTTTCCACATAACTATGTAACAGTACATTGCACACTCACAAACCTTTTATCTACGTGTTCTACAGTATGTGGGTGATGCTGCCAAATTGTTTAGGATGGAACATGCCTCTGTGTGATGTTTTTTTGCAACTTCGTCACCACTGAAAAACCTATTTTAATTAACTCATCCAAAACCAATAGGCACCAAACTTGGCATGGACCATCTCTGGACAAAGCTGAATAAAGTGAAAATTTAGTGGTCCCCAGATTGATATGCAAAAAACTTACAGATTTATAAGGTAACAAATGTTTACGCCAAAGCCTCTAAATAGAAAGTGATGTCTTTTGTTAGGTTAGGGATGTCCCATCAGTGTTGGGCAAGCTACTTGGAAAATGTAGTGAGCTAAGCTACTAGCTACTCTACATTAAATGAAGCTTCACTACACAGAAGCTACCCCCCCAGTGAAATGTAGCAAGCTAAGCTACAGAAACGTGGCAAAAGTAGCTTAGTTACATCTAAGCTACTTTTAATTTTTTTAATAGTTTATAGTTAGGTCATTTATACATAAATATTTATATACACACACTCACACACACAGCATAGGCCTAGTTTATATTGAACCAACTTCATTCCACAGTAGCAATAGAAGAAAGACTAAAAATGTGTGTGTTAGAGCTAAATCAGACACAGAAACTCTCCTACTTACTGCCATATCATTGCTGCTAAATGTACTTCCTCAAGCAACAAACGGATAACCATTGTTGTTTGTATAAAGCAACTTAATTATCATATTATTAATTATTTTTGAATTAATTTAATTCATTCTATATTTTTTATCGTTTATATGTGACTTTGTGGTCTGGCAACATTGTAACCTAAACAACCTAAACATTCACGGCAGAGAAAGAGCGAGAGAGAGAGAGAGAGAGAGAGAGAGAGACACACTCCGTCGCACGTGTCTTTATTCCCCTGCAGCAAAGTCGCAAACATCAGCCCAAGGATCGGTACGTGATGTCACCATCACAGGGAAGTGCTTCTGCCGGCTGCTCATACAGGTCCGTGTGTGGCGGTGGTGTCATTTACTGATCCATCAGAAATGCTTGGGAAAATGTAGCGTGTGTGGAAGCTACCGCGCTACTAGGTCAATAACAGAGCTTCGTTACTGAAAAGCTATTTGATTCAGAAAACAGCGACGCTACCACCAAGCTACTGAGAAATGTAGTTAAACTAGTAACGGCGCTACTTGTAGCGACGCTACTGCCCAACACTGTGTCCCATGCACACCAAACTTGGGAACCTTATCTGGCATGCCTTTCCAAGGGGCTGTATGAAATTTGGTGTCTATCGGCCAATAGATGGCGCTGTTAATGAATATCAAAAGACACTTCCATTGACATACATTCATTTTATATCTCCATAACCAGAAATCCTTTTAATATGAAACTCTGGTTGTTTCACCATGGCCCCTGATGCCATTCATGCAATTTGGACTATAGGTGGTGCTGTTATTGCAAGTACAATGGTGCAGGAAAATCTCATTTGAACACAAAGGGTTTTGATATTGTACCTGCAATCTCGTTCATCTCTCAGCTTCCTTATCATCCTCGGGGAGTTCCAGGTTGACTTGTACGGCCTCTGCAGGGCAAGGGGCGCGGGTGGCGCCGGGAGGCTTGGACCCTGCTTACAACTGCTTGCAGTTCTAGTTTAGGTTTTTGTAATCGATTGAGGTATGGTATTGATTATTCCTTTTTTACTTGATAAATCAAGCTCCTTGTCCATGATGCAGCACTTCCAACATGATCAATAGGAATAAATAGAAATTAGAACTGCAAGCAGATGTAAACGGGGTCCAAGCCCCCCGGGGCCAGTCACCCCCCTCGACCCGTGGAGGGTGTGCGAGTCGTCCCGGGCGCGGGAAATGTCCCGCGTTTGAAAATGCCATTGGAATGAATGGGATTTAGTGATAGATTTCAGCATTGATTATAGCACCACCTTTAGGCCAAATTGCACCAAGTTTTTCAGGTGTTTCCCATGGGAAAGAATTGACCCAAATTTGGTGTCAATCGGACTTGTGGTTATGGAGATATAAAATGAATGTCAAAAATGAAGTTAATGGGATTTTTTTTGTGTAGCGCCAACTAGCGGCTAACTAAGATGTCCATATTTGAAAATCCCATTGAAATGAATGGGGTATTTGAGCTTTGATTACAGCGCCATCTTTAGGCTGAACTGCATGACATTTTTGAGGTGTCATCAGGAGCCCATAGGGAACAAATCTTCCAAATTTGGTTTGAATCAGACATGTGCTTATGGAGATATAAATGAATGTAAGTCAAGGGGATATTTTTTGGGTAGTGCCAACTAGTGGCTAACTGCACCAAATTTTGCACAGACCTTCAGGGGGGCAGGGGAGATAAGGTCGTCAAGTTTTGTGTTGATCAGCCTTTCCAAGCCAGAGATATGTTATACTTTGTGTTTTTAGCGTTTTGGCAAATATTTGTTAGCTTGTAATAAGGGTGTTTTTTGTCAGATCAAAATTCCCTCCACAAACTTTCTTCGGCTCGGTCCAGAGATGGTCCGTGCAAAGTTTCGTGGCGATCGGGCTTGCGGCTTCGGAGCAGTTAATTAAAACAGGTTTTTGCGATTTCGCAAAATGAAACCATCATCGCAGAGAGGGGTATCCTACACCATAGGAATTGCCAGCATCCCCCAAACACGTAGACATAAGTTTTATGAATGTGCAATGTAGTAGGCCGTAATTATGAGGAAAATGTCCATAGTTTGAAAATCCCATTGAAATGAATGGGGTATTTGAGCTTTGATTATAGCGCCACCTATTGGCTGAAGTGCACCATATTTTTCAGGTGTCATCAGGGCCCCATGGGGAACAATTGATCGAAAATTTGGTGCAAATCAGACTTTTGGTTATGGAGATATAAAATGAATGTAAGTCAATAGGATTTTTGAAAACATTTTTAATTTGCAATAACAGCGCCACCTATGGGCACATTAGGGTCCACTTTGATTGGAGTCAGGGGAGCATGCTGAACAATTTGGCACAAATTTCATGTCAATGTGACTTGTGGTTATATAGGAACTAATTTTTCTGGTTAAATAGCACCACCTAGGGGCGAGTGGCACCAAATTTTGCAGATCCCACATAAGTGCGTCGAATTTGGTGTCGATCAGCCTTTGGAAACCGAAGATTTGACATCATTATCTATTATCTTTTTTCGCAAATATTTGTTAGTGTACAATTGCGCCATTTTTTGTCGTATCAAAATTCCCTCTACAAACTTTGTAGAGATTGGTCCAGAGATTATCCATGCCAAGTTTTGTGGGGATCGGACTTGCGGCTTCAGAGGAGTTAATTAAAATATGTTTTTCCTTTTTCGCGATTTTGCGCGAAAAAAGTTTAGGCGGAAATGACCTGGACCTACACTACGAGTTTCATATCTGTACCTCTGATTTAGTTACTGATGCTGTTGCTCACTGTCACGCTGTACATTGCAAAATGTGTTTTTCCTTACTCAGATTTGACATTAAGCTACAGATCACATGTAAATGCCACATGCAAATGGGGTATGAAGAAATTAAATGGACATTCAGTCATTCATTTTATTATACGGCCATTGGGAAACGGGACAGAAGTTTATTCTGCTAGTATGTCAACCTGCATCAACATGCCATGAGTGCTTGCTGCACCGGCTGTATGAACTTATGTATTAGACACTAGATTTCAAACACATATCACAGGACCCTGAGATGTGTTTTCGATGCCTGCCAAAAACATTGTGACACTTGCAAACCCTTCCTTCACCATGACCTGTGATCTGTGGGCTCAGGAATAACAAATTATTCTCAATTTAACCAGTTTAACCACATTTTCTATAGTTTACTGGTCCACTGTGATCGCTATAATGAATATGTACTGGCATCATTTGTCTTCATTCTGTCAGTACACATTAAATTGTGCGATGGATGGATGGATGGATGGATGGATGGATGGATGGATGGATGGATGGATGGATGGATGGATGGATGGATGGATGGAAGGAAGTTTAACTGTTCAAAAATGTCAAAGACATTTAAAGCCACAGTAAAACACCACCTGGTTGTGTCCTAGTAAAAAGGACATGAACTTGAAGCGTGTTGTAGGAGAAATTAGGGATGCGTCGTTGAACATTTGAAATGATCCCTTCTGGTCATAGTCTGCCAAAGGAGGTCTGAAAGCCAAAAATGTCTGTCAAACTTTATCATCAACTTTTACAAACTTAGCAACTGTTTAAAATATTCCATCATTCTAACCTGAACACCACAGAAGAGGATAGATTGAGTGTATATATTCTATTTTATCAAATCGACATTCCTCAGTATCGTAAGTAGAAAGAGGACTTAAAGTCATGGCTTAGATTGGCGCTAAAGTGACAGATAAGACCTCCTGTTGCACCCTGCCAACCTCCCAGATCAAAGTTATTTAAAACTCTAAGTTGAAAGAAAACTTGGATCGGAGGCCAATAGACAGAAAGCAAAAGGATGGAATAATGAAGCCAGAAAAGGGAAAGTAACAAAGAGAAAGAAGCGGATGGCAGAGATTTAACCAGAATGAGTCATGAGAAGGAAAAATAAAGAATAAAAAATGAAGGGAAACACTTGCAGAAAGAAATAAATAAAAAGGAAGGAGTGAGAGATTATAGTGTGGTATTATAGTGTAAGTACTGGAGATAAAGTGAGGAGGAAAACTTGTGTAAACAGTCCAGGTCCAAATATGGAACATTCGTATGGAAAGGGACAACAGAGCGAAACAGACAATGACAGAAAGCAGATGTAGCCTGACAGTACGGGCCAGTGGCTAACTGCTGGTGACAGGAGGAAGGGAAGAAGAGGACAGGATTTTCCACTCTCTGAGAAACAACAGATACATAAAAGTAAATTAATAACGCAATGGGCCATCTGCTCTTTTTCTGACCTCTTGTCCCACTCTAACGTTTGAAGCCTCAGTTAGAGGCAGCTTTATGTTGCCCTTGCTGAAACAATGCAAACCAATCACTGGTATTTTTGAGGTATTTTGAGATTTATCAGATGAGATCTAGACTTTTTAAAACTGTACAGGTCAAGGTCCAGTCCCGCTCCCTAGTATATAATGGGATATAAAGGGATCTAGAAATGTAATCTAATTCTACTGTTTATTGATTTATTGTAACTTATTGTGGATCAGTATATGATAGGAATAGGAAATTTCACATCACGATTATAGAGACCAAAATATTATGGTTATCAGTATTATCACAGTATTGTTAAAATATGCTGAAAATTATCAAATTATACTGATACACACTTAAACCATTTCACCAAGTGTTATATTGAAAATCACAAAGAAAATTAACTTTTTGTTTGCATAAACCAATAACTTATGTAAACATAAGAAAACCAAATGTGCATTAACATTAAAGATGTTGACCCCATGTACAATTACATAAATACAAATGAGATTCTAAGAAGACAGTGATAGTAACTGCAGTGAGCCCAACAACTGATTTGACTGTATTTTATGTATGTGTACAATGTATGTATAAGAGCAGCTAACACAGAGCTTCAGTTTTAGCATGTTAGACTGACAAACCAAAGCTTAAAGTTAACTCATGCATTTGTGATAAGGCAATTTTCTTCGATCAAGTTTCTTTCAGCACTGACAAATCCAGCGAGATGTAACTCCATCAACATGGAGGAGTAACTAGTATGAATTTAGTGTATATGTTAAAAATTACATAAAATAAATCATTGTGTGTGTATATATATATATATATATATGCATCGCAAACTGCTTGAGAAAGCTAAGATAATTGGTGATGAAAATGAATCATGCTCAATAAGATGTCTGTCGGGGTATCAACAGTTACTGAAAGCTGTAGTTTATACTGTTTATTAGTACTTCTGTGTACTTGTGACTCATATAAATATTCGTACACAAAGTGCTGTCCAACAGCTGTCTGTGGACGTGTTGCTACAGTTAGTGTGAGTAAATACTGCACAATGCGTTTTTTTAATCAACCGGCGTATCAATAACTAACCTGGCTAGTTGTAAACAAACAGCTGGCCGAGCGAGGTTGGAACTGTAACGCCGTCAACTCAGGTGTGACATCATTCCCAGCTCCGACGTCCGAGGTAAATGGAACGGAGCAACAGCTGCATCCATATTAGCGCGTCAGGTTTGATGTGGTAATTTCACAGCAGGCAAACACACAGGTTCGAAGACTTGTTCTCGCCCCCTACAGTGCAATTCGGTATACATCTGCGCTAAAATATCAAGGTGAAAGTCATCATAGCTTGCGTAGTATAGACCCAGCTCCCAACCCAACTTTGAGAATAGATTAACGGCGATATTTTTTTTATCGCCCGATAAGAGTCTCATGTTAACGCAGCACGTTAACGCCGATAACGGCATATATATATATATATATATATATATATATATATATATATGTATATATATATGTGTATATATATATATATACACGTATAAAATGTGTGGCCTCTGCCCTGTGAGCAGCACATCTGGCACCTACAGTTGTCAACTTAAAGCACTGCGTTTGGGCTTCTTTTTGGGGGCTTTTTTTACACTGTTCAGGTACTGTTTTGTTCCACTGTTGACAATGTCTGACTGTTAGTAGGACTTGCAAGCCACAGTCTCAGGTGTCAGACATGTTAAACAGCAAAGCATGCCACCGACCTCCTCCCTGCAAGGTTTTGAAATGCTTCACAAAAGATTGCTTGTCAGTAGAACATGCCAGTCCAAACCTCTAAATGTACTAAACGTTCATGTTTGTCAAGTATTAAGCTCAGTGATATAATTTACTGACTGTGACCATTGTGTTGATTCTACATGTGTATTATTTTTAAATAAATAATAGTAGTAAATACATAATAAAAAAATAATAGTAAATAAAACATTGTTCAACATGTACAATATGCGTGTTGTAACATTACCGTAGTAAAAAGCTTAAGCATAGCTGTAAAAAGTCCAGCATACGGGTTTGTGGAACTAAACACTCTTGATGACTGTGACTGCATGGAGCCAAAGGCAGGGTTTAGATAATGTGTTTAAAATCTCATCAGAAAATGTGTGAAATAAAAATGTGCTTCTTTGTCCTTTGGCAGATTACACTTGGGTTTTCTAGAGGATGATGGCTATAAAAATCACACAGATTAGATCATATCCCTAGATTACCTCATCTGTCAATACTTCCTTTGGCATCTTCTACGCTGCAACCAAGCATAGCTCCCAACATCAGCCAATCTCAGAGATGATCATTCTGTAATTATAACTCCAGTACTTTCCCAGCTGGTCTCTGCATAGTATGTTGTCTGTTGTTGTGTGGCTGAGTCTCCTGTTCATCCCTCAGGGTAACAGGCTGCTCCTCGCTGTCTTTTTGGGTTATTTGGGTTATGATTCCTGCCTGCAGTGAGCTTTTTACATCCCTGCCAGCATGTTTAGGAGTTAAATAAATAGGGGATGCCAGATGGTGCAAGTGACGGAACTCCATTAGTTCTGGTGTAAACAGTTAATTGTTGGTGTGTAAATGGTCCCAGATGAAATCACCTGTTTTGCCCTGAAAACAAAAAAACATTTGGGAGACTAGACAGTTTTTGAAACACTAGCATTGATTTGTTAGAACCAGTGTTTTTCCCCTCACTTTTAAAGAGACTTAATTATTAGCGGAGAGGGCTTTAAAAGGAGATTGGGAGGGTTGGGAAATTGCACAATACCCTGTGTGAACATACATTTAAGTACTGAAAAACACAGTGAAGCATTACATATTGATGAATTACTACTGAATAATCAAAGAAAAAAGGAACAGTGTGTGGAATGTAAATGGGTGTATTAAACAGACAGAGCGGGTTAATCAAGCTGAAAGCTTTTATTTATCATTGATTTGACCCAGAGAGTCCAACTTCATTCGCAGCAGGGAAGTGTAGATTAAACAGCGGAGTAAAAAGAGAGATTATTCTAATGTGCTGATATTTTCACAGCAAGCAGTGGTGTTTATTTGGTGCTCATGTCAAATAAAGTTTGGAGACAGGACTTCCACAAAAGCTGAAAGAAAAACTAGCCTGCAACAGTTGGAAGGACTTTGCTGGGATCTTTTCTTTGAGTTTCATTTTTGTGCATCTAAAGAAATAAACAGTTATATCTTTTACAAGATAGATGCATTTCACTTGGCTCCCGTGGAAAAATAACCTCTTTGGGACTCTCAATACACTGAGTGGGTGACAGTGATGGAAAGTCCCATAGAACAAAAGCTCAGGGAAGTGACTGTGCTGCACTTGATCGGAGGTGAGGCAGTTAACCAGACGTACAAGTCTTCCACAAACAAGTCTTAAACCAAAAAATACTTAAATCTCATAAACATAAATCTCACCTTTGTGTCATTTGTCCAAGTTTGTTGTTGTTGTTATGTGTAATGGACTCATTGGTGCCCCACATAACTGATTAGTTGGGCAAATGTCAGCCCCACCCTGAGCTTCCTGGAGCTTTTTTATGGAACTGGCTCCCATGCAGTGGACGAGTGAGACCCAAACGGAGCTACATTTCGGTGATTTCTACATTTAAGGACCTCTTGGGAATGAAGAATCAGATACTCACTTATAGTGGCCTACAACTAGCTGAAATGACTGGTTTGTTGCAGAAGGCCAAGCCAGAATGCACATCCCTCTTCTGTACTTAAGTGACTCAAGTGGCACAGGAGAACCAATAACAGTAATAACTAACATCCACTTAGGTCCGGTGTGTGGTGTACCTTGAGTAACTCATAAGATGAGTTGGTATTGGGTTAACCTCCTGTTTTACTCAGGGGAACAGAACTGTATAGACAGTAATGTAATTTAAAAAAGCTCTTTGAATAATAACAGAAGAGAAAAGAAAATGTCCTATTTGAGGAGTAAGAAATAGAGGAAAGTTCTGTTTCTGATTCATTTATGTGTGTACTCAGTCTGATAGTACACAGGTAAAGTTACATACAGGTATGTATTCTGAGTGAATGAGCTAGTCAGACGCCCCCTGTCACAGTCACGTACAGTAAAACATGTGAAAGTCAAAACTCAATGCTAAAATGCATTATTTTTGTTCATGAAGTCAACTGTCAGTAGGAAGAAAACACAATGACTGTGTTGTATGTAACAGTGTGTAAATCATGATCTGTTACATAATATGTATTTAATTTTAGTCTTTGCATCAATGCGGTGCTAAACGCTTTTTCAACACTTCACGCTTGAGCTCACCGGAGTTTCAGCACTAACAAACTGACAGAAGTTGTCGTTCTCGTTTTCAAAGTTTCAAGATAATTATTCCATACAAGCCAAGGTTTTACACACAGCACGTTTTCAGGATGTTTCAGAGAGAAGAGGTCTCCAGGAGATCTAATGTGAAGGCAGCACGTACCTACAATTCTGATATGGGTTACAAACATATTAAGTTTCACTTTTTTGCTCACAGCTCCTACTCTTTAGTACTTTCTTTTTTTCTCCCCCTCTATTTCTTTTTCTTTTACTTGCTTATCTTCTAATTAAATAGACAGAATCTGAAGCAAAACGTAATGTTGTGAAAGGAAGGAGGAAGATGGGGAGAGAGTGAGACAAAAGCTTGCCTGCATGCAAAGGGCAAAGTGCATTAACAAGTGCAGGACAATAAACAAAAGAGAAAGAACCAGTGTCTTCAGAAACCCCTTCATACCCATATGCCTGTATGCTGGAAAACAACAAAAAAAAGGGGGGGTAAACTGGAAGCTACCAAGGAGGAGATCGAGCAGCTCATCAGCTCACTCATGAAGAACTGAACTCTAATGATATCAACCAGTCAGGAGAAATTGTGCGGCTAAATCATGAGGGTGAAATCTCAGCTAAGGTAGCTGAGTAGGACAATGACAAGTTACCTCATGGAAAATGGTTGTACGGACACTCAGACACTTACAGAGCCAAGCAAGAAAACCCCATGGGCTCCATCTCCTCCATCCTATTTGTGGTAGCCTTCGATATCATCCTCAATGGAGCATGGCAGATGGTTGGAGGGATGTGGAGTGAAAATTAGTCATCCTCGACATTTGTTGTGTTATGGCTTCACAATGATGAAGACAGTTGGAGACCAATTAAACAACTTTCCCAAGTGATATCACAAAGAGTATAGTCTAGACCTACTCTATATGAAAAGTGCAATGAGATAACTATTGTTATGAATTGGCACTAAATAAATAAAATTGAATTAAATATACAGATTTTTAGGTATTTAATTATCGGAAAATGAAGGCTGACCCCGAATAGTCGCAAATTCTGTGCTTCAGTGGGGGAAGCCTGATTCAATTGTCACTCTCACCGTCGAAGCTTCGCTGTGGCGTTATGAAACAAGGATCATACCATTTTGGCGATATGGGGGTGCTCAACGTCTGATTTCACACAGAAATACCGTTTTTCTCCCATTAAGTTAATATACAGCCTATTATGATATAAATAGCAACATATAATTATTATTATTTATTAATTAAATTATAATTATTATTAATGATAAATAATTATTTTTTATGTGCATGAATAAATGCATAACTGTAACCCTTAAGGAAGGAGGGTCAGTGCGCACCAGTGAATGGCAGTCGTAACCCCCCACCCCACGCACAAACACACACTTGATTCGACGATCAGTCGATTATATGCAAGACTTGACAATTCTGATTCTACTATTTAAATCCTTAGTCTGGGACAGCCCTCCTGAAAATGTTAACTAAATCTTACAACATCTGCCTCCTCTTCTAATGGCCAATGCTTGCTGACAAAATCATCTTATAACTTGATTCCTTCTGCATTGTGGCAATGCTGCATTGATCTCTATGGACTTAAAAGATCATGTCTGAGTGCTAGAAGTTGCCACTTGTTGGCAGCACAAGCAAAATGATTTGCTTGGGTATTTGGTCGTAAACCAAAGACCTGATGCTGGTTCTAGATGAAATGTTATATCACCAAATTTATCCTCAGAGGAGCTTGAATTTGTGTACCAAATGTCAACCTTATGGTGGTGCTAAAGTAAAAGTCATAAGATCACCAAAGGCAGTAGAACACATTATGTGGGAACCACGAGTGTTTGTACCAAATTATGTGCCAATCTTACCTGTAGATGTTGAGATATGTGGAAGGACAAGTGAAAATACTGCTGGAGGTGCAAGAGGAAATGTCTGTATGTCTGTGTCTGGCTAAAAATAATGGACAGACAGACTGCCAGCGTGAATTTAAAAAAAGAAATAGAGGCTTTTTAAGAAATTTGTGGACGTCAGTACCCAGTCAGACTGTACTTTGATGCTGTTATGTAGCTTTCTGAAAAAAGCAATTATTTGCAGATGCTTGCTGATGTGACCGTTTCACTCCAGCTTTAATTCATTGGTTCATGAGTGACAAAAAGAGGATGACCAGATAATGATGGGTAACAAAAGAAAATTCTTCTTCTTTCTTTAGGCTAATGAAGTGCATTTTTGGTAGCCTAAACATGCTCAAAAACTCACGAAACTTTCCAAAAAATTCAAGCCCCACAAAGATTTCTGTGTCATACATTTTCGTGTATGGGTGTGGCAAAATGGCTCGCCAGCGCCCTCTAAAGAGCAGACCTGGGCCACATTTTTCTGACATTTTTTTATGGTAGATATATCATGTCCAGACCTACAAAAAAGCCCTCTTGGAGCAATGAAAACCCAACAGGACATCGGCCATTTTGGATTAAATGGTAATTTTTTGGTCATGATTCACCATAAAACAGGAACCTACTGTAACTTCATGGTACAAATTACCAGTTTTTACATGCTTGATAAGGGTCCTGCCCTGAAGACATCTATTCGATCTACATTCCAATATTCAGTTACCACCTACTGGCAACAGCAAGCAAGCCGTTTCATAATCTTCATTTGATTTACATGAAATTTTCAGTGTGGTCTGTACGTACTGGGACATAACGTGTAATTACCAGGTGCTCTGTAGCGTGACATAGGTGACGTTTAAATCCTTCGTGCCTGGTCCAGAATGCAAAATAATTCCGAGCTATGTCTCCCGACCTCCGCGACACAGCCCCGCCGGGCCTGTCCATTGCTGCTTGCAGCTTTAATTAAGAATGATTTTCTTCTCCTAGCAACATATTTACTGTAACTTGAGCTTTCAGTTGTTGTCAAATTAATTAAAAAGCTCAATTTAAAGTTAGTCTGAATGAGTCATATTCCCCAGCAGCATTCTTTTGTAACATTCATTATGAGTTGAAATGTCTAACATTTTGAATTTCTTTTCTTCAATAATGCTATACATGATATTGTTTAGTAAATCCCACTGATTTCGAAAAATAGAGAGTATAGTGTGATTCACCCTGCCTAAACACAGCTTGATAACTATAAAGACTGTTTGCAGTGTCATCTGGCCTAGATGCTCTTTCAGAGGGATTCTTCACACCAGCCATGAAATGTTTTCCTGACAAACACTGGTCACATTTAGATTTAAGTAGTCAGAGTATAAGCAGAGCTCTTTGGAGAGGCTGCCAAGTGGCAGGGACAGGCATGAGGGGCTGGATGAGCTTATTGTAGAGTGCAGTTTGAGACCAAGCATGTCAGGGCTGAATGCCTGAGAAGAGGCTACACCTGTTCAGGAGCAAGCCAGAGAAACATGGAGAGGGTGTTCAGGAGAGTGGGAGTGAGAATAATGGTTTCATCTTGTTGTTGTTTTTTTGCTATTATAAGATAAAGCAAAAGTTTGGTTTGGTCTCTGTTAAGACATAAATTATACTGAGGTGCCTAATTTTTACACTTGTGTTTTTGTACACATTTAACAAAGATTCAGTAAACGAATATGTCTGAGAGGTGCTTTTAGGGGCTTATTTAGTGCCACGCTTTTGTTTTGACCAGGGAAGGTAGTGGTGAAGAATTAATTTTTCTTGGAGCTCCATCTTCTGTTCTCAGTAATTTATCCAGTACTTTGATTTATGACTGATTACCTTCAAAATGAATAGCATTAAACACAAAATACAGCAAAGGCTGATGGGAACGTCAATTAGCAAATATTAGCATACTAACATTCTGAACTAAGAATATAAAAGTGGTAAACATTAAACCGATTTAAGCATATTGCAGATTACATTACCATATTACAGAAGAAGAGGAGAGACTCTGCTCCTAGAGTGACAGAGGACAGGTAGAGACATAGCTTCACTTCCTAACCTGATGTCCTAAATAGAAAACCTTGAGAGAGAAACACTACCAGCAAACATTTCCCAAATATACCCCAAATTCAAAATTAAATCAGACACACAGAAACTCCCCTGTTTACTGGGAGAAATGCCAGAATGCCAAATCACTGCATCAAAATTTATTCCTCATGCCACAAACTGACGACAACCAGTGGAAACTCAGACTAGACTGATAAATTAAACAATTTAATTAATTAATTAAATTAATAATTGTTCATTGGAAAAGAATCCCATGAACCAGAAACACTTTGTGGGTTTATTTGTTTGGAGGGTTTTTACATTTAACATTTGATACCCATATCCCTCTCAGCAAGTCAGCATAATTCTTAAAAAATGTCAACCATTCGTTTGATGTGTATTTTCTTTTCTGGTGTTTTCTTTTTGTCTCCCCTTTTATCCTCACTTCACTTGATCCTCCTCTCTTTCTATTTCTCATCTCGTCTTCTCTCTTTACTCGTAAGTCTCTTCTTGTCTCCTTTTACATCTCTTCTGTCTGTTGTTCACCTCTTGCTCCTTACTTTCCTCTCTAGTTTTCCACACTCCTGTATGGAGTTGTGAATGTTCAGTAGAGTCGATGGGTCTTCTGTTATGCTCCTCCTAAACCCTGGGAACAGAAGATAAGGAGGTGGAGGAGGTAGATCCCTCCTCAGGGTCTTTTCTCTCATACTCGCTCAATCTTAAATCCTGTGATCTCCTTCTTTGCCCAGGTTCTGAGTTTCTCTTTCATTTTCCTGTGATCTCTTTTCACTTCTGTTCATTTTCTCATTAACTTTTCTGCAATATAGAGAATTTTTTTCTTTAACCTCTTGTCTCTTCATATATCTGTTTGTAAGCAGTATTGTCTCCTTTTCTCTGTCTCCCCCCTACTTCCCCATGTCAATCTCCTTGTGTCTCTCACTTTCTGTTCACCCCCCCCCTTCTCTTTCTCTCTGATCATAGCAATGCCCTTGTGCTGTAAGCTGTGTGATGCTTCAAAAGAGCAACAGTAAGTCTGCTTTCCTCCCGATGGCGACATCTTTTTTTTTGCTGAGCACCAAGGATGTTTCAGTGAAAGACTTGATTGGGGGGGGGTGACAAAGAGATTGAAAAAAGATGAAAAGACAAAGGGACAGATTAAACACATAACACTGAGAAACAAAAAAGACAGAGGAAGTCCAGAATGGGAGCAAAAACAATCTGAAATTCTCTCTTGTGACGATATGTTTGAGGATCACAGCATGAGAGGCACTTAAATGTCAGACAGTCGTCTTTCTTGCAGAATACAACTAAATAAGTCATGAAAGACAGGCCATATTTAATGGAGGGCTATCTGGAGTTTAATGCAATCACAACATGACATACTGTATTATTTCAGATTCAGCATTGTTGACAAAAAGATCAGAGAATAAACAGGACCACAAAGGTACTCTTGGTCACCAAGTACATACAACACCTCTGATATAAAAAACATTATTGTGTAATGGTGCGTCAGTATAGGGGGGTGGAGGGTGTGTGTGTGTGTGTGTGTGTGTGTGTGTGTGTGTGTGTGTGTGTGTGTGTGTGTGTGTGTGTGTGTGTGTGTGAGAGCCAGCACAAGCCTGTCACTATTGTAGTTAGTGAGAGTTTGGTGCAGCAACAGCGCCACACCGATCCCAGCGACAGGAAAGTAAGAATCCAAGCTGCCAAGGAACCCCACAACCCCCACAGAGCGTGAAGGATCCAAGACCACATGCCCCTGAGACAGCCACGGCCTGCCCCAAGGGAGCCCGGAGAGCAAGACCATGGGAGAACCATTGGCAACTGCCCCTGGCCCAACCAGAGGCCACGTGTACCCAATGCCCACCCAGTCCCGCCAGACACTCACCCACATGGAAGTGGGCCAAGACCCACTCCGACTACCGCATGCCCTTGTTGCGGGATAGCTGGCAGGGGACAGTGGAAGGAGCACCACCCATGGCAAAGAGGGCCCCAGCGAGGAAAAGGGACCACAGATCCCAGGCCCAAGGACACACCACCTGCCCTGGACATGTGCAGAAGCCCGAGGCCCAAGCCTCCCCAATCCCGACCCTGAGTCAATGAGACCCCTGCCAACATCAACAACTCCGCCCGCCTGCTTGCATGTATTGTATTGTGTTGGATGCATGTCATGGTTTGTGAAGTGTTGTATGGTGGAGTGGAGATAAGGTGTGTGGTAACTAAGGTGCGGTTTGTAGTTCCAACACGGGGAACCCACAGCTGGCAGGCAGTGGAGCCTCCCAAAGTGCCCCTCTCATTCCCAGAGCCCTTAATGTCTAACTTGAAATTAAAATAAAGGGTGGGCCAGTGGGATGGGGAGGAAGAAGGGCGAGGCCACAATAAAGTAGCCCACCCACCAACACCTTACAGCATGCCCACCCCCTAGAGTCCAAAGGTTGAATCTAGTGAGACACACCTGGGGAGGGAAGGAGAGGTGGTAGAGGTCATAGGGAGGCTAGGCAGAAATGTTCCTTCCCACTGGGGCCAGCTTCCTGACTGGCCCCAGCATTCAACCCCAACCCAAACCCAGGCAGGCAGGCACCCCAGAGGCATCCCAGCACAGCCCTGATTATGTTGTAGTCTGTTGGCCAAAAAGTATTGAAGCAATCTTCTGCATTTTGCAGAGTGTTTAAGCTGATTTGTGGTGGGTTATTTTTCCATAAATCCAGTGAAATCTTACTTAAACCAGACGGCAGAGGGTTGGGTGGGTGTCATTGAAAACAGGCAATTGATTTCAATCAATTTGAGGTCTCTATTCACTATTACAGTAATTACATTAGCTAATATACTTTACATTACCAATATTTTCCTGGATTTCTTTTAGGTTTTGGAAATTGAATAAATTGTACTTCTCTTTTCAACCTCTCTGGGTAGCAACTGTAACTATTAAAAGAGCCCGAGGAACAGCTTTGGCCATATCTCAGAAAAATACAGCAAAAAAAGTTAGAAAACGACTCCTTTTGCATACGAGTCAATGGAACACAGCCATGAAAGTGTCGGACCTCAGTTAGAGTGAGTCCTATACTGTGCTGTGATTGGCCAGCTGTGTATTCGGGGCGTGGCTTAGTTAAGCATCAATTAAAAGGAGCATCTTTCTTCTACGATTTTATGCAGATTTATGGTTACCGTGATGGACATCTGCCATTTATATCCACGGAAAGTGTCGCACTGAATCTAAAAATATGTGTACCATGTTTGTGTGTTTAGATTTAACTGTGAACAGACTCAGAGAGCAAGTGAACACCACATCACCCAATAACATCACCCTACCTACTTTGAAAATCATATTTAGCACCTCGAAAGGCCTTAGCAACCAACAAGCTAACTCCTGGAATCCAACCAACCTAAGTTCTAGCAATTGAGCCTAGAGCCATTAAAACTATGCAGCAACCACCAGTTAGCCCACACAAAACCCTACAAATGACCTACCTTAGTAACTATTTATTTGCTACATTGACATTTTTTCCCATTATTCCATTATTGAGGTTAATGATTGGTGAAGACAGAAAAGGAGGGAAAGGGTTAGATTAAGCTCCTGACAACGGGAATGTGTTTTAAATTGCCTGTATTGCCATTAAGCTTGTGAACAGCGCCAGAAATATAAATGTTCAGTTTACCTTGTGCATTGACATTTTACATTTTCTTTGACATAATATGTGCGTTTGTGGCATTGAATATCGTTGGTCAGCTATAGAGCCACTGCTATTATCCCTGTGTATTTGTGCTTGCCTTGAATTGTCCCTTGAGGGACAAATAAAGTATTATAAATTGATTGATAAATTGTTGAGATCTCTGTCCAAGAAGATTCCTCTGACTCTGGGATTTGTGATAACTAGTGTGTAATGAGGTAGCATATACAAATTCCACACCAAGCATTGGAAACTCTAGTTCACAAAACACAACCTACATTTTAAACTATGTTTGGGTTATTAGATAGCACATACAGTAAAAAATGAAATACATGCAATGACATCCAAAACGTACACCTCAGGGTCATCTGAATTAGATTTGATCTCTGATTGTGGAACACAAGGCCTCTCCAACCTCAGGACACTGAATCAAATATAAGTTTTTTCATAGTTCCTTCAAAACAAAGAGAAAAAATAAAAGACCACAACTGTGGAGTGAGGATGAAATAGAGAAAAGCCATTAAACATGGACCTGCACTTATAGCCTCTCACAATTGCTTCTTCTGTCCACAAGCCCAGTAGTCTGAATTAAGCATAGGAAATTTAAATGAAGACCACATAATCTCTTGGAGTTCCTATATCTCTGCCTGAGCATTTACAATCATATATGTCCCCTGCCTCTCTTGGACTCAAGCTTTGAGGCAGTACTACAAAGTCTGACATTGTGAGGTTTGAACTTGGCTGAGAACTCGGCAGAGCCACATTTTACTTTCTCATAGCCTTGCTGCTGGGAGGTGAGTGTCAAAGACAGAACTGTTCATTAGTAAGAGAGTCAGTGGAAACAAGCTGGATAATGGTGGGACTGGGAGGGAGACAGGGAGGAGGTGGTAAAAGCCAGCAGGGGGAGGACTGAGTAAAATTATCTGTACTGGGATCTCCACAACATCAAAGTGCTTAAAAGTACCGTTTTGTTAAACAATACAGTTTGAGATGGGTATCATAAGTATTTATCAATCGATTTCGATTGATACTATTAGTGGTCTTTTTCATTACAAAAGAATTCATTTAAAAAAAAAACAAAAAAACAATACAATTCAGAACAGGATTAGAAATGCCCTACGACCCTGCAAGTATAATCAGTTATGGATAATGGATGTATGGATTAGAATGAACTATTTTAAATATGACTAAAGAGCAGCTAAACAGCAAAAAACCTATATTAAAACAATAATATCTCACTGGAAACATGTCTAAAATGTTAATCAAATAAATCATATACCTGACATTAAATACTGAGTGAAGTTTAAGAAAGAATGAAAAACACTGAGTCAGAGTCAGTCCTTCCTCCAGTCCCGGGGCTGGTTTGTCTCTACCAGCAGCGTATGTTTAAGTATTTGCCAAATTTTAGGATATGTGGCACACTAAGCTGAACAGTTAGTGAATTGTTACAAACAAGCTTAACTGAAAGCTGTCTGTATGTAGTCTATTAGTCGAGCTAGTGTGCTTTGATATTGTGTAAAATATGAGAAAATGTATGAGATATTATGGACAGGGTACATTAAAATATTGCTTTCAACATGCTTACATGTTGATGCCTATTGAACAGGTGTTAACGAGCGTAGTTGTCAATCTTCAATCTTGGGATTTGGCTTCGCTTTATCTGGTGCACTTCTCCACCCCTGCCTCTCTGCTGTACTGGCCAGTGATTTTACTGTGTGTGTGTGTGTGTGTGTGCGTGTGTGTGCGTGTGTGTGACAATGTTTTTGTGTGGAGGACATCAACCCCGACACAGACAGGAGAGGCTGCAGTATGATAATAAATTGCACCAAAATGTTAAAAAGTACCAATAAATTTTTTTTAAAAAACGTATTACTTGATATTTTCTGCCCAGGCTGTCTAATAGTAAGCACACACAACATGGTAATCTGTTGTTACCCCTGAAAACTTCATAGTTTGGTAAGCATTTTAAGGTTTACTTTTGTTTTGTCCTCCGAGCCTGTCCTCCACACAAAAAACCATATAGGTTATGTCAGCCGCTCAAAATTACGACTCATGTAATGTTTATTGTGGCAGCGACTTCTAGTGGTCGTACAATGCGAACACATGACAAAGATGGTCACATAGTAAATAGGAAAAGTTGTACTCTGGTGGAGGTGGGTTGGGTGGAAGGTTAGCAACTTAGCCGCCTTTCACCACATACAGTAACTCTTTACAAAAAACTTGGGCCAAGTGTCCCAAAACTAAAGTTATCACAGAAATTTTGATGTCATCTGCAAATTTTGATCTGTTTTGAAATTATGCATTTTTACACCTCTGTTTTTAAGTAAAATTCTAAAAACCTATCAGCCACAACATTATGACCGATGAAGTGAATAAAACTGATAATCTTGTTACCATGGCACCTGTCATTGGATAGGACATGTTAGACAGCAAGTGAACATTGTGTCTTCAAAGTTGATGTGTTAGAAGCAGGTGAAATAGGCAAGCATAACAATTTCAGCGACTTTGACAAGGGCCAAAATTTGATGGCTAGACGGCTGGTTCAGAACATATCCAAAATTGCAGCTCTTGTGGGGTGTTCCCGCTCAAAAGTGGTTAAAGGAAGGAAAGCAGTGAACAGGCAACAGGGTCATGGGCAGCCAAGGCTCATTGATGCACATAAAGAGTAAAGGCTAACCCGTGTGGTCTGATCCAAAAGACAAGCTCCTGTAGGTTAAGATGCTGAAAAAGTTAATGCTGGTTCTGACAGAAAGGTGCCAGAACACACAGTGCATAGCAGTTTGGTGCATATGGGACTGTGTAGCTGCAGACCAGTGAGGGTAACCATGCTGATCACCACCCTTTCCATGCACCTACAATGGGCACGTAAGAATCAGAACTGGACCACAGAGCGATGGAAGAAGGTAGCCTGATCTGATGAATCATGTTTTCTATTGCATCACATGGATGGCCGGGTGCGTGTGCTTCGCTTACCTGGAGAACACATGGCAACAGGATGCACTATGGGAAGAAGGCAAGTGGGTGGAAACAGTGTTCTGCTGAGGAACCTTGGTTCCTGCCATACATGTGGATGTTACTTTGACACATACCACCTACCTAAGCACTATTGCAGATCATGTACACACTTTTAATGGAAACGGTTTTCTTTCCCTGACGACAGGTTTCTTATAGCAGAATAATGCACCCTGCCACAAAACAAAAATGGTTTCAGGAAGGGTTTGTGGGGCACAACAACAAGTTCAAGGTGTTGACTTGGCATAAAAATTCCAGTCTAATCGAGCATCTGTGGGATGTGCTGGACAAACTAGTCCAACCCTTGAGGTCCCACCTCACAACTTACAGAAGGATCTGCTGCTAACATCTTAGTGCCAGATACCACAGCACCCCTTTAGAGGTCTAGTCCATGGCTCAATGGGTCACGGCTGTTTTGGCAGCAATATGAGGCAGGTGGTCATAATGCTATGGCGGACTAGTGTATAAATGCTAAATCAAAAGTGGCTTAAGCTATTGTAAACACACTTTGAGCATGTTTTTGGATTCTGGGTTCAAGCTTCATTAAGTGGTACTAGGCCAGTAGGGGGCCCCACAAAAAAAGCTTATATGTCGTTAATTGTCTGCTTTTGTTCAAAATTAGACTTGTGTGATCTAGGGTCAAGGCGGCACAATTAAAATTTTATGTAAGCCTATATCAATTGAGGGCACTTCAGAGTGTTTGTTTTGCCTCTGCATATCCGCAGAGCTCTGACTGGATTTAAGTTTCTCATCATGAAGCTGTGGTCGCTCTGAGTAACTGGAGATACGTCCTGTAACGAGTATAGAGGTCTTTATTTAACCGATTATTCCCATAAAAACGCATCCTCTGCTTTCCAACAAGGCATGATTAGCCTATGTGACGATATGATGTGTCACCTTCATAAATAATCATAAATATATCTGTAATTTTACAGCATTAACAGCACTTTCACTTTCCACCTGCCTGTCTCTGTCTCAGCTCTGCCTTTTCCCTTTCTCCTGTACATTTTTTCTCCACACTGGTCGGCCACGCACACTCACGCACTGACTGAAGGCTGTGTTAATGTGCGCATGCGATCAGTCGCGTGTGATAACAGAGATCATACTAATCAGGTTAAAAGCAGACGGAGGCTGACGGTCTATAGATCTGAGGGGCTGTGGCTGCCGTGTGACAGATTTAACTTTTATATTCTTTCATTCAATACAATGCAATCTTTCTGTATAGAAAGTATATTGTACACTGGGTGTATGTGTTATTACCTGTAGTGATGTGATATGTGGAGACTGATGTAATAGTGATATTTTTTATATGTCTATAGAAGTTCTCTATCTCTATATATTTTTATATAACCTACTGAGGTGTTTATAGGTCCGATGAGACCAAAGAGGATTTTCTGGCCTTGGTTGGACAATAGAGTTGTGTTCTGTTCTTTTCTCATCGTGGGTCGCTACAACTTATTATGAAGAACACAAGTCCGAGAATTTCTGTGGCTTACAATTTATTTTTGATGTTTAGTGTTCACGATGGTGAATGTGAACAAAGCACTGAGGCAGAGGCAAAAGAAAAAATCCTTCATGACATGTGTAAATGTACTGCTAGTATATTTGGGAAGCATTCCTCAGAGTGAAATATTCTAGGATCATACTCAAGGACGTTTCTCTTTACTTTATTATTAAATTTCCCATTGAGTCGTGTTTTGCAATCCACTTTTGTGTCCCAGAGCTTTCAAACATACTGTTTTGTGTTGCTTACCTTCCCATACAGATAGCAGCACACTTGTTCCAAGGTTATCACCTGAATGGGCTAACACATGAGTGTGAGGTGGAAGATAAACCAAGACAGGAACGTAAAATAAATACAGTTATTACCAAGGTTTGGAACAAAGTTAGAAGTTTAATCAGGAGAGACTTCATTCTGAGTCAACAAAGAGTATTTGTACTACCAGAGGTGAAAAGTAACGAATTACACTTTTTCACGTTACTATAATTGAGTAGTTTTTTGTGCACTTGTTCATTTTCATCATATTTGTTACAGAGAAAAAACAAACAAACTCACGACCACTTTGGCTTCAAGTGCAAGAGAACAGCTTTATCATGCAGTGTAAGCTGTGAAAGAATGCTGTATTTAGTTACTGCTAATGCAAACTGAACATTCCCTGCTGTTGCAGCTTCCCATTAAAAGCATTTAACTGGCAAAACACAAGTTGACTTTTTCATTTTGAAGTAGTCACAGGAAATGCAATCTGTTTGTAAGTGAGATCAGCGCGCTGACCGCTCTCATTCATCAAAAATGCATCTACACGACAAGACAACCGTCACTTCCAAACAGTTTTCTGACAGCGGGAGCAGTTTGAAATATTGCAGTGAGTAAAGCAACAGTCAGGAACTGATACAGTGAGCTGTTAGATAAGGAGCTGCAGGCGACAGGCTGCACACCTCCACCTTCTCAGCCAGGTAACCGACTCCTTTCACTTTAACTGTTCGCCGACTCATGTTTTGTGCAACATAAAGTCAGATCATGGCTGCTCACACAATTATTGAAAATACCGATAACTGCCTGACAATAGTTTGTTTAGCTGCCCCAGACTTCTGTGCCCTGTGGTATTAAAAGGCATCTGCTGTTACCACCAGTAACTACAGGTGCTCACGCACAATAACGGTGCAGCTGCAAATAGCATCAAAACCAGTTAATTAATATATCATGCCAATCAGTTACATTTACAATTAAAGATTTTAACTGTCACTCCTCAGTGAACTCTTCGGCTGCGGTCTTTTTATTTTATGTCACATTATGACATAAAATGTCATTGGTTTGGTATCTGTCAAACTAACTACAACTGAAAGCACCATATGGCTTTGTTCCCTTATCAGATCTCAAGAGATTGCAATTTAATTAAATTAAGTGTAATAGGTAAAGTTGAGATATTAAATCAATATCAATTTATTTAAGGAGGTTCAAAAAGTAACTAACTTTTACTCTGAGTAAAATTTAGATACTACTACTGCTACTTTTACTTTTACTTGTACTTAAGTAAAAGTTCATCAAAGTAATGATACTTTTATTAAGTAGAATATTTTTGTCTGCCTCTGTGTACTACCATGTGCACAATGAGAATTTGGTATTGTGTTGCATCATCATATTTTAAGGGCGTGGTGAAGCAGTGAGTAGTATAGGATACCCCTACGATGGAGGTGATGCGATAAAGAGAATGGCTAAGGATCAGGATGTGATGAGGAGTAGATACTAAAATGACAGCAAACTAAGCTTTAGAGAGAGCTAATTGCAAATGAATGAGGCAAAGGCTACAGATAGTCTTACTGACTGAACTTACGCTGAGCTTCATATCAATAGCATCCCCTCCCTCTGTGTGTAGCCTTGTGTGTAGTGTTGATAGCTAGTTTTGCTTGGCAAAGAAGGAAATTGGAAAGGGTGCTCTGTCCATTTCTCCTGAGAATAAGGAATGCGAACCACAATGAGACAGTGATAAAACACAAGGCCACATTTTCAAAAGAAAGAGAAATAGAAGTAAAATGGAAAGAGGTCGATGCTTTATCAATGTTCCCAGACCCTAAAATCCCTTTTGGCTCGACATCAACATAATTGCAGTTGCTGCTGTTTTTTTTCCCAAGCGCTGTAACAATTGATTTTACAGTTCAATTAATTAATATATTTCCTTGTTGTAATAGCAGACTCATTCCCACACACCCTCTATGGTTATCTTTACACAGAGACTCACAGCACTTCTAGTCCTGGTCACTCCTGTTGTGCTGGGGTAGCAGTAGAAACTTCAGAGGTGGATACCAAAAAAATCCAAATTAATTGAAAGGAACTCAGGATCTGTGTACATGGATACCAAATCTGTCTATGATTGGTTCTTAGATTATTTAGTTTCAATTTAATGAGTCTGATTTGTGTAGCTTTGTGTGTTACACTTAATAAACCTGTAGCAGATAGACTTGGGCAATAGCAGTGCCTGATTAAATGTAATTAAGATGAGCTTGTACATCAACATAAGTGGGTTTTTAGTTAAAAACAGGACAATATTATTTAGCTGCAGTACCGGAGGCTTTCCCACCTGCGTTGACCTATAACATTATAGGGATCCCCAGTGCGTTACAAATGCTGATAAGCCTTGACTATGGGTCCATATGTGAAGAGTCGGGGAGTGAGAACAGGTTGTAGGGATACAACCTCGGTCAAAGATAGAACAAAACGCAGCTCCTTTGTTTTCTGTTATGGGTTCAAAAAAAAAACAGATGTCTGTTTTTTTGGTTTTCTGTTTTTCCACTTTTCCATTTGGTTTTAAAATAGAAAAAAAGAAGTGTTTTTTTTGGTTTTCTGATTTGGTTCTGAAACAAAATAATGAAAGAACCAACCATACAGGGATTATACCACTATGTGTATGTGGAAAATATATCATTTTGTAATGTGGGTGACTATATGCACAGCCATATAAATGTGAAGCAGTGAGTGACTGAAAAACACCATCAGTGTTAGCTGAATAAAATACGTTGTCAATTATTAGCTGTGATTAGCCTCTTGGAAACGGACACCTATTTCCAGGAAAATGCCAAAAATAACATGAATCAGAAATAACTCCTCAACCATTAGGCCTAGATGCACTAAATTAACCTATTTATTTTGCTATTAAAGAGTAAATAAGATGCTATTAAGGAAAATATGGTATTTCCACCTCGCCAGGTATATTTTAATAACAGTATCACCATCAAAACCATCATCCAACTGATTAGAAGGCAACTGCATTATATGAAAACAGCTTTTCATAAAAAATAATCCAAGTTGTGAATCCTGTCATGTGAAGTCCATCGCTCTCTGTCTGCTAACTTCTCTCATCCTGCACTGTGTTGCTGTTGTGATGTTAGTTTAAAATAAAAGCGCATAAGCTGTCTGTCAGAGCTAGATCAAATGGATGACGTGTGATATCATTTGATTTTTTTTTTTTCTGTTTCATAGTAGTTTCAGTTTTGTGCAATAGCAATTAAAGACCTGACCCATATGGATGCCTGTCCCAAATATAGGTAGGCGGATTTTAGCAAATAAAAGCCTGGGCTAATATTCAAAGATTTAAGGTGTGCTGTTTAGTCCAGTGTGTACAAGTCTAACTAGTGATATGATTGTTTGGTCTCTCCTGTACCATCCTGCACATCTCATTTTTCCAACTATCCTCTGCCCTCTGTAGAACCACCGTCCTTTCCACTCTTCCTCCAATTACTTTTCCCACCATTCCTTAATTCTGTTTAGTATCTTGATTTCTAAAGGCGTCACCTCTGACCAGTGGGGGCTTACCTGATTTGAATTTGTATAGCTCCCTGCATTATCATTTACACATTTAAGCCTCCCCTAGACCTAGGGGAAGGGGGGTCATGGGGGCAACACTGACAAACAAAATCAACGTCAATTCACGGCAGTTCCTTCCAGTTTCCGGTGCTGGCCAGAAATTCCACCCGGATTTAACGTGCCGAAAATCACACTTTTCATGCAGTGGCGTGCTTCGACATTTCTTGAAACAAGTTTCAATGGGCTAACAAACATTACATACCTGTTAAGGGCTATCTTTCTTGATTTACCAAATACTCCTAATGACAAAATGGAGGAACAACATTAAACCATGGGAGATTAAATCCATGGAACATTAAATCCATAATAATGAAAAATTAGGTCTGGCCTTTTTTCGCATAAAAACACATTAAATCCAACAAAACAATGTGACCATACATCTGTCTGTGGCACACTAGCATGAGTGGAGGGTGGGGTAACAACTGCCCTAGTTGTATATGCTATAAATGATGTTTATTCTCCACACCACCTCTGGGCATAACTCACGGGAACAATGAAAAAAAGGGCATAGGTTGTAAAAAACTGGAATTTCCATTAACACTGACTTTTTTACAGTGCATTCGAGCAGACCTGTGCTCGCCCGTGGGTGATGTTATCATCCAGGCATTTGTATTAACTACTGAATACTGATGTGTGTCACTTTATAGCCAATAAAAAGTGAGACTCCTTCATGTTCACTGTGGTGCTCCTCATCCTCTTTTTCCTCTTCGTCTCCCTTGTGTTTATCTCTTCCTACGCATTCAACTTCCCATCCTTCACAAGGCCACCCTCTCCCCTCTACACACCTCCACTCTGTCTTTCTTTCGTTCTCTCTCTCTTTCTCTCTCTCTCTCTCTCTCTAGCGGCTCAAGCTGGACATTGAAAGAAGATCCTCAGTCACAGGCCCATTTCTTCTCTCACACACACATACACACACACACACACACACACACACACCTTCTTCACGGCCCACGCAGATGCAGATCACGACTTCCTTTCAAGTCTTTTTTTACGTCGCCAGAGTGCATTAATATGAATACCTGTCTCATTATTCCACGAGCGCACATTCAAAGTCATATGCTTGCCACTCAAAGGGGAATTTGATAAAGTGGTGCTTTACCGAGAACAAAAACAATTATCTGAAGTATGTAGGAACACATTGTGGAAGAAAGAAAGAGATGAACAAACAAATCCATAAGCACAGGGTGGAACGCGGGAGTTGAGTCTTTAATCTTTTTTTCCCCCACCATAAACATGGAAATCTGCAACTAACTGCCTTTCACTTGATCCAAACTAAAGTCAACTTGTATGAAGAATAATTTTGCTTCCAGTGATATTTCTTGATAGCAACGGAGTGCCGTTTTCTTCTTTATTGTTGCAAGGCCTCAGCGCTTGTTTCTAGAACACAAACTCAGCAGTACTGGAAATAAATTGAATTACCCCACCACTTTTAAGAGAGATATAGAGATATAAGAGATTCAATTACTTATTAAGGTGGAGTGTTTTTTTGCAGAGTAGGCTACAATCTGCTACCAATGCTTGTCTTCTTTTGGATCTCTCTCATTCCTATCATTTGTTGACTATGTCGAGGGATGAAAACCAGAGGGGCGTAAGTAAAAATCCAGAGTTATTAATAAAAAACCAAAACACTGAACATCCCTTAACTATTAAGGGCCACAAGATACAGAGTCTTGGAGTGGCCGTTGAAAGAAAATCTAAATATAAGCCACATTTTATGACATACACTTCCGACCCAACAAAATTATGCCACCTGCGCTGGTTTTCTTCCCCTTCCCAGTAAGGTATAGTTTTTTTTCTCCATTTTTTTAACTCTTTTTTTTCTGTTTTTGTCAAACATGACTGTAAACAAGTGTAAAATGAATGCACTGATACATGTGGAGCTAGAGTTTTACATATCTTAACCCCTTGACGCCGATTGTCGCGAATTTGCATCACATCTCTTCCTTTCAGACTGCAAGCCAAGACAGCACATGGATTCCCCCAATGCCTGTTGGTATTCGATACGTACTTAGGAACCTTCTGCAAGCCCTGGTTTCTCGTTTATGCCTGTTGTCACTAATTTGCATCATACCTACATCATACCTGAATTTATATATTTTCTATGTTCTATAGACAAATTAACAATCTTCACTTAATTTAACAACAGCTTGAAAGCAATTTTTTTATTTTTTTATTATAAAAAAATTCAGGCGCCATGGGGTTAACACACAAATCTGTGTAGCTTGCAGTGCTAGAGTTTACTGTTGTGACCATGGTGGTGGTGTAACTCTGTTCATGGCACAGAGATCATTTATACGAGACACACCCTTTGAATGCTTTGTTTCTCTTCAGTTGCCAGAAGCTTATATACTAATATTCTGGTGCCTTGCAATAAATCGATGAAAGACAGTGTACTCTACAATCATGCCGATTTAGACCCACTACATATTACAACAAAAACAATGTGAAATTGGCTTACAGGTTTTTTTAAATCAAAATGTGACTGATGAGTGTATAACTCTCTCAGTTACTGCCAGAATATTTTCCTCCGCTCGCGTTCACAGTCGCTTTCTGCAGCATCGGGCAAACAAACACTCGCTACGCACCTCCTGATTCGGAGGTTACGCTGCTTTTATAACAGCACCTGTCACATAGATGTTTTGTATAGAACGATGAGAGAACTAGCCAAGCATTGAGTGTTGCCGTGCTCGCACAGTGTGCGAGTGAAAACATTTGTAGCGCATTAGTTTAATGATCGTGGGAAATTTTAATAGCGGCGGTCATGATTCAGCAGCAGCTTCTTCCCCATTCTGATGCTCGGTTTGAACTACCTTGTACCTTGTACATGTAGATGATTCTTTCCTCCATTCTCCACCACAGGCCTTTTGGCATACAAGTCAACACCAGTGCACACTCACTGTTGGGTGGATTTTATAGTCCAGCGTCTTCCCATTAACTGGTTCCCTACAGCTTCTAATATAGTGAACCCTCCACATGAATTTGTTATAGCCTCTGTGTGTGTTTGTTTTTTCGATTTGCCATTCCCCACCTGTCCACCAGGTGCCCATAGTGCAATCCCTGCACACCTGTGGCTCATTACCTCGTCAGTCATTCTGACCTGCTGCCTGCTTCACCAGCTGCACCTCATTAATTATTAGTCACGGTGTGCAGTCAGAGTTCTCCCCAAGTCTTTGGCAGATTGTCCAAGCTGCCATAGTGTGCTTACTGCTTTCTGATTTTCCAGTCTGCCTTAAGGATAAAAAAAACAGAGTGCGACAAGGCAAAGTAAGGGGCGATCAATCATGCTGCAAAACAAATAGGTGCATATTATCTGAGTGCTATTTAAACAGTAATATATTAAGATGCAAATCATTTTTATCAACAGTATGTAATAGATTCAAGTGGCAGGTGTGATGATTACCATGCTATAATTTTCCACCACTTCCCGGTCACACTGTTCCTATCCTGAGGCCTGGTTGTACTATTTATTATAGTGCCTTAAATTATGCTGGGATCAGCGCAGACAATATTTTTAGCTGTCGAGATGGTCACTGTGTGATAGGAAATCATAGGCAATCATGAAGTCAAACTGTTTCTATTATTTATCAAGTTGTTTATTTTATACAGGGTCCTAGTTGAAAAAATAATAAACCCAAACAGCCCAAATGTGCTTTTCCAGGCTCAACTACAAGGTTCAAGGTACAAGTTAGATTTATTTGTTACAATACAACAGGTTGTAGAGTGAAACTGTAATTCCCTTCTGCTATGTATCTGACAATATGTATTAATATTAAAGATAAGCACTGATCCAGCCTTTTCTCTCCCAATGCCCCAACTCAGGGAAGACACACCCCCTGTGCCAAATTTAAAATCTGTATGTCTAACCTGAAATATTTTTTATATTAATGTAGCAAGAGGGCAAATATTACTGTGATACTAAAAACAGAGTTAGCAGCCTATGATGATATTGACAAAAGAACAATTGATCTGGCATAGCTGTGCATGTCCACGCTCACAACAGGAGCAACAGAGACAAAGGTTCCAAGGTTCTCTAGGGGTGTTCTGCTTACCAGACCTCTGTGGCCCACTGCTCATCTCTGCTCAAGGCTGGACGCTACATGAGCCATTACTATTGTAACACACCTGAATCTCAGACTGAACTGCTGGTAGCGATCAAGTTGCATTGCTGATGGTGTAGGGTGCATCAACTTCGTTTTAAACTGTCCATTGTGAATCCAACAATGTTAAAGGAGTGGACTCTTTTCACGAATAAGGGTCTTACCTCTGATCAAGTAGCGTGAATCACTCATGTTTGCTTATACTTATTCAGTTGAGCCTCCGCACAACAATCAGTCAAGGGCTCTTGCAATAGTTACCTCTAAGGCAGCGGTTCCCAGAGTGAGGTGCATGCACCCCTGGGAGTGCGTGAGCTGCCTCCAGGGGGTGTGCAACAGGAAAAATGTAATGGTGGTGTAGTAGTGTAATAACTACAATTATTTGTTGGTGGAATTTTTCAAGAAATAAAAAACCTGAATTGAAAACTTTCCTTTGTAAATTTAATTTGAAATTAAAAGCATTATTATTAGGGATGTCCCGATCAGGTTTTTTTGCCTCGAGTCCGAGTCATTTCATTTTGAGTATCTACTGATACCGAGTCCCGATCCGATACTTCTATTATACTTTTAAAAAGTGTTTATTTAATTCACCTTATTTTAACATTCAACAACTCTGTTCAACCCATAAGAGAGCAGTGCTGACAGATAACAGAGCACTTCTGTGAGGTAGCTTGAACAATAACGTAAAAAATAACATATTTTCTTCACTTTTGGACTTTAGTGTAACAGTAAATATAAAAAAAGTCTAAATAAAAGATAAAAACAAATAGCACCTCAACTTAAAATACCCGGCAGGCATGTAAACAAATACAAAAATAAGTGCCACAGTGTTTGCAAAGCACATCTATATATACATATACATTTATATCCGAGTCCTGATCGGGAGGTAACGGCTGATTCCGATCGAGTCTGAAACAACGTGATCGGGCCCGATTTCCGATCTCGTGATCGGATCTGGACATCCCTTATTATTATTAATAGTTGGCTCACAGGAAGTGGCTACTCGCACATCTCTTTTCCTCTCTCCCTCTCTCTCTCAGACTGAGCCACCATCGCTGTACTTACAAATCATCATATGGATCCTTTTTTAGACCATGTTATATGTTTATGAGGCTACAAGAGGGCGCGACATAATTCGGGAGAAATGTGACCCATTAGGGGACATTTGAAAAACGGGAGTCTCCCGTGAAAATTAAGAAGGTTATCAAGTAGGAGCTAACCTGTGACATTGTGTTGTTCTTCTGTGCATGCAGTCTGAACGTAGCCTAAATGTCCATGATGAGACACATTTGACAGAAGTTAGTATCTTCATGAAACGGCAAAGCAGTCCTAGAAACTCTTCTAATTTTTTTTTTTTTTAAAACTCAAGCAGACTACATTTCCTTTGAACTGGTTTCAGGCTTTTTTAAAATACATAATTAAAGAGTGAAAGTTGATTGAGCTTCAGTTGATTTTTTTCCAGTCATCCCCTGCACCACATTCACACTCACACAAATTTACACTTGGCAGATGTCCAATACCACCGCAGTCTGCTACACGCTGCCTTTTGTTGATTTTCTTCCCCAGACCATATTTTCTCCAGCTGGTGCAAAGACTCAAACTGGCAAATTTCCGCTTGTCTGCTCACTTTTCTAACCTCAAGACCACCCGTGCCACCTGTACAATATGCTTCCTGTTAAATTGTGTGGTAAAGGTGGATCTCTGATGAAAAAGTGCAGGGATAAGGTCTTCGGTTGGAAGCACTCAGCATCATTAATTAAAAGTGGGGGAATGATGAGACCATTGGTTCCAATTTGTCTTCTTGCTTTTGAGGTAATGAGCCTCTTTCTTTATGTTGCTCAATTCACTAGACAACACGCGTACATGGGTACGTGCGCACACAGTACGCATTAACACAAATTCACACTAGTCATACACTTGTACATAGTAATATACTTGTATACATGCACACATGCACACGCACTTCATCATGTATGCCATATACACAACACACAGACACACACACACACACACACACCATTAAGTTAATTAACTAATACATCTTTTCAGGGCCTGGCTATATCTATCACAGTGGATAAAGTTACTCACAGGAGACAACAGACAATGGCCTGCAACAACAAAGAGTTTTCAACAAACTTATCTTGTTTCTAAGAGGAGCACAGAAGGAGGGAACAGAGGGAAAGAGAGAGAAAATGAGGGGGTGGAAAGGGACAGAATCCGAAAGATAACACACACAGAGGCATAGACTATTATGTCTCTACTGGCAGTTTCACAGTGCAGTCCTGTGCCTACATCACAACTGGTTCATTGTAGTACACCGAGATAGCTCGACACAATGCGGAGGTACAGATGGTACATGTGTATGAATGTGGCTTGTATGAATGAGAGCGAGAGAAAGAGTCAGCTTGTGTGCAGGAAAAAGAGGCAGCCAAGTACAATTAATGACTTGGGAGAAATCAAATATGCAAAGTGATGAGGAAGGGAGGAAGTCAAAAAGGACAGAAAGAAAGAAGGAAGGAAAGCAGGAAGATGCCTTGAAGCAATTTTTTGCTGTAAGTTTAACTTTGGTGAACTTTGATCAGGTGATTTGCACAATTGACCAATCAGCCATCTTCACAGTGCTGACTCTTTTTTTTAAAGTACCAGAGAGCCTTAGTGTCAATGGAGGAAGCTATGGTAGCTTATTAGCTGTCTTGCACCATCCACCTTTATTTAACCTCCTCTGTCAGACATACACATGTTCACATTCCTTTTTTATGGATAAGGAATGGTTTGCAGATGTGTCTTAAATGTATGAAGTGTGTCCCGCTGGTGAGCTGATTAGCTTGGAGCTTTTTCCCCTCTTCGATAAAAATACAAACTGGACATCATTTAATTCAATAAAATCTCAAGAACATAATGCCCAGTGGGAATAAAGTAACACAGCACAGAAAGAGAAGAAAAAAGCTTGGGAGACTATTGTGACTGAGTAAGGCCAGTTATGATACCAGCTGCCTAGAGTGTTAGCAGTTAGCTCGCCATCTACAGTGGTTTACAAATTAGCCCTGCTAGTTGTCACTGCGTTACTAACCTATAGAATTAAATATTTCCCACAAAGACAAGCTGATGGATTTTACTGTTTCACACTGACAAGCTTTAGGTGAAATCACATCCTTCAGCAGCCATACTGGAAGTCCTTAGCATTGGACTACATTTGTTGAACCATTTTGCCTTTTTTGTCCAGGCCTTTTGAGCTAACGCATAATTTAGAGTATATGTTTGTTTGTTTTGACTTTCATTAAATTTTACAGGGTATATAACATTTGTGATGGGATATACTACATACCCCTTTTTGTTTGTACCATTTCTAGTTTTATCTTTTAACTTCTGGTTGCTTTTGCTGGCTATAGTAAAAAATATCATGGACCTGATTGGTTTAAACAACCTGCAATGAATTTCTAGTTAGGAAGAAAAGTTAGGAAGACACAACCACAATTTTTAGGTAATTTTTCAGTGATGACATTTAGAGCCGCATGCCATCACTGACTTCTGGTCAATACCTGGTCTGATTAGGAAAGATGGCATTCATCCAATTTGTAATGGAGCAGTAAGTCAGATTTTATTCACAGCTCCTCTTCTGTTTACTCTTAACTTAAGTGGTCAGGACTGCAACCCTGCCTACTGGTTTCAACTCTGAATTTTCATGGATTTGGTCCACTAATAAACTCAGTCAGATTGCTAGATATGAGAGCTGCTGCATCCAAAATGGGATGAATGCCAAGAATATAAACAAGAGTGCATCTCTCCCTTCATGAAACGAAACATTAAAATGTTAACTATTTTGACCTTAACAGGACAACTTATCCTGGGAAATACAACTCATAAAATCTGAAATAAACAAAATATTAAAATATTTTTGTGATTTTTTTTTACTTGGCTGCAAATAACATAAATAATAACATTAGAATATTTTTTACAACTCATTTTCCACTTCTGCCTGCTTAAGGGTTAAGCACACCCTCGACCTTGTTCTGGCATATGGCAGTAAAATTGAACATTCAATAGTCTTTCCACAGAATCCTATTTTATCTGACCACTGTTTAATAAATTTGGAATTGCTATTACTGGACTACACACCATTAAGCAGACATTGCAACACTACATGTCTATCTGTTAGTGCTGTAGCTAAATTTAAGGAAGGAATTACATCTGCATTTAATTCAATACCATGTCTCAATATAACAGAGGACTACGATGTTAACTTCAGAAGAATTACCTTTAATTTAGTTCTTAAAACAGTTCTGAAGACATATAGGAAGGTCCTTCCACAGCAGCGTAATACTCGTTATTAATAAAAGAAAATAAGATCAACCCATGGTTTCTTTTCAACACTGTATACTGTTATTCAGGCTGACAGAGAGTCACAGCTCTATTGAGCCATGTATTCCTAGATCCTTCAGTAGTAATAACTTTAGGGGGTTCTTTAATGATAAATTCTAATTATTAAAGACAAAATCCATCATATCCTGCCCTCAACTGGTACAGATTTATCTCCAAGAACCTTAGAATCAGCTGTAAAACCTGTTATATAAACAGTTTTTCCCCATTGCTCTTAACCAATAAACCTCACTAATTCTGTCATTTAGGCTAAACCATCAACCTGCCTCTTAGACCCCATCCCTACTAGGCAGCTGAAAGAGGTTTTACCCTTAGTCAGCACTTCTTTACAAGACATCATATCTGTCTTTATTACCAGGCTATGTACCACAGTCCAAGTAGCTATAATTAAACCTTTTCTTAAAAAGCTTTTGATCCAGGGGTTTCAGCCAAGTATACCTATATCTAATCCTTGAGAAAGCAGTCACCAATTAATTTTGGGATTTTCTAGATAGCAATAGTTTATATGAGGATTTTCAGTAAATATTTAAAGTGCATCATAGCACGGATTAGAAGGTCACAATTAGAATTGCATCAGACTTGTCATACAGGACTTGTTTCTGTACTTGTCTTGTTAGATCTCAGTGCTGCATTCAACGCCACTTACCTTCAGATCCTATTACAGAGACTGGAACATTTAATTGGCACTACCACCTTTACTGTGGATATTGTGTTATTGTGATATTGTGCCTGCTTCTCTCTCCCCCTCTCATCTCCTCTCTCTTTGCACAGGCTGTATCGTAGACAATCGCATGAAAGATCTTTCAAAAACACCAACTGTTTTTAAAGAGTGAATCCTGAAATGCGCCTGAATATAGGCCAGTCACAAACGTGGTGAGAATGGTTGCTACCACTCATTTTAATTAGTACGATTGTAAAATATTTGTTACATGTTGCAAGCTAGGCGCATTATAAGGCCTACAAATATACTACTGTAAATATAATTGCTTAAAATCATCTGGCTAAAGATGTCTCATGTTGGGCAATGTGCAATAAACAGACTAGCACCTTAGCACATGCACTTTACACAAACCTCAGTTCAAAAGAGCAATGTGCAATAACAAGGGCTGGGCACTATGGGTCAAATTGTTATCACAATAAAAAAAAATCATATCATTTGATATTGATAATTATCTGGATAAATGTCAAATCAGTACTTACTTTAAGTTTAAAGGCTAATATTTGCTTCTGAGTGAAAGTTGCAGAAACCAGTTTTAAACTATTCTTTATGGTCAGAACAAACACTTGATGCCAAACAGTGGATCACTTCACAAATCTGAGGTAGAACGTTCAAAACAATTATAAAATCTTTTTTTTAACAAAAAACATGAGTAAAATTTGGTAAAATCTTTTTTCAGTCCCTCTTCCTCAACAAAGTAGATATTTTAATTGAAAAATGAAGTGCTAATTTTGTTTGTGATTCAGATGAATCAAAATAAAATATTTATTGAATATTTGTTATATTGTTATTGATGAAAATTATATCGTAATAATTATCATTATTGTTTCATTACCCACTGTCACTTTCATCCATGTTGTTAACAACATCCTTTTTCTTCTTTGTTGTTTTCCCCTTGTGAAGTACTATACCATGTCAATGCTTCTCAGGTTCTTGTTGATGTATTGTAATGTGTTCAGTGATGTTTTTATGAAGCAACAATGCACTGTGCTCAAGACAAATTTCAAATTTGGGGAAAAATACAGATTAACATAAGCTAACCCAAGGTCCCTTTTTCTTATGCGGTTTCTGTGTTATGGGTAATATGCTGACTCTGATCTAATGAAAAAACCTTTGCATAGGATGTGTGTGCACATTAAGGATGTCCTGTCTCTAGGACAGAGCACAGAAGACACCATCTCACCAGGACTTTCCACAAAGCCGGGTGTGGTTGAGATGCTGTTATCAGCAATACGCACGCCAAGGCCAGAGCTAGAAAAGGTGGTCCAAAAGAAGTTGATCTCGGCATTTGACTCTGACCCTCTCCAATGAATCTATTTATGCTGAAAATAAACATGTTGGGAAAAGTTCAAACTTTTTCATCTGGCCAAGTCTAAGGTGTCAGACGACACCGGCTTGACCACATAAAACTTTTTTGCTGTTGTTTATCCTGAAGTGGAGGTTGGGTTGGAATCAGTTTTGTGCTAGGAGCTGATCATTTTTTCATGTGAGTGGACTCTATTTCATTAGCTGTGGTCAGAATCAGTAGGCAAGAGGCTTAAGGGGGCCCATGAACGTTACAGCCTACATAAACCTACAGATTTCACGGAAAATCCGACCCAATTTCTTCACATAGAAAGCAGCATAGTGGCTGTTTCAGATGGCAGAGAAAGCAGGCGGGTGGTTCATTTTTATGTGAGGCTGTCTCTTCTGACAGCCAGAAGAGACACAAGACAGCATTAAAAAAAAAATAAATTGCACTGTATGTCGGCATGTTTTCCATACACCAAAAATATCTGTGTACGAATGTATATGGGACAGTGTTGATGTGCCAGAGATAGAAAAATTATGTTAATGGGACATTCTGTCCCGTACTCAGCACATTTTAATGTGTAACACCCAATTCTAGTATTTTTTTTATTTTTCTTAAATGACTATATGTAGAGATTTAGCACCAGGGTTCCCATCATGCTAATGCCCCCACTGACAGCAGGGAGTTGTTGCCATGGAAAGTGTGCACAAAGAGCTTAGCGCAAGTTTTGTTGGCCCATCTTTCTTTCTTTCTTTTTTTTTTCTTTTTCTGTATCACGGTGGAAAGTTGTGCTGGAGCTATTAGCAGTTTGCTTTTTCACTCTATCCATGGATAGACATATAACAGCCGCTGGATCATTGTTGACATTGAAGGACGAGCCAAGATCAAGTTACAAGGAGCAGCCTGTCCCTTTTTGTAACCAGAATTCGTAAAGTTGGTCCCTATGGATAACGCTGCTGACATCTGTGTGTTTCAATGTATATCCACAAAGTACAATCATTGTTCCCACTCTTTTTTATTGGCAGCGTCCTCAAGACTTCAACACTGAATGTTAAAGTAAAAGGTAATGTATCTATTTCTGGTGGTGTACAGTGATGTGCTTAGCACCAAGGACACCAATGGGAACGTGTCTTTATGCTTCTGTCACGACTCATCAGTTTTAAATAGACTCATATTCAACAAGCACACAGGCAGAGAACTGCCTGTGATGGTTTCCTGTGATGGGTTTTTTGTTATTTGAGGAGGACAGTATTGACACTAAAACTAACAATAAAACACAGTATTTGTAAAGGATTTTTTAGACCATGTTGCTTTATTCTAAGACAGTAAAAGGGTAGATCAACTTTCATTTAGTGTAAGAGGAAACACTGGACTGCATTGATGGTACCAGTGGTACCAGGCGAGGCAAATTTAAAACCTTTTCAGAAAAGTAAGAGTTTTTATGTTGAGGACTAGTTAGATGCTTTGTCCTCCTCGTACATCAAGGAAATAACAGCATAATTAGCATAACAAACATAGGTCTAAGCAGAGACATGGACATTGCTGTAGTCTATAAGACTGGTAACCTCGCCGTGACTCTCATCTTGGTTCTAATAGATAGTAATGTAGAGATTGCTGAGTATGCATTTTTGCATATTTACATTCTATTAATATCCAGGTTTCAGTCTATCAGTGCAGGCATCTCTTTGACTACTTGCCATCCAGCCACTCGCTGTTATTTCTGTACAAAATGAGTTGCCTCAGTGGTTGAAAATAAACCCATTTGGGTTTCTGGCTCCTAGGACTCTACTGCATTTACCACTCTGCTGAGTTTGGTTCCCCCTTTTACCACCAGTAATGGAAGACTGAAATGGGCCATTTATCTTCAGTATTATGTATCATATTTTGTTTTACTGGTATAGAAATAATTTGACATTTAGATTTATACCACTTTCTTGTCTGCACACTAAAAATTAAGCCATCAGTAATTAGCGTTAGCATAGGGGGAAACTGCTATCCTGACTAAGCCCAAAAGTTAAAAGAAATCCACCTACCACCACCTCTAAAGCTTGCTAATTAACACGTTACATCTCGTTTGTTTAATCTATACAAAAATGTACTAAAATATAAAATAACAATAATTTGTGTTTTTACACAGAGTTAGCAGAAGACGGCTCTAAATACTATAATACCCATGAGCCTCTGCCACCAGTGATTTGAAGAAGCCACTCAGAGGCATGTATCGGAGCTGTGACAAATTCATAATGCTTCATTATTGCAATCTCGTACAAAACATGGCGCCATAGTCGCTAAATGTATCCAAAGTTTAGACGGTTTGATCTTTGATCTTGGATTTTTCTTACTATAATGCATGTACACAGCATTCTTTTAATCAAAGAACCAGATATATTCTAACACAGTTTTTCATCTTTTCCACCCCCACCCCCATGCAATATTCCTCCATGTGCACTTTACTTTAAGAAACAAACTGTCTTGTTTAATGGAACTAGCACAAGATCTGCACAGCAATCTCATGGCTGACAACGGTTCTTTTCATTGGATTTTATCTGTTGGTTTAACATGTCTCTTTTCAGTGACTTGCCCCATTAGAGTGCGATGATTCAACTCTAAGATAAGGCAAGACAAGGGTCAAATTCTTTAAACCTGTGCAATCATTTTTAAAAATGATTCTGCAAAGCTGAAACTGTAAAATGTTGCAGAAAAGGGCGGGTGACCTTTATTTCTGCCTGTATTTCAAACTTCTACTCCGCCTCAGGATTTAAAAGTTGATTTAATAGACAGAAAGAATGACTGCAAACAGATATTACAAGTAGAGCGAGTAAGTACTTTCACACACACAACGAATAATAGTCTTGTAAAGACTTGCGATCCACGGTGATACCCATTCAACGCAGGTCAGCCTGCAGTAGATATGATGGGATTAGCTTCAGTAGCTTATCTTGCCATGAAAATGTAATTCTAAAGTAAACTCTTACACATGATACAATAGCCTTCCATTTATTCACTGCACGTAGAGATACAAAGTGTGGGTGTGCTTTACTGTAGTGAGCAGCAGATGATATCCTTTAAATACACATTATATTACAGAACCCTTCTGCACTAGCAGGCATTCAATCCAGAGAGCTCAAGGATATGAAGCTAGGATGTAATATGATTAGGGAAGGATGTAATACAATGTGATTTAATTTGATAGTGTGGGTTCCAGCCAGAGAGAGGAGACAGAGAGAGGAATAGGAAAGGTCTATTCTTTTCTGTGGCATGATGGGATCAGGTTTTTCTATTAACGCTACAGTGATGACAGCTTTACAATGCCATCTGTTGGCGCTCAAACTCAACTGAAGGCTGGAGATAAGAGCTTCTGCCTGCTTCCTACTGCTCCACCGCTGCCTGGATCTCTCTCACGCTCTCTCTTTCTCTCTGATTTGAAAGAGGATTTGTAGAAAAAAGATAAGAAGACAAGAGAGCACACCCTCTTTGATTTTCTCTCCCTCTCATTCTTGGTGTCTCTTTCACTCTCTCTGTCTCTCTCTCTCTCTCTCTCTGCATGCCCCCCTTCCTCATTCTTCACTCTTAAGATTCTTATATTCTCCTACAATCTTAAACTCTTTTATTCAATCAGCAACCTGCTGCTGTACCCTCTGCTCTAAGTCCTTTACTTTCATATTCTCTGGTCCTGGTTTCTGATCCTTCACTGGACTGGAAGACAGGAGATAAGAGGGCCAGCTTGTTTCCTGCTGCTAGATCCCAGATCATTCACTTCACTGCATTTCTCTCCCGCTTGCTCTTGTTTGCTTTCCTATACAACATTGGCATAGAAACTGAAAATAAGACAAAGACAAAGGTACCTCCCGACCCCTGGGGTGTCCACCAAAAATATGTTGAGAAAGATTTTACAGAGGTGATTTAAAACATATAGATGAAAAAGTTCACTCTTTGCCTTGGAAATAGTATTTTGACAAAACTATCCCGAGTCACGGTCCATTTACTAGCTTTTTCCAGAGCTTTCATACAGCCTTTGTCAGTGGAGTTTGCTCAGTTGTCATGGAGATGGATCTGGTGATATGCAAGCTCAATAGTATTTTCACCGCTTTAGGACAGTCCTCCATTTTATCTTACATTAAAGAATGAAAGTTTATTCTCAAGTGGTTTTCAACCACTATTTTCAAGGATAAATTAGCAACTCCCTCTGGATGACTGGAAATGTTTAATGACCTTGCAAACTGTTGTGATTTTATGTTTGTGTTTCTTTCTCTGTGCTGGAGTTCTTTGAACTTGACAGCTTTATCCAGTTTTTTATTAAATTTGTAACAAACTTTAATCATGTCTTGTCATCATGTCTTGTCATTATATTCATTATACACATAATAAAGATGCTATTTATAATGGTTAAGCAAAGCCTATAGTTTTTTTTAATTATATTCCAATCAAATCTGATGTTCATATCCTAAATTTTGCTCATGAATCGTGGTTACTGATGATGACTCTCCATCGTTTTGTACGCCGTATACGTCAGCTGGTTAATTTGCCTAATCTTCGCAGGTTTAAAAGACCCGGGTACTTTTGGTGGAAACGCAGCTTTTGTACACAACATGCTTTTATGGGCATTTGTGGTGTCATTGTACAGTTCCTGAGATTTCACCAGTAGAAAATTTGTAACCAAAAATGTAATGCTTAACCAGCGTCCTCTATGATGAGGATATGACACAACATTTAAAGGATAATTCTGGTTTATTACAACTTCATTTCTTCATTTGTAAGCTGATATCTGCTCTAAAGAAATCCATTGGCAGTCAGGCGTTCAGACAGTGTATAAAAACAAACCCTTAGGTTAGACAAATCTTTTTGAAAGGGAAAACAAAGGCAAACTTATTACCCACACTGTCCGATGAAAACATCATCGACAGAAAAAGACCAACTTCCATCTTCCATGTTAAACGTTTTTTATGCAGACACCGACACCAAAACTGCTGGTTTTACTACCTACATATGTAAGTATGTTTTTACCTATCCAGAGGTGTGGTGATATTGACGTTACCACCAAGTATGACAAGGTGGGCTCCAGAACATATATCTGATGCAGCAGCTACCAGGAGTGGATGTGTGCACTAGCCTGTTAACTCAAACTAACTTCAGCACAAACCTTCTCCCTTCCTATCCAGCCGGACATATGAGACGCCACTACTCCAAAGTAAGTCCTTAACCAATTGTAAGAATACTTGTATACCTTACACTATCGGTTTTATCAAATACAGTGGTTTAGATACTCTGGCTAAACTGTTGCCTTGTTTACATACTGTCTGACTATCTGATTGCTCAAGTTCTTTGTTGTCCCACTGGACTTCATTGAAGCAATGTCGCTGTGTTGGTGGATCTCAATAGTTATTTTGGTGACACTCTTATCCAGCAACGTAACATAATTGTGACTGGCCACAGTGCAGATATTTTTCATGTGCCCCTCTCCTGAAAAAGCATGTTCGTGTACACAGGGGCAGACAGACACACAACCTCCACGCAATTGCAAACCTGCAGCCGTTGATTAGCACGTTGGACAGCAGCCAAAGTGCCAAACGCAAATTTTACAGCCTGCCCTCCACTCAAACCTGCTGTCTCTGTAACAAATCAACAGCAGCTGACACAGTATGGCAATAACCACAGAATAAACAGTAGTCAGGAAAAGCACAGCAGCTCATAATGCCAACATATATGAATGAATGGACGATGGGATCTGATCACGATCCACGTGACAACTGTTAAAACTGATAGAAACAATGGCCCAAACTTTGGGAATTAGTTCCAATTTGCACCCAACATCGACATATTACAGTTACAGTACTGAGTTTACTTTTTCAAAACTCTTCACGCCGTTGTTTGTACCAACACGTAGCTTGCACAACAGTTAAATTCACGTCCAAAATGCACCAAAACTACCATACCAACACTGCATACTTTTCAAATAATTTTACAAAAACTCCAGCAATAGTTCTCTCTAGCAGCAACACTTTGTCACTGATAACACAATTACCTTAAAGACACTAACAGGTAGCGTTACAGTAGATGTATCATTTTATGGGAATCTTTGAAGCAGTAAATAATTTTGTGTTTGTTATGTTTTTGGTTGTGTGTGTATACATTCAACTGTCAGTCTCACAATTGAAGCTTCACAGTGAAACAAGGATCATGCCATTTTGGCTATATGAGGGTGCTCAACATCTATTTTTACATAGAACTACCAGTTTTCTCCTAATTAGTTCATATACAGTCTATTACAATACACATTACAACGTTTAATGCTGTAAATAAACATGTAAAAAGAATAAAACTTTCAACAAATGTTTTTAAAGTGCGTAAATAAATCCGAAATTGTAACCCTAACCCTGGGTCATCAGTGCGCATGTGTAGGTGTAGTGTGTGTGTGTGTGTGTGTGTAGTGGCAGAAGGGTAACAGATGGAGCTCCAGCCTCACTGGTGTTGCGTGGTGTGGTCCGTACCTCCTGGGACTTTCAGATAATTTATTGATGAACCACAAGAATATTTTATCGTTTTTTTTAAAATAGCTGGCTACTTGAAATAGACCCATGAGGAACCGCGACGTGCATGCAATTGTTGGCAGCACGGCATGTACGGCATGTACGGCATGTACGGCATGTACGCAAAACTCTGCACAAGACCTGTGAATGGCAGGCGACAGAGAGAGAGAGAGAGAGAGAGAGAGAGAGAAAAGGGTCTTCAAAAAGCGTCTGCGGCAGCAGTCTGCAGCTTCTCAAGATTAAAGCGGAGCTGCTGTGTGTTTTAGCTCTTTTGCCAATCAAAAAGTCATCCTTGCCAGTGTGTTTTGGCCATGTCCACGTAGATAAAAACATTGTGTGTGACGGGCTTCCAGCTCCATGACTCTCTAAAAGAATGTCCCCTGTGGGGGTTAGTCATTGGGTCCTAAAGAAGAAATACAAGAATTACCATTGCTAATATGCAGGTATGCCTCTTCAGAATACATATTTTACCTTGTTGGTTCACTGGAGGATTCTGACAATTGATGCCACCGTTGAGTGGGCCACGTTTGGCTGCTCTCTGAGACCAGTCTCTTTCAATGATAGCCCATGGTTGATTACCTGGTTACCACAGTAGCCCTAATGTCATCAGAGACTACAGCTCTCGGTCATCTCTGCTGCTGTCTTACACCACCATGCATGCAGAACCCTCTTCCTCCCTGTACCACTCTTTCTCCTCCGTCTCTTGCAGGCTCCATTTTGAAGTGGTGTAACAAAACATTCCAAAGATGTCTCCTTTTATAGGTGGTAATGAGATCACTAGGTGAAAAGACCAGGGTAGAGCTCTAACTGAGATGGGAATGACCTGTCACTGGTATCAGTTACATAATATCAATCAATACTATTTCACTACTTGTCTCCATTACCATCTTTTTGAGGATTTTGAATATATTTCAGTGCGGTTTGTAATTTGGCAAATCACTGTCCATTTGAATGTATGTATGGTTTTGAAGTTAAAGTTAACAGTTTTGAAAAGACTGTGTAAGCATTTGCAAAATTGGCTGTGGATACACGTGGGTTTTCTGGTGGTTGACTTTCAGTGAATTTTGAAAGCTGTGGTCTTTGAATGTCTCTTGTGTTAAATCATTGTATTTTGTATTAGAGCCAGGCAAGAGTCAGTCTCAGTTTGGTACTCATACACTTCTCTTGTGCACACCATGTAAAGAGTTTTGAAAAAGTGATCTGAGTAGTAAAATATGCTTGTTAGCAAATGTTAAAAAACTGTAGTCGCTAAAATTGAACAATAACATTGTTTGCAAGAAATTTAACCATCCAGCAGACACAGAGCAGTGTTTTTGAAGTTGAGTTTCTGTCCACCTGATGAATGTCCAATGTTCACTCTCCTGTACCTCTCTACCGACTACTGAGGGAAATATCTGGCTCTTTAGCTGCCAAACCAACTAGTCACGGACTTTGTCTGCTGTTTGGAGCTGAGCGGGTAACTGCTGTAGCGGTCGTCTTATGTGCATGTGTTCACTCGCACAGACTTCACTCAGTTAAAAACTAGAAATGACATCACAAGACGCGGTGGATATTTAACAAGCACGGACCAGGTAACCTGAAAGCAGCATTGCAAAGTGACAGGGTCCAGATGTTGGTTTCGGTTGTTTGGTAGACTGCGGCATTCACAAGCAAGCAGCTCACCTGCTGCTGTGATAACGGGTCGCGGGTGGAAAAATACAGGGAAAAGATGACAGCGTTGTCTGCCGAAGTCTCCCTCCACTGCTTGTATGGTGGCTGATTTGCAGGGTAATCAACATCCCAACCCTCCTGTAACCCATGGTTTCACTGTATGTGTATTCAGAGCCAGTGAGCACCATACTTTCAAAATATATATATATATTTTTTTGAAAATGCGTAAACGTGCGATAAAATAATAAAATAAAATAAAATAAAATAAAATAATAAATAACAGTATGTGCCAGTATGAGTTTAATGGCTACTTGCTCGAATTATTTCCTCTGTGGTGCATTTGGGAGGGAAGGGGTAAAGCATTGTTTTTCTGATTACTTTAAACTAAAATTCCTCACAGTTTAGTTTTCAAATTGTAATAAGAAGCAGCTGCAGTTTAAGTGATAGAGCAGATTAGCCATTAATCGTGGGGTTGGTGGTTCGAATGCCTGGCTCGTCTTGCCCATGCGTCCTTGGACACTGATCAAATTACTCCCGAAGTGTACGTGTGTGAGAAATTATAATGTCATTCTGTCTCAAAGATCCCCAAATCATCTGCTACAGTTCTGAACCAGTGCCCATATTTTTTGGATTACTCGAGAAATGATTAATGAGGACACTGATTGATGACTTTATCAAAAACAACTCAGGCATACATTAGGAGAGAAATAATTTTAATGTGCAATTACATGCAAAAGCAACTATAAACAAAATCTCTGTTTTTTCCCTGGGGGAGGAGGGGGGGGGGCAGAAAGATTAAGAGACCAGTGAATATTAACCAGATTTTGGTTTTGAAAATGGACAATTGGACAACTCTAAAAACAAATAAATAGCCATGCAAATTGAGTACCTGAAGTGACGCAGAACTGGCTGTTTTCTGCCAAGGAGGAACACACATAGCGTCCACTTGCAGGCTGGCGGGCGATCTCTGGGCAAGGTAACAAACAATCACACTCCACTGCAGTGCTGCCAGCAATCACTAATCAGCCTCTGCCTGCACTCACTCTCTAGACCACAGTGGAAGGTGGTGACGTCCCCCCGTGGTGTTCTGAATTGCTCCGCTGCTGAGCGCGGCCCCGAGCACTGCCACTGCTGGAATTCAGCAGCTTTGGCTTTTAATTTGAACATTTGGTTTTGTGCGGACAAGCCCAGAGGAGTGACTGATGAGTGTGAGCAGGATAGGAGATGTGGATGAATGGACTCCACTTCCCCACCTGAACTGTGTCTCACTGTCTTTGTGTTTGGACCTGAGAATCAGTCAAACATACAGATTTCAGGAAGAACGTCTCCCCATCTCCATCACTTGATTAAGTGAACAGCTTACATATTCCTCCTCTTACAGATGAAACAGGGAGCTTCTTAAAATTGCCAGTGATTCAGGGAAGGCCATCGCATTGTGGAACCATCACAACCTCCTTGTGACAACAGATAAAAACCTCCAACCTGCCTCTACAACTTCTACTCTAAAAAAGGCCGGCGTTTGGCCTGTTCTCAAGTTCAGCTGGTTTGGACATCTTAAATTTCGCAATACTAGGCAGGCGTAGGCCTATACCACACGGTTGGCCTCAGATTGGCCAGGTTTGCTTGTATGTGGTCTCACACTACTGGGTTGGGGGGGGCTAAACTGTTTGGGCCATATGTTTTCTTCCTCATTTTGTTCCCCAGTCTCTTATTTCAAAGTAACCATTTAATTTACATGTAACATCTGTTAAACTGCGCCAACCAACATTTTAGCGCTGATGTACCAAGTTTAATGTGAATACTGTCTGTGCCATCTGCAAGGAGAAAGTTGCCTGTCTTTAGAAATACAGTCTCACTAAACATGCAGAGCAGTATGCCAGGTATGAGGTAGAGGAAAAGATGAGCTGCTGAGCTGTGTAAGCAGCAAAAAAAAAAATAAGTTTTTACTGCTAAGTAAGAAAGCAACCCACCTAGGAGTGAACAACATGGCCAGTGGCCCACTGGCAATTTAAGAACTTTGCTCTCTCCGGACAAATGTCAACACTGAATACAGACACTTAAATAAATAAAATGAGTCGGAAAAACAACAAATGAGCATGCCTCCAGACAGAACACAAGGCCTCATTGAATGAATTGACTATAAAACTGATGGCCTTCACAGTCACCAGAGCTCAACCCAAGTGCAAACATATGGAAGATTTTGAAGCGACGTGTTAGACAGCGGTTTCTACCTCCATCAGCAAAACCTCAAATGAGGGAATAACTCTTTGCAGAATGCTGTTCATCCCTTCTGTAGAGCTGAAGCTTTCCTGAAGCCTTAGCCCAAATGGTTTTATATTTTATTCGTCACCCATCTGAATCTTATCATCTGCAGATTGCAATTAAACCCGCATTAAGTGACTTTGCAGAAAAAACAAGATGTAAACACAGCGTTGACACATTACCACCACATTGCTTTGGTTAACATGTAAGCAGTAGTAGCAGTTGACTAATTACACATCCAGCATCCACAAGGAGCAACATAAGCATTCATTTGGAGCTGTGTTTCAGCTAACCTGATGAATTTAAGTCCAATATTCAAAGTCCTTTTAACTCTGTTTGGATCTCCACCAACTCCTCAGTGAAATATGTGCCTCTTAAGCTCCTATATGCTCTATGTTCACCAGTTAGTAGCTAATGTTATAAAAAAAAAAAGCTGCTGCTAGAATCGAGGTTAATCACAGCAGTTAAAGTTACAGGTCATAAAACCAAAATAATGAGCTAAAAGATGTTAAAACACTCCCTGGAAAATACACGTAGTGTGATCCATTGTTTATCTTAAAACATTAAGGAGGGCAGCTTTAATGTGTCAAAAGAATCCTTTAGATTTAAATAATCAGATGATCTTTCCTCTAGTGCCCGGTTCACTCAACTTTACATTCTTATCACAATTGCAATATTTATTTATTTTTATTTTTTTAGTTAAAGTCTTGTTCTCACAGACTTCAAAACACAAGAATAATCTACCTATCACAGTCAGAACATCCACTTTTGGAACACCACAAGCTGTAATACATATTTCAGGTAAAAACACAAGAACAGAGTCTGAACTTTAATAACATTCGAAATGAACTTTAATCAAAAACACAGCTCGCAAATCCTGGATGTTCTTTGCACATTGTAACAGACCAGAAAGGATTTCTGAAACATGTCGCTCTTTGAACTTTACCCCACCACTATTTCCCAAAAGACAAAATTCAACCCTCAGAAACATGTCTATCTTGAAAAGAAAGATCTGAAGATGACAGTGTTTTTTTCATTCAGAAATCTTCAATAACTTTACCAGAGATGGCTTTGCTTATTTAACAGAAGGTAGCTCACACTGGAGACATATTGATTGCAGTCAGAGAGACAGAAACATTGTATTCCTGAAATAATGAATAACTTTCAGAGAGCTGTTTTCCATTATAGATACATTATTTCACTTCCAAAGAATAAATAACAATATGACATTCATTGTGTTATTTTCTTTATGCCATTGTCGTTGTATCCATCAATTCTGCTGCTCAAAGAAAACACAGACACTTCATCTAATAGATCTGGATGCATGGATCGTGGATGTAGGGGCAGACATTTGAGGGATTAAAGACATAGTTGAAAGCAGAGAGGTATCAGAAGAACTTGGTGCGCGTGTGTGCGTGCGTGCGTGTGTGATAGAAGCTATCCACTCCGTACAGGAAAGGAGTTAGAGAAGAAGAAGGAAAACGGCGGAGCGAGAGGATGTATGAAAGAACACACAGGAGGATTTGGTGTTTTGGTCAACTTGCCCATTAAGTGCTCACTTAACACTAACATTTCACCATGCACTAGAACACTATGGCTACATGCTAACACTTCAGCGCACACTGCAAGGTCCGGTTATGTTGTGTTGTTGTGTTTTTCACCTCTTTCGCCAGCAAGTCACCTCGCAGCCTTTGGCTTTTCACAGCTCAATGTTGTGATTCCATCAGTTTGGAAATCACAGAAAAATATTCCCTCCAGTACACGTCTGAGGTTACAAAGCAGGTAAGGGCATGGACTGTACACGGCAGAGGGACAAGAACAAGGACAAAGTGGGAGACACAGGGAGAGAACAGGAAAGAGGAAAGCGTGACCTTTTATAAAGATGTCTCACAAAAATCTATAGGAAAATCTCTGCTCAGACACAAAACATACCGTACACACAAAGGTGTGTGCAGTATAAATACACAGTGACAAGATTAAGGACCAGAGCTGGGAATGTTACTTACAAAGAACTTGCATATAATGAAGCATAGCGTTAGTTCAGGCAGGCAACAAAATCAAGCTCAGCTCACAGTCCCAGCTCATCAGCTCATAGCATCCAAAGACTGCCCACATCAGCTGATGGCTCACCTGATTCTCCTTTTAGCGTCCATTAGCAAATCCCATACAAAACTGAAATTTATTATCCAACTTACTAACATTGTCACACTACATATTATCTAAAGTGGATTAGATTTAAATACATTTACTCTCTTTTGTTTGTTTTGTTAAAGCTACAGTGCGGAATGTTTGTCTCCCTCTTCTGACAGTGAGAATAATTACACAATAAGTGCATGTGATGTATAGGCTCAGTCATTCTGAATTGCTGCTGTCCCTATGGTCTGCTCTGGCAAACCAATAGTTTCTGGTTCTCATAAAACGCACTGCCTGTGTACCAGCGTGGGAACGTAAAATTGATGAGCATTGTGTGAACTGGTATGGCAAGGGCTTGAATGTAAAGGACATTAATTTATATGTATAAGTCCTGCACTCCCGCTTTAAAGAGATTTTTTGGGAAATATGCTTTTTCACATTTTATCAATACTCCCAACAGCTCACAAATTAACATGTTATGTTTAATTTGAACATGAACAATAAAAAACAAGAATTTGTTGTTGTTTGAGTGAGTTACTTACTGGTAAAATGTTGGCTTTGTCTACTTTACCCTGTTTCAGATCTTAGCTAACCTAACCTAGAAATTTGATGATGCGCTTGTTTAAACAGTAAAATGAGAACATTCGTTGATGTACTGACAATTTTCTATACTTAGGTTTGTCCATTTATATGGCCAGAGGGAGGATTGTAAGGGCAGAAAATTGTATTCTTTTTACACTTATTATCCATTTATGCAAGTACTTATAATAGTGCTATTTTTCTTTTATTATTATTATGTCTTATACATTGTTTAACCTTCAACATGTTCCTTTTATTATTATTCTTATTATTATTCTTATTCTTCTAGTCTGTCCACAGGTGTGTAGGGTTTAAGTCAAGGATGTGGAGTTGTTTTCTGTTCCTCTACCTGTTTTGTCTGGGACCAGGCACAGCAGGCAGAGGATCCTTTTTGTTACCCAAAACATAGATACTCAGACTGTGTAAATGACTATGCATCACTTTGTTCTGGGCCAGACGTTACTGACTGTCTTAGAAGACAGAACCTCTGGTCCAGCTGATTCTGTTGTAGTACTTCTCTGTTTATTCTCTTTTGTTAAATAAATTCTTCAAAGACAACGGTTGGTTTGTAACTCCATTATTTGCCTAATCTCTCACCAGGAATCTAAATTTCCACGACACAGCTATTTAATGCACACACTTGAGAATGACACTCTAGTCATGAAGCAAATAACGCAGAAATAATCTCTGGCTCCTCTAGGCTGCATGTCGAAGTGTCCTTGAGCAAGATACTGAAACCTGAATTGCCCCCGATGGCTGTTCTATCGGTGAATGTGTGTGAATGTTAGTTTCTGTTTGAGCACTTAGGCTCAGTGTACGAATATGCGTAAATGGGTGAATGCAATGTAGTGTAAAAGCTCTTTGAGTGGTTGCAAAGACTAGAAAGGTGCTATACAAATAAAGAGCATTTACAAATCTTCCTTTAAATTCAGTGACATCAAATTTCTCCCATTTTTATAAAAAAAATTTAAGATCAAAAATAATTAAGAGAAAATTCATCCTAACCCTAATGAACAAGACAAGTCTACAGCTGGCGCCTCTGTGAAGCTTAGGCACACCTGTGCTTTGGGCAAAATGCTAACTTAAGGTTTACAATGACAACCCTAACATGTTGAGGCTGACCAGGTAGGTAACCCTAACATATACCATGTTTAGTCAGCTAAATACTTGCTAGTCAAGTGTAGCAGTCGGCTAAACACTTGCTAATTAGCACTAATCACAAAGCCCAGCTGAGCCTGATGGGAATGCCCAAACTCAATTTAATGGCGATGCATCAAATAATTGTTGAAATACTTATGTGTGGTGGTACCCGCCACAGACCAGTATTGGTCAACATCAGAGTTTGGCTGAAGAGTCACATAGTTTTGAAACAATTCTAGTTACTACTACCATACTACTGATATTGAGAAGAATTGATAAAGCTAAATAAATACACTTATGTAATTGTAGTATCATTATTTCATAGGTTAAATAAAAAAATGTATTTTTTGTACTACACATTACTGGAACGGAAATAGTGAGTGTTATCGTAATGCAGTTCTAGGCAGTTGTGCAAGTCAGAGTAAAACAAAGAGGATAAAAGAGAGTATAAAAGAAAGAGCAGAAAGAACGAGACAAAATAATAATGAGGAAAAGGAAATGCTTGCCATGAAGCTGCTCCTCCACCCAGACTTCTTCTATATGAGTCACTGTCAAGCTGCGTCTGCCCACCACTGATGGAAAATCCTGTTTGATGAAGCGCTAGTGCCTCACTAATCCAAGGCCTTTGGCAATGGAGGTCAGTGGAATCAAACTGGTATAAAAAGAGAAACAAAGGCAGCTTTTCTTCAGCGTAGTCAATAACCTGAAACTCCATTTGACCTCCTACTTAGCTGATATCCTGGAAAGAAAGCCCTTCATTAATTTTTAGAATATTACTAATGCAAAGCTGAGTAGAAACTTTTGTTCTGGTGGTATTACCAGTGAAAGGAGGGTGGCTGCAGATAAAGTCTAACAACAGTCTTAAAAGGAAAGTTCTTATTTTGGAGTTACTCACTAGTAGCAATGTTGATGCAGGGATATTAGCTAAATCTGACATTTTCCAGCCAGCTGGTGGATTTTGATTTTTGTTATGTTTCCATTTCTGTCTTACCTTAAGATGTTTCTAAATAAAAACAACTATACAGTATGTCTGCAAGCAAGGCAGAGGCATGAGATGTACTGTGAACATCATATATTTTATCATTCTTAAATTAAGTTTTAATATACTGAACAAAATTCTAAACGCAACACTTGTTTTTACCCCCAATCGTCATGAGCTGAACTCAAAGATCTAAGACTTTCTCTATGTACACAAAAGGCCTATTTCTCTCAAATATTGTTCACAAATCTGTCAATCTATGTTAGTGAGCTCTTCTCCTTTGCTGAGACAATCCATCCACCTCACAGGTGTGGCATTTTAGGCTGGCCACAATAATAGGCCACTCGAAAATGTGCAGCTTCACAGTATTGGGGGATCCGTGGGAAATCAGTCAGTGTCTGGTGTGACTACAATTTGCCTCACGTAGCGCAACACATCCTTTGCATGGAGTTTATCAGGTTGATGATTGTGGCCTGTGGAATGTTGGTCCACTCCTCTTCAATGGCTGTGTAAAATTGGAGTGAGGTCAAGACACAAGCATGCAGGTGAGCTTCCCTGAGAGGGTTCCTGACAGTTTGTGCAGGAATTCTTTGGTTAAACAAACTCGATTGTTGGTCGGTTGGTTTCAGACGATCTTGGAGGTGAAGATGCTGAATGTGGAGCTTGGATGTACTGCCAAATTCTCTGAAACACCTTTGGAGATGGCCTATAGTAGAGAAATGAACATTCAATTCACGGACAACTGCTCTGGCGGACATTCCTGCAGTCAGCATGCCAATTGCACGCTTGGTAGCATTGTGCTGTGTGATGGAACTGCACATTTTGGAGTGGCCTTTTATTATGACCAGCCCAAGGCACACCTGTGCAATACCGATCAGCATCTTCACCTTCACCTGTGCGTTGGATGGATTATCTCGGCAAAGGAGAAGTAGATCTTTAAGTTCAGCTCATGTTGAATAGGAGCAAAAACAAGTGATGCATTTGTAATTTTGTTCAGTGTATGAAGCATTGGAACAGTAGTACCATTTCTATATTAGCTATGTTCACTATGTAATGTAACCACCCCTAAGGTTGTACTGCACGGTCCGAACTCAAACTCAAGACCTCAGACAGACAAGCTAACCAGGATGCTAAAACCCATGGACAATAGCATCTGTCACTAGCATGTCTCCTAAGGCGCCAGGGACTGTGGTTTACTCACTGTAAAGCCTTGTTGGCTACCTTTATAGTAGCACATTTGATTTTAAATGGCTGAAATTACTGAGCTGGGTGTGCATCGCCAGACTAATTTGTTAATCTGGAACCTTTTTTGATTTTCAAGAGGTAAAGTTAAGGGGCACAGACCAAAATGCCTCGGGACACAGCTGGATGTACGTACAACCAATCTTTCTGCATGGGAGGGGGGGCCAGACATGTACACTCACAGTTTTCCAAACACAGAAGTCTGATTGGCTCCAATCAGTCCACTGTTTTGGAACAGAGGGCTCAGAAACAAGAAACATGCTGTTATTTTGGATAGTTCAAGTTCACTGTGCTATTTATACATTATTTTGTCATTTTTTTGTCATTTTACTTTAACACTCCTTTCATACATTATGACCATATTTTGACTTACTGTTGTACAGTATTATCTCCACCTAGTCTAATGATGGAAATTCTGTTACTTAAGTCAATTCTTGAGACAAGTATTTCACAGAGTGAAATGATCTCAATGTGAGACTGACCAGTGGGAATGTGAATCTGATGATGCATGATTGTTGTCTCTCCCATGACTGCACTATAACAAGTACTGCTAAGTGACATTTTTGAGCCAATAGCTTTAACTCCAGCTGGGCAGGAAACCCTTTAAGGGAAGTGTCTCATCCTTCAGATCAATAGTCATTTCTCTGAGCTTATGTCCCCACGGATCAGTCAAAATAATGTCCTGTTTGTCCATATGAAACACACACCACAGGATATGTTAGTGTCTTATAAAGAACGTGTAGTTCTGTGTGTTGTGATTGAGTGATAAGATGGTGTGTTTCTCCTCTGTGGGGTCATAAAGCTAACAGCCATAACCAGCATCATAAAGACTGATCAAAGGAAGTCAGACTTCTTCCCTGTGGCTCGTGCACACACACACACACACACACACACACACACACGCTAACATGAAAATACACATATTTGCCTCACACACTGCAGATCAATCCATCACAGTAGTGCCACATTGTACTGCGTGGACAGCATGCAGCAGGTAGAAACTGCCACTCTAATCGTCTCTTTCTCTGTAACAATTGGAGAAATTACTACTGGAGGAGCATTTTTAAGATAATAATAATATAATCAAATAAAATAGCATCCCTTGTAAAAGTCAGGATCAATACAAAAGTATTTATGATTTTAAGCCTTGATAGCATGAAGGGCAACAAATGAGGGCTGATCTGGTGTCAAGTTAAGTTACAAGTGACTTTGGCATTAAATGTTGTTTAGACTGATAACTTACAGGTGTGAATAATATTCAACAAATCTAGAATCTGATCAAAATGGTGGATGACACCATACTTCCATTTTCTATTTTTAAAAAACACTGTCTCTTTTTTTTCTTTTCTGTCACAGACACTGTTTCTCTATTTCCCCCCACTCTTTCCTCACTTTTTTAGTTTTCAGGAAACTTTTTGACATTAAATAAATATTGGTCCACCTGTCTGCACTAGCATTCTAAATATTCAAAAATGTGCTACAAAATATGGATAATACTGGTGCAGGCACCAAACTGAAAACTGAAACTTCTACATAGTTGCTACTTAAGAAATAATTTTAATTATCTTTCTGTTCAGTTAAATATGAGTGTGAATTAATACGGAATTTCTATTACACTATAAAATATGTAATGCAATAGTAAATCTCCAGAGTACTATGCTAATTAAACTGTATATCAAAAACCACAATTAGAAAAACTTGACAGCTTATTACCCTTGATTAACATTTTACATGATGAACATGTGATGTAGTCTAAGCTGAAAATGAAGTCAAAATTGCCAGTGCTGTTTTTTTTACATAGCATTAAATGACCTGGTGGCAGGAGCTCTGCCCGCAACTAAACTTTCTCACCACTTGACCAACAGTGGTTTTCCACCAACAGCTACAATCTGAGTCCGTCTGCAAGATGTCACTGAAACACAGACAAAGGAAATAAAAACAGTTGTGTTTTCTGTGCTGTCACTGTGGTCTCATTATAACAAGTAGCTGCCATTGACTCTTTGGAGACATTCTGTTTTTTACTCGCACAAAACACTGCAGGTAAATCATCTCCCAGGAGGCTATGTAATGGCTTTGGATAGAATGTGTCCACCAAATGGCAGATGTGTAGGTGGTGACCTGCCTTATCTCTGTCTTGCAAAAATTATTTTGCAAGAGTTGGAGACTATGAAAGGTGGGTATTTTTAGTTTAGTTTTGTTTATTGTAGTTTGTTGGCTACCTTCACCTGAAATTTTAAGCATTCTGAGGAGAACATCGGGAGTGCTCAGGCAATAAAAAGTTCCCCATGACTCTGCAGATTTGTGTTTTCCAGAGGTGAAGAGAATGGCAGTGAGAGATGGACACACAGGAGCTCATACAGGGAGGGAGTGATTGGCGTGAAAGCCTCTTAAAGGATTCTGAAAGAATGAGATGCAGATGACAACTGAGAGATGGAAACTCTGCAGGCCAACAACAATACACAGAGGCACATGCAAACACACACACACACACAGAAATCTCATCTCTCTCACCTTCACGCTGACTTAAACCTCAGTAGCTAATGAAGATGGAAGCTGCTTCTTCAGATTTACTGTTCAATTTGAAGAGTGTGTGTGTGTGTGTGTGTGTGGCTGGGTGTTCATTATTGTGTGCTTGAGTGCGGGTTTCTGTTTTAAGCTGAACAGATCTATGAGAAAATGTTTTTTTCCCACCTTACCATACCAGCTTCTCTGCTTCAGTAAGTACAGCAACAACGTCTTCTCCAAACAGAGATCTTTCTTTCTAAACCCAGTCTCTAAAGCATTATGTTCATTTCTCTATCAAAGCATATCTGGGACTATGTTCAAACTGGTAATTTCACAATAGCATTATCATTTTCCACATATGTGTTACTTGAGTAAAAATGAAAATTTTAAATGAATTTTAATTTTCACATACTTGCATGGGCATTCTATGGCCATAGTTAAATGGAAATAAAAACGCTGTTTGACATTTAATTTTCGTCATACCTCACTGTACAGTGGACATTATACAAATGTTAATTTAAATTTGAGAATGAAAATGCAATGTAAACAATGTACCTGATTGTCCATTAATGTAAAAAATACTGAAGTCAAAATGAAACGGAAAATGCAATTTTCTAATGATTTAAAATTCAAATTAAAACTGCGTTTGACATTTACTTTTCAAAGACTTAACCTGCTCTACAGTGGACAGTATTCAAATGCAATAAGCAAACTTTTAGAGTCAATCAGTCAGTCCTCTCATCAAGGCAGGTCTTCAGTCAGGACTTCTAACTATCGCGGCCTGCTTTCTCAACAAGGACCAGCAAAGCTACAAAGAAGGATTCTCTTCAATGCAGCTAATACTGAGGGAATCAAAAGAAATAAGTTAATGTTAATTTTCATTATGTTAAGTCCCTTCTGCTATGTGTGTCTTTTGCTGCAGTATGTAAATTTACCTGATAGATCCATGGCACACGTGAAAACAAATGGCCAATGTCCTGGCAACATTGTGTAACCTTAATAAGCATCAAGCCACTAACTTGCTCAGTGTGTGTAAAGGCCTAGAGTTATATAACCGTTGTTATGCATAGATACACTAGACATTACTGCAATACTAGTCTCAGTGACAATACTGCAGCTCTGTTACAGTTGTAGTGGAAAATACATATGCAAATACTGCCAACAGCCCTATATCTGTACTGTTGTGGTCATGTAGTCTCACATTGCATTACAAATAACACTGAGTCTCAATTGGAAATGTTACCTTTTGTATTAGAACCTATACTGAAATTAAGAGCTTTTGGTACGTCACAAGATAAATTATAGTTTAAGTCAAATGTCTGTGTAATACTTTTCCTCCATACTTGCTCAAAGTGGTTTATTGTCATTTTGCACTGTTTCAACTACATATTTGATGATATTGTACTAAACTGTAACTGTTTCCATCATATAGGCCAGAAAAGTATAACGTTTTTTTTAGTATAGCATTTAAAAAAAAAGTTGAACATTAATCTTGCGTTAAGTTTCCTTCCTGTGTCTGTGTTTCTTCACTCTTCACTCAGACATCCAGTAGATTGTGACAATGGTAATATTGCTGCAGTCTCCATTGCAGACAACTCTAACTGAAACTCTTCTCTGAGGAATCGGCACATGTTGGAGCTCTGCATTCCTGATTGTGGTTTTAATTGTTCCTTTGTCACACAGTTAGGTCTGCGGATCATTTTTTAATTGATTTTGACAAGTAATCTACTGACTGATCTTTCACTGAAGTGAAAGCTAGTTTGTGGGATAGCCATGGCTAAATTATGAAAGTTTATTAGTGTGCACAAATGTTTGTGAAGTTTAGCATGAGAAAAGGCCAAACTCACTTTTAAAGTAATAAGGATTTAAGGTTCAGTGTTTAATATTTTTGAGGATTTATTGACAGAAATTCAATATAACATCCATAACTATGTTTTCAGTGGTGTATAAAGACCTTACAAAATGAACCATTATGTTTCTATTATATTCACTTTCTTAAAATGAGCCATTTCTCTCTACATAACCGCTGGTCCGCCTTATATGGATGTTGCCATAGTTTCGAGTAGCCGCCGGACACATGGGTCTGCAGAGCGTGTTTCATCGTTATGTTGTTGTTGTTCTTCTTCTTCTATAATTCCGGTAATACAGACGCTCATCGCTACGTTCAATGCGTACGAAGAAGAAAAAGAGGAAATAATAATATACAGCCTCTGAGTAGTCTGGTTTATTTTAAGAAAGAAATTAAGTGAAATTTAGACAAATGGAGGACCACACGTCTTCATCGTCAAGAAGTGAAAACACGATGAAATCAAACGAAGTCAGGACAGATGACAGCTTTAATCTAGTAAAAAATTTTGAGAATCGCTGAATGTCTAAATGTTGAACTTAAAGATCCTCACCAGACACATAAATATACTCTGCTTTAAATAAATAATAAATACACACAAAAAAGTTCAAATACCTCATTGAAAGTACTACTTCTACAACTCACAAATTATCCATAATCTATCAATGTGCAAAATTTTTCTCATTTTAAAACCTGCTGGACAAAAGATGTCATCAAACACGAGACACAGCAAGGTTTTCTTCATTCAGTGTAATTACAGGCTGAAAAGGAGAGCAGAGGACAGCCTTTGACACCTGTGTACACCTGTTCTGTGCATTTCATTGGCAGCTGTAGCAATAAAATACGATTATGGTGCTAAATTTGATTCAGTGGATTATATGTCTGATTCCAAATAAAGTAATAAAACACAAATTAGACCTACAAGGTTTCTGCAGCGTAAAGATGAAATGCTTAAAGCTTAAAAAGAAATGAGTGTAGGATGAAGGGGGGATAAAAGTGAGTGGAGAAAGGGACCAGCTTTTTACTACCAGCCCTTAGCTAGAAAGTCTTCTCGGTCTCTCTTCATGTGGGCTATTTTTATCTTCCCCCATAATCCCTCGATTTTGATGAGAGGGGGATGGATTCAAGATTTTTTAAATCTTTTTTTTTTTTTGAGGTGACAGACGAAGGAAAACCACTTGTAAGAAAAGTCCAACCTCATTACCACAGACATTAGTCATGTGCAGACACACACACACACACAAGAGCATAGGCTCATAGGCACGAACACAAAGAAACAGCATTAATGCAAATGTACACTACTATAGTTCCACTCCATTTTGTGTGTGAATACATGCATATCATTGTAATTATGCATGGGTATATGTGTCCGTGTATTAGTACCCAAGTGCCATGATTTTATATTTACATATGCACATGTACATTTATGTTTGTGTGTGTCTTTGATCAAGGCGAGCAGAGTTAACGCTAAGCTTGGTCCCGTCTGTCACAGGGGCTAATCGTGGGCTTAATAGAGCAAATGCGGATGTGTGATTTTATTTATAGAAAAGACACACTCACATAACCCTCACAGCCACATATTACATTATGGATTACAAGTGCTCTTGCTTTAGATAGAGTCAGGCACCAGGAAAATAATAGACTCACTTCTTTAATCTGCATAGTGCAAATCAGTAATCTGTAGTCTGATTCCTCGGAGCTCAGAGATGTAATTGGCCAACAATGACAGTGGGTCGATAGTTGCTTTACTTAAAGTGAAATGTACTAAACTTGCAGGATAAACATTTGCAGTTTGATGTTGTAAGTCAAAGGGGGAAAACTGAATGTGTGAGGGCAAAGCCAGAGGCACAGTAAAACTAACTTAGCTAAACTAAAAGAACTAAAAGCAATAACATAAAAAGATTTCTGCATGCTTAGATCTATGCCAGTGAATCTATGGTATGTGCTCTGATTAAAGTCAACTGAGCTGAGCAGATGAAACTGCGTGCAGAGCTCCCAGCATGTTGTTTGAACTAGCCTGCTGTCAGGCAGCGTGCCTGGTGGAATCTCCTGATTGTATTCCTAAAATGAGTTGCAAAGCCAATGACAATATTCATCAAGCTAAAGTGATATTCCGGAGCCATGCTAACGACGTGATGAGGAGAAGCTCATGAGTGAAATCATGACAACTATTGGATGGACAAAATATGGTACAAATGTTCATGGTCTCAAGAAGAAGATGAACTTATTGTGTTACCCTGACTTTTTATCCAGGGCCACCAACATCTCAAATTTTCCACTTGTCCACCACTTCATCTCCTTACAGTACAACTGGCTCAAACGTCACCTGCACAATACAGAGGTACTGTAATGGCAACTTTCTTTCATCTTGCATGTATCGCTCCAAAAAAATGTTTTTTAATGGGCAGTGACAGCAAGTCGACACAGGAGGTGTTACGGCATGTTCTCCTGTCTTTAGTCTCATGCACGTCTGATGGAACAGATACACTTATATTTGAATCAATAGCTGCGCTAATGTGCTGCTGACGTGCATCTCCTCACAAACGTAGCTACACGTTGAGGCTTCAGCATCGATGGAGATACCACAAGAACTGTGATTGGCTGCTTGTTAAAGAAATACTCTCAGTAGTCTTCCTTTTCAGTAAGACACATCAAATAAAAGCGATTACCTTAATTGCTGAGGCATTTCTGTCCTTTTTTTGTATTGTAAACATCTCTTGCATGCAAAGGGATCTTTCAAAGAAAATGGCTACAAATGGTAAAACAGTAAATGTCAAACTTGGCTAACCTGAAATATTATTGTGTTAGACCAGTGACGGACAGCAGAAGAATTTGTGTGTATTCACACATCATCTCACAGATTATCACTCATATATATTCTGATGTTATGCATTTTTAAAGCAAGTAAGAGTGAAATTAAAACATAAAGAGAAGGAGACAGTGATCAAGATGAAAAGAGGTCGGGCAGTGACATTATATGAGAGACATAAGTAGGAGTAAGGGAAAGTAGAAAGCATGCACCATAATAAGATGTGTGTGTTGAGGATTAGAGTGTGATTTTAGGGAGACAGTGACCTTTGAGTAGTAAGTTACCTTGGCCTTTTCTGTGTGTGTGTGTGGGTGGTGATTTTTATTAGAATTCAAATGGGAAACAAAATAACTACAGTATCTCCCTCTTTCAATTTTATCCTGGCTCTGTCTTTTCCCCCCTCTCTCTGTCCTACCCATTTCTCTCTCTGCACTTAGAACGTAACCCCCCACCAAAATACGACCATCCTCCCCAAATCTATGACTATAGAGCTGGTTATTACAACCCATATATACATTTGTTAGCCGATGACCTCATTCACTTATTTTAACTTAAGTAACATCTCATGACTTACTTTTGAACAGAACTAACTTCTTTTAACCAAAACCATGACCTTTTCCTACACCTAACATACTAATATCTGTGAAGATTCTCACTCATCCACATCATAGTTCTCCAAAGTGGGTTGAAATCAAGGTCGACTGGACGTGTTTGAAGAAACTCAAAGACGATTTCAGCGAAAAAACACCCACGAGACCGAACCACCAACAGCCCAACCATGTGGCGGCACCCACCTTGTATAACAAATTAATAGATCACTTCAACTATAAGGTCAACTAATTGAAAAACCTTTTGTAAAAAGAGTGAGAGAAATTGTAACACTTTATTATTTCACTCTGTAGAGCTTAGCTGTAAAGAAAAAAAGGTCATTGTAGGCGGGATCCGCTCAGCACACTTGATGTTGAATACACACTGAGAACAACTTCCACTAGAGTTGAAGAGCCATTTAAATACAGTGTATGCATTGAAAGGGCGTCATATGCTACTAATATCCTTGCTCTGTTCAAGGGTGACAGAATCAGCCTACCAGCACATCTAAAGCTTGCGAAAACATTTATCTGGCACTTTCAGCCAAAGCAATTTAAAAGTGCAATTTATGTTGGAGGTCACATGCCTCTGGAGCGACTAAGGGTTAAGTGTTTTTCTCAGGTACACATTGGGGGATGTGTTGCAGTGGGAACTGAACCCACGTCTCCCACAACAAAGGTAAGTGTCTTATCCCCTGCAGCATCATTACCCGGCCTAATGTCCACCACCCTTTTAACTGTCAACTGTTCAATATAACAAATTGTATAGGTGTGTTAACATCCTGCTCTATAAAAGCATGATTTATGTTCTGTTGTGGGGACATTTTGTCCCAAATCAAGCAGCAATGAGGGAATCGCACACAATAACACATACTGTAAAATATATTATCCCTGTTATATATTATTCCTAATGCAACATGAAAGAGAAACAGCTTGTCCTCGCCAGAAAAACTGCCATATAGGTCAGTTGTTCAAGCAGCTTATTACAACCCAAATTAGTGTTTATTGTTGAGTCGTGACTGTAGTAAGTATGATGGGAGAAAATGAAGAGGTGACGTAGTAAAAAGAGCGAGAAAGTCCACGTGAGGAGGTGGAAGGGGTGGGTGGGTGTGTGTGTTGATTGATGGGTCAAACAGGGTTTAATTCCTGTGTGAAACAAAGTCAAGTTTGAATTATTTAAATTACATTACATTACTTGCGTCACGCTACTTATGTTACTTATGTGACTTACATATACGGCTGCAACTAAAAATCCTTTTCAAGATCCGTCAATTATTTTCTGGATTAACTGATTAGCTGTTTGGTCTATCAAATGTCAGAAAATGTGCTTCCCAATTCCCATTATGATGTCCCCAAATGTCTTATTATGTCCACAGCCTAAAGATATTCAGTTTGCTGTCATAGAGGAGAAAAGAAATCAGAAAATATTCCCATTTAAGAAGCTGGAATCAGAGAACTTTTACTTTTTTTCCAAAAAAAATTATCAAACCAGTTATTACATTGGCTGGTTGTTAATTTAATAGTTGACAACCAATCAATTCTTCGCTGCAGCTCTACTTACATAACATAGTAATTTTAACCCCAAACGACATTTCCTAAACCAAATTGGACCATTACAAATATTATGTAAGGTCCGGTACACAATATTTTTTTCTTAGGATGGTGAAGGCATGACCTACCCTAGTCTGCCCTGCCCAGCCACAGCCCGTTCACCACAGCATGCCAAGACATACAGAAGTATCCGCTATTGTACCACCAGACTTCAGAGCAGTTTCTTTCCCAAGGCTGTGAAACTCCTAAATTCATCCTCAGCAATGCACCATGTAAATAGTTTACTTTCTATGACTAACAACTTCATCTTGTTATATAACCCTGTGTTTGGTTAAATATAGTATAAATAAATCTACCTTATACCTCGTTTGGCTTACAGTGTCTCTGATTGGCTTACCCCAACCCTGAACAATCTCACAATTCTTTCCTAAACCTAATGAACCTAATGATTATATCAAGTGTTTTTGTCCGGACCAGATGAAACTGAACTGTTGACATCAATTTCTGGCTAAATATAGGAGTGGCCATTTTGCTTAGACAAAATTTCATGTAACTGAGGTGTGGAACACAGAAAAGTGTGTTAACAGAGCATTTTATATTTACTGAAAAGATTTAATCAAGTCTGTTTTTTTAGTTTGTTTTTTAATGCCCATCACTAGAAGGGCTTTTAACATTACAAATACAACAAACACTAAGCATAACAATAAAACAATTGAGCACATACATGTATACCACACACCGATCCCTCCCTCCACCCCTATTTTAGCTCAATAGGCAGCTCGTTTCAGATCTTAGCTCCCTTGGTTGAAAAGGAAGTGTGGCTGAAAGATGCTGTATTTCTGGTTGACAATCCAAAGGCCTTTACCGGCCGTACCATCTCACAAAGAGCCTGAGAAATCTGTCCATGCAAACTCTTCATGATAAGGTATGCATTAGCAAATGCAATAAAGTTATCAAAACTCAACTAATTGAGGTCTCTTAGGACTTGACAATGATGCGATCTAATGGGCTTTTTGTTTAATATTTTAAGGGCGCAATTGTTGTTAATCCACACAAAAATCTACAATTTATCTGGCTCCAGGCTCTTAGGTACAGAATGGCAGGGTATGAGGTCCCAACTGTTGTCATCTAACAGGAAAGTTGGCAGGCCACTCAGCTGTAGTATTTTTTATTTATTCAGAAAGGGAGGATGAGAGCAAGAATGACAGATGTAAGAAAGTGTGGAGGGATTTGATCTTTGGCCACTGGGCGTACAAGAGGCTCAAAAGGAGGGAACTTAAACAGTCGACTTTTAAATATATTCACACTGCAGCTCACTGTCCCAATTTAGAATTTTCCCAGCTGCAGTTTCTGATTTTTGCCAGGCCAAAATCACTCATATTGTAGCTCCACTTTACTAGGAAAACAAGTATTATATTAATTAAGCAGCCGGTGGAGTATTTTTTGAATAGAGGGACGCAGACTAACTCATAAGATGGCCAAGGCTTGCATGGCCTCATGAAAAAATATTGGAATTAAACACTTTATAATTAAAACTACTCAACGTTTTGTGTGCTGACTTACAGAACATGAGAATCATGTCTGTTACGCTGGAGAGGCAAAAGATCCATGAACATCTGTGTCTCAGATCCAGATGAGGGCACTTTTATTTACACATAGCCACATGAAGGTGTCTCTGTTGAGGAGATCACAGATCTGCCCAGAGAAAAATTCTTTTGCTGAGAACAGTCTTTTCTTTATCTCTTGAGAAAACACTAAGATCTCAATAGAATATCTTTTTGAGATCACTCCAATCTGAATTGTTGCTCCTAAAACCACTTAGGGAAAAGGGAGAAGAGAGATTGAGATTTTGAGATTTGGATAAAACAAACGGATACTGAATTGAGATTATAATAGGAGTTGTAATCTGTAATCAATCCCCCTTGTGTGTGTGTGTGTGTGTTTTAATTTTGTGTGTTTCTTTGATTAGAGACTTGTTTTTGGTTTGTTGGGGTTTAGAAGGAAAAACCTGCTTGTAATTGGGGTTTTCTTTATAATTGCAGTGTGAAGTTTGTTGAGTATTGTTGCTTGTGTGTGGGACACCGCTCATTTTTACAAATCTTGTAAAGTCTGCCATCCAGCGTAATAAAGCGCTAAGCCATATTAGCAGGTTCACACTTGTTTTTGCTTTCACAAGCAGTGTTCCTAAAGAATGAAGACTCAAACATTTGCCTCTGGTCACCATCGACATCCAGAATTTGTCCTGAAAACCTCTTTATTGGTAATGATAAATGGCAAAATAATTGCTGCCTCGTAAATATTGCCAGAAACACTCAATGTCTGTGTTATTGTGTTGCTTCCTGTCGAAGTAGCAGTGTTTAAGGACAGTTACAATTTCTTTGGGGGATGACATTTGTTCACTGAACAGTTTCCCAATTTGAGTAATCTTGAGATTGTGGGGAGATATTCCATGCACCTGGGGATAAAGTTGACAGTGGTGGGATTCGAACGGACGCCTCCTCAGAGCCTGGAGCCTAAATATAGCACCTTAGACCACTCGGCCACACTACCACGCTTAACTCTCCTCATCCCCTGTAGTGTTGGTCTTCTTTCTGGATTTTGTGGCTGTTTTCACAAAGGTCCATTTAGGGTATCCATAAGCTGTAAGTGCCCCCTTCAGGTGGTTCTGTTCCTTCTCTCTGGCTTTTGCACTTGTTGGTACGTTGTCTGCTCTGTGGTGCAAGGTTCAGATGACACCTAGCTTGTGTTCCAGTGGGTGGTGGCAATCAAAAAATAAGTATTGATCCGTGTGAGTGTACACTCCTGTACACTTCAGTTTGCAGGCTCCTGTCCTCTCCAACATGTACAGCACAGTCCAGAAAAGCTAAACTGTTGATGTGGACATCTTCTCGTTTGAACTTGATGTTACTATCCGCGGAGATGATGTGCTCTGTGAAGGCTTTCAGTTCTTGGATGGTCATTCAGACTTGGCCACAGGTGGCTGTAATGACCATGTCGACTGTCGTTACCACAGCCAGGAGCACTTACGAACCAGCGCTATGGATGTTGCTTCCTGGAGAGAAATTAGCAGCGTTTGACCAAATTTGCAATTTTTTGTGTGGATGACATTTGTTCAGTGAACAGTTTCCCAGCTTGAGTAATCTATAAAGATGGCAGTGGTGGATTTGAACCCACGCCTCCTCAGAGACTGGAGCCTAAATCCAGCGCCTTAGACCACTCGGCCACACTACCACGCTTGACTGAGGCTCATTTGCTGGTACTGGTGCTTTTTCAAGAGAGAACTAAATGATAGCGATAACGACAGCCGTCATGGTTGTTACAGCCACCCATGGCCAAGTCTGAACGACCATGGTTGCCATCTTCACCTGAGGCCAAGAGGAAATGCTTGTTTAGTTTCCTGGGAAGTGACAAAATGACAGCATTGTAAGTGGGGGATAAGAGGTGGCATAGACCCCCTCTTCTGTTCAACAACGGCTTCATTCTTGCATTCCACACTGCACTGGATTGCTTTTCTTATGTTTGGGTGTGCGGTCTTTGGGGTGGACCAGTGTCTGTCTTAGTGTGTTCTTGGGTTTAACAAAACACTTGAATGTTGTGTTTGTTGAAAATCCTCCTGAGTTTCTCTGATACTCCAGACACGTATGGGATCACAGTGTTGTTGCATTTGACCTTCTTCTCCTCATCCTCTGTAGTGTTGGTCTTCTTTCTGGATTTTGTGGCTGTTTTCACAAAGGTCCATTTAGGGTATCCATAAGCTGTAAGTGCCCCCTTCAGGTGGTTCTGTTCCTTCTCTCTGGCTTTTGCACTTGTTGGTACGTTGTCTGCTCTGTGGTGCAAGGTTCAGATGACACCTAGCTTGTGTTCCAGTGGGTGGTGGCAATCAAAAAATAAGTATTGATCCGTGTGAGTGTACACTCCTGTACACTTCAGTTTGCAGGCTCCTGTCCTCTCCAACATGTACAGCACAGTCCAGAAAAGCTAAACTGTTGATGTGGACATCTTCTCGTTTGAACTTGATGTTACTATCCGCGGAGATGATGTGCTCTGTGAAGGCTTTCAGTTCTTGGATGGTCATTCAGACTTGGCCACAGGTGGCTGTAATGACCATGTCGACTGTCGTTACCACAGCCAGGAGCACTTACGAACCAGCGCTATGGATGTTGCTTCCTGGAGAGAAATTAGCAGCGTTTGACCAAATTTGCAATTTTTTGTGTGGATGACATTTGTTCAGTGAACAGTTTCCCAGCTTGAGTAATCTATAAAGTTGGCAGTGGTGGGATTTGAACCCACGCCTCCTCAGAGACTGGAGCCTAAATCCAGCGCCTTAGACCACTCGGCCACACTACCACGCTTGACTGAGGCTCATTTGCTGGTACTGGTGCTTTTTCAAGAGAGAACTAAATGATAGCGATAACGACAGCCGTCATGGTTGTTACAGCCACCCATGGCCAAGTCTGAACGACCATGGTTGCCATCTTCACCTGAGGCCAAGAGGAAATGCTTGTTTAGTTTCCTGGGAAGTGACAAAATGACAGCATTGTAAGTGGGGGGATAAGAGGTGGCATAGACCCCCTCTTCTGTTCAACAACGGCTTCATTCTTGCATTCCACACTGCACTGGATTGCTTTTCTTATGTTTGGGTGTGCGGTCTTTGGGGTGGACCAGTGTCTGTCTTAGTGTGTTCTTGGGTTTAACAAAACACTTGAATGTTGTGTTTGTTGAAAATCCTCCTGAGTTTCTCTGATACTCCAGACACGTATGGGATCACAGTGTTGTTGCATTTGACCTTCTTCTCCTCATCCCCTGTAGTGTTGGTCTTCTTTCTGGATTTTGTGGCTGTTTTCACAAAGGTCCATTTAGGGTATCCATAAGCTGTAAGTGCCCCTTCAGGTGGTTCTGTTCCTTCTCTCTGGCTTTTGCACTTGTTGGTACGTTGTCTGCTCTGTGGTGCAAGGTTCAGATGACACCTAGCTTGTGTTCCAGTGGGTGGTGGCAATCAAAAAATAAGTATTGATCCGTGTGAGTGTACACTCCTGTACACTTCAGTTTGCAGGCTCCTGTCCTCTCCAACATGTACAGCACAGTCCAGAAAAGCTAAACTGTTGATGTGGACATCTTCTCGTTTGAACTTGATGTTACTATCCGCGGAGATGATGTGCTCTGTGAAGGCTTTCAGTTCTTGGATGGTCATTCAGACTTGGCCACAGGTGGCTGTAATGACCATGTCGACTGTCGTTACCACAGCCAGGAGCACTTACGAACCAGCGCTATGGATGTTGCTTCCTGGAGAGAAATTAGCAGCGTTTGACCAAATTTGCAATTTTTTGTGTGGATGACATTTGTTCAGTGAACAGTTTCCCAGCTTGAGTAATCTATAAAGTTGGCAGTGGTGGGATTTGAACCCACGCCTCCTCAGAGACTGGAGCCTAAATCCAGCGCCTTAGACCACTCGGCCACACTACCACGCTTGACTGAGGCTCATTTGCTGGTACTGGTGCTTTTTCAAGAGAGAACTAAATGATAGCGATAACGACAGCCGTCATGGTTGTTACAGCCACCCATGGCCAAGTCTGAACGACCATGGTTGCCATCTTCACCTGAGGCCAAGAGGAAATGCTTGTTTAGTTTCCTGGGAAGTGACAAAATGACAGCATTGTAAGTGGGGGATAAGAGGTGGCATAGACCCCCTCTTCTGTTCAACAACGGCTTCATTCTTGCATTCCACACTGCACTGGATTGCTTTTCTTATGTTTGGGTGTGCGGTCTTTGGGGTGGACCAGTGTCTGTCTTAGTGTGTTCTTGGGTTTAACAAAACACTTGAATGTTGTGTTTGTTGAAAATCCTCCTGAGTTTCTCTGATACTCCAGACACGTATGGGATCACAGTGTTGTTGCATTTGACCTTCTTCTCCTCATCCCCTGTAGTGTTGGTCTTCTTTCTGGATTTTGTGGCTGTTTTCACAAAGGTCCATTTAGGGTATCCATAAGCTGTAAGTGCCCCTTCAGGTGGTTCTGTTCCTTCTCTCTGGCTTTTGCACTTGTTGGTACGTTGTCTGCTCTGTGGTGCAAGGTTCAGATGACACCTAGCTTGTGTTCCAGTGGGTGGTGGCAATCAAAAAATAAGTATTGATCCGTGTGAGTGTACACTCCTGTACACTTCAGTTTGCAGGCTCCTGTCCTCTCCAACATGTACAGCACAGTCCAGAAAAGCTAAACTGTTGATGTGGACATCTTCTCGCTTGAACTTGATGTTACTATCCGCGGAGATGATGTGCTCTGTGAAGGCTTTCAGTTCTTGGATGGTCATTCAGACTTGGCCACAGGTGGCTGTAATGACCATGTCGACTGTCGCTACCACAGCCAGGAGCACTTACGAACCAGCGCTATGGATGTTGCTTCCTGGAGAGAAATTAGCAGCGTTTGACCAAATTTGCAATTTTTTGTGTGGATGACATTTGTTCAGTGAACAGTTTCCCAGCTTGAGTAATCTATAAAGTTGGCAGTGGTGGGATTTGAACCCACGCCTCCTCAGAGACTGGAGCCTAAATCCAGCTCTTAGACCACTCGGCCACACTACCACGCTTGACTGAGGCTCATTTGCTGGTACTGGTGCTTTTCAAGAGAGAACTAAATGATAGCGATAACGACAGCCGTCATGGTTGTTACAGCCACCCATGGCCAAGTCTGAACGACCATGGTTGCCATCTTCACCTGAGGCCAAGAGGAAATGCTTGTTTAGTTTCCTGGGAAGTGACAAAATGACAGCATTGTAAGTGGGGGATAAGAGGTGGCATAGACCCCCTCTTCTGTTCAACAACGGCTTCATTCTTGCATTCCACACTGCACTGGATTGCTTTTCTTATGTTTGGGTGTGCGGTCTTTGGGGTGGACCAGTGTCTGTCTTAGTGTGTTCTTGGGTTTAACAAAACACTTGAATGTTGTGTTTGTTGAAAATCCTCCTGAGTTTCTCTGATACTCCAGACACGTATGGGATCACAGTGTTGTTGCATTTGACCTTCTTCTCCTCATCCCCTGTAGTGTTGGTCTTCTTTCTGGATTTTGTGGCTGTTTTCACAAAGGTCCATTTAGGGTATACATAAGCTGTAAGTGCCTCCTTCAGGTGGTTCTGTTCCTTCTCTCTGGCTTTTGCACTTGTTGGTACGTTGTCTGCTCTGTGGTGCAAGGTTCAGATGACACCTAGCTTGTGTTCCAGTGGGTGGTGGCAATCAAAAAATAAGTATTGATCCGTGTGAGTGTACACTCCTGTACACTTCAGTTTGCAGGCTCCTGTCCTCTCCAACATGTACAGCACAGTCCAGAAAAGCTAAACTGTTGATGTGGACATCTTCTCGTTTGAACTTGATGTTACTATCCGCGGAGATGATGTGCTCTGTGAAGGCTTTCAGTTCTTGGATGGTCATTCAGACTTGGCCACAGGTGGCTGTAATGACCATGTCGACTGTCGCTACCACAGCCAGGAGCACTTACGAACCAGCGCTATGGATGTTGCTTCCTGGAGAGAAATTAGCAGCGTTTGACCAAATTTGCAATTTTTTGTGTGGATGACATTTGTTCAGTGAACAGTTTCCCAGCTTGAGTAATCTATAAAGTTGGCAGTGGTGGGATTTGAACCCACGCCTCCTCAGAGACTGGAGCCTAAATCCAGCCTTAGACCACTTCGGCCACACTACCACGCTTGACTGAGGCTCATTTGCTGGTACTGGTGCTTTTTCAAGAGAGAACTAAATGATAGCGATAACGACAGCCGTCATGGTTGTTACAGCCACCCATGGCCAAGTCTGAACGACCATGGTTGCCATCTTCACCTGAGGCCAAGAGGAAATGCTTGTTTAGTTTCCTGGGAAGTGACAAAATGACAGCATTGTAGGTGGGGGATAAGAGGTGGCATAGACCCCTCTTCTGTTCAACAACGGCTTCATTCTTGCATTCCACACTGCACTGGATTGCTTTTCTTATGTTTGGGTGTGCGGTCTTTGGGGTGGACCAGTGTCTGTCTTAGTGTGTTCTTGGGTTTAACAAAACACTTGAATGTTGTGTTTGTTGAAAATCCTCCTGAGTTTCTCTGATACTCCAGACACGTATGGGATCACAGTGTTGTTGCATTTGACCTTCTTCTCCTCATCCCCTGTAGTGTTGGTCTTCTTTCTGGATTTTGTGGCTGTTTTCACAAAGGTCCATTTAGGGTATCCATAAGCTGTAAGTGCCCCTTCAGGTGGTTCTGTTCCTTCTCTCTGGCTTTTGCACTTGTTGGTACGTTGTCTGCTCTGTGGTGCAAGGTTCAGATGACACCTAGCTTGTGTTCCAGTGGGTGGTGGCAATCAAAAAATAAGTATTGATCCGTGTGAGTGTACACTCCTGTACACTTCAGTTTGCAGGCTCCTGTCCTCTCCAACATGTACAGCACAGTCCAGAAAAGCTAAACTGTTGATGTGGACATCTTCTCGTTTGAACTTGATGTTACTATCCGCGGAGATGATGTGCTCTGTGAAGGCTTTCAGTTCTTGGATGGTCATTCAGACTTGGCCACAGGTGGCTGTAATGACCATGTCGACTGTCGTTACCACAGCCAGGAGCACTTACGAACCAGCCTATGGATGTTGCTTCCTGGAGAGAAATTAGCAGCGTTTGACCAAATTTGCAATTTTTTGTGTGGATGACATTTGTTCAGTGAACAGTTTCCCAGCTTGAGTAATCTATAAAGTTGGCAGTGGTGGGATTTGAACCCACGCCTCCTCAGAGACTGGAGCCTAAATCCAGCGCTTAGACCACTCGGCCACACTACCACGCTTGACTGAGGCTCATTTGCTGGTACTGGTGCTTTTTCAAGAGAGAACTAAATGATAGCGATAACGACAGCCGTCATGGTTGTTACAGCCACCCATGGCCAAGTCTGAACGACCATGGTTGCCATCTTCACCTGAGGCCAAGAGGAAATGCTTGTTTAGTTTCCTGGGAAGTGACAAAATGACAGCATTGTAAGTGGGGATAAGAGGTGGCATAGACCCCTCTTCTGTTCAACAACGGCTTCATTCTTGCATTCCACACTGCACTGGATTGCTTTTCTTATGTTTGGGTGTGCGGTCTTTGGGGTGGACCAGTGTCTGTCTTAGTGTGTTCTTGGGTTTAACAAAACACTTGAATGTTGTGTTTGTTGAAAATCCTCCTGAGTTTCTCTGATACTCCAGACACGTATGGGATCACAGTGTTGTTGCATTTGACCTTCTTCTCCTCATCCTCTGTAGTGTTGGTCTTCTTTCTGGATTTTGTGGCTGTTTTCACAAAGGTCCATTTAGGGTATCCATAAGCTGTAAGTGCCCCCTTCAGGTGGTTCTGTTCCTTCTCTCTGGCTTTTGCACTTGTTGGTACGTTGTCTGCTCTGTGGTGCAAGGTTCAGATGACACCTAGCTTGTGTTCCAGTGGGTGGTGGCAATCAAAAATAAGTATTGATCCGTGTGAGTGTACACTCCTGTACACTTCAGTTTGCAGGCTCCTGTCCTCTCCAACATGTACAGCACAGTCCAGAAAAGCTAAACTGTTGATGTGGACATCTTCTCGCTTGAACTTGATGTTACTATCCGCGGAGATGATGTGCTCTGTGAAGGCTTTCAGTTCTTGGATGGTCATTCAGACTTGGCCACAGGTGGCTGTAATGACCATGTCGACTGTCGCTACCACAGCCAGGAGCACTTACGAACCAGCGCTATGGATGTTGCTTCCTGGAGAGAAATTAGCAGCGTTTGACCAAATTTGCAATTTTTTTGTGTGGATGACATTTGTTCAGTGAACAGTTTCCCAGCTTGAGTAATCTATAAAGTTGGCAGTGGTGGGATTTGAACCCACGCCTCCTCAGAGACTGGAGCCTAAATCCAGCACTTTAGACCACTCGGCCACACTACCACGCTTGACTGAGGCTCATTTGCTGGTACTGGTGCTTTTTCAAGAGAGAACTAAATGATAGCGATAACGACAGCCGTCATGGTTGTTACAGCCACCCATGGCCAAGTCTGAACGACCATGGTTGCCATCTTCACCTGAGGCCAAGAGGAAATGCTTGTTTAGTTTCCTGGGAAGTGACAAAATGACAGCATTGTAAGTGGGGGGATAAGAGGTGGCATAGACCCCCTCTTCTGTTCAACAACGGCTTCATTCTTGCATTCCACACTGCACTGGATTGCTTTTCTTATGTTTGGGTGTGCGGTCTTTGGGGTGGACCAGTGTCTGTCTTAGTGTGTTCTTGGGTTTAACAAAACACTTGAATGTTGTGTTTGTTGAAAATCCTCCTGAGTTTCTCTGATACTCCAGACACGTATGGGATCACAGTGTTGTTGCATTTGACCTTCTTCTCCTCATCCCCTGTAGTGTTGGTCTTCTTTCTGGATTTTGTGGCTGTTTTCACAAAGGTCCATTTAGGGTATCCATAAGCTGTAAGTGCCCCTTCAGGTGGTTCTGTTCCTTCTCTCTGGCTTTTGCACTTGTTGGTACGTTGTCTGCTCTGTGGTGCAAGGTTCAGATGACACCTAGCTTGTGTTCCAGTGGGTGGTGGCAATCAAAAAATAAGTATTGATCCGTGTGAGTGTACACTCCTGTACACTTCAGTTTGCAGGCTCCTGTCCTCTCCAACATGTACAGCACAGTCCAGAAAAGCTAAACTGTTGATGTGGACATCTTCTCGTTTGAACTTGATGTTACTATCCGCGGAGATGATGTGCTCTGTGAAGGCTTTCAGTTCTTGGATGGTCATTCAGACTTGGCCACAGGTGGCTGTAATGACCATGTCGACTGTCGCTACCACAGCCAGGAGCACTTACTGAACCAGCGCTATGGATGTTGCTTCCTGGAGAGAAATTAGCAGCGTTTGACCAAATTTGCAATTTTTGTGTGGATGACATTTGTTCAGTGAACAGTTTCCCAGCTTGAGTAATCTATAAAGTTGGCAGTGGTGGGATTTGAACCCACGCCTCCTCAGAGACTGGAGCCTAAATCCAGCCTTTAGACCACTCGGCCACACTACCACGCTTGACTGAGGCTCATTTGCTGGTACTGGTGCTTTTCAAGAGAGAACTAAATGATAGCGATAACGACAGCCGCCATGGTTGTTACAGCCACCCATGGCCAAGTCTGAACGACCATGGTTGCCATCTTCACCTGAGGCCAAGAGGAAATGCTTGTTTAGTTTCCTGGGAAGTGACAAAATGACAGCATTGTAAGTGGGGATAAGAGGTGGCATAGACCCCTCTTCTGTTCAACAACGGCTTCATTCTTGCATTCCACACTGCACTGGATTGCTTTTCTTATGTTTGGGTGTGCGGTCTTTGGGGTGGACCAGTGTCTGTCTTAGTGTGTTCTTGGGTTTAACAAAACACTTGAATGTTGTGTTTGTTGAAAATCCTCCTGAGTTTCTCTGATACTCCAGACACGTATGGGATCACAGTGTTGTTGCATTTGACCTTCTTCTCCTCATCCCCTGTAGTGTTGGTCTTCTTTCTGGATTTTGTGGCTGTTTTCACAAAGGTCCATTTAGGGTATCCATAAGCTGTAAGTGCCCCTTCAGGTGGTTCTGTTCCTTCTCTCTGGCTTTTGCACTTGTTGGTACGTTGTCTCGCTCTGTGGTGCAAGGTTCAGATGACACCTAGCTTGTGTTCCAGTGGGTGGTGGCAATCAAAAAATAAGTATTGATCCGTGTGAGTGTACACTCCTGTACACTTCAGTTTGCAGGCTCCTGTCCTCTCCAACATGTACAGCACAGTCCAGAAAAGCTAAACTGTTGATGTGGACATCTTCTCGCTTGAACTTGATGTTACTATCCGCGGAGATGATGTGCTCTGTGAAGGCTTTCAGTTCTTGGATGGTCATTCAGACTTGGCCACAGGTGGCTGTAATGACCATGTCGACTGTCGCTACCACAGCCAGGAGCACTTACTGAACCAGCGCTATGGATGTTGCTTCCTGGAGAGAAATTAGCAGCGTTTGACCAAATTTGCAATTTTTTGTGTGGATGACATTTGTTCAGTGAACAGTTTCCCAGCTTGAGTAATCTATAAAGTTGGCAGTGGTGGGATTTGAACCCACGCCTCCTCAGAGACTGGAGCCTAAATCCAGCCTTAGACCACTTCGCCACACTACCACGCTTGACTGAGGCTCATTTGCTGGTACTGGTGCTTTTTCAAGAGAGAACTAAATGATAGCTGATAACGACAGCCGCCATGGTTGTTACAGCCACCCATGGCCAAGTCTGAACGACCATGGTTGCCATCTTCACCTGAGGCCAAGAGGAAATGCTTGTTTAGTTTCCTGGGAAGTGACAAAATGACAGCATTGTAAGTGGGGATAAGAGGTGGCATAGACCCCTCTTCTGTTCAACAACGGCTTCATTCTTGCATTCCACACTGCACTGGATTGCTTTTCTTATGTTTGGGTGTGCGGTCTTTGGGGTGGACCAGTGTCTGTCTTAGTGTGTTCTTGGGTTTAACAAAACACTTGAATGTTGTGTTTGTTGAAAATCCTCCTGAGTTTCTCTGATACTCCAGACACGTATGGGATCACAGTGTTGTTGCATTTGACCTTCTTCTCCTCATCCCCTGTAGTGTTGGTCTTCTTTCTGGATTTTGTGGCTGTTTTCACAAAGGTCCATTTAGGGTATCCATAAGCTGTAAGTGCCCCTTCAGGTGGTTCTGTTCCTTCTCTCTGGCTTTTGCACTTGTTGGTACGTTGTCTGCTCTGTGGTGCAAGGTTCAGATGACACCTAGCTTGTGTTCCAGTGGGTGGTGGCAATCAAAAAATAAGTATTGATCCGTGTGAGTGTACACTCCTGTACACTTCAGTTTGCAGGCTCCTGTCCTCTCCAACATGTACAGCACAGTCCAGAAAAGCTAAACTGTTGATGTGGACATCTTCTCGCTTGAACTTGATGTTACTATCCGCGGAGATGATGTGCTCTGTGAAGGCTTTCAGTTCTTGGATGGTCATTCAGACTTGGCCACAGGTGGCTGTAATGACCATGTCGACTGTCGCTACCACAGCCAGGAGCACTTACGAACCAGCCTATGGATGTTGCTTCCTGGAGAGAAATTAGCAGCGTTTGACCAAATTTGCAATTTTTTTGTGTGGATGACATTTGTTCAGTGAACAGTTTCCCAGCTTGAGTAATCTATAAAGTTGGCAGTGGTGGGATTTGAACCCACGCCTCCTCAGAGACTGGAGCCTAAATCCAGCGCTTTAGACCACTCGGCCACACTACCACGCTTGACTGAGGCTCATTTGCTGGTACTGGTGCTTTTTCAAGAGAGAACTAAATGATAGCTGATAACGACAGCCGCCATGGTTGTTACAGCCACCCATGGCCAAGTCTGAACGACCATGGTTGCCATCTTCACCTGAGGCCAAGAGGAAATGCTTGTTTAGTTTCCTGGGAAGTGACAAAATGACAGCATTGTAGGTGGGGGATAAGAGGTGGCATAGACCCTCTTCTGTTCAACAACGGCTTCATTCTTGCATTCCACACTGCACTGGATTGCTTTTCTTATGTTTGGGTGTGCGGTCTTTGGGGTGGACCAGTGTCTGTCTTAGTGTGTTCTTGGGTTTAACAAAACACTTGAATGTTGTGTTTGTTGAAAATCCTCCTGAGTTTCTCTGATACTCCAGACACGTATGGGATCACAGTGTTGTTGCATTTGACCTTCTTCTCCTCATCCCCTGTAGTGTTGGTCTTCTTTCTGGATTTTGTGGCTGTTTTCACAAAGGTCCATTTAGGGTATCCATAAGCTGTAAGTGCCCCTTCAGGTGGTTCTGTTCCTTCTCTCTGGCTTTTGCACTTGTTGGTACGTTGTCTGCTCTGTGGTGCAAGGTTCAGATGACACCTAGCTTGTGTTCCAGTGGGTGGTGGCAATCAAAAAATAAGTATTGATCCGTGTGAGTGTACACTCCTGTACACTTCAGTTTGCAGGCTCCTGTCCTCTCCAACATGTACAGCACAGTCCAGAAAAGCTAAACTGTTGATGTGGACATCTTCTCGCTTGAACTTGATGTTACTATCCGCGGAGATGATGTGCTCTGTGAAGGCTTTCAGTTCTTGGATGGTCATTCAGACTTGGCCACAGGTGGCTGTAATGACCATGTCGACTGTCGCTACCACAGCCAGGAGCACTTACGAACCAGCGCTATGGATGTTGCTTCCTGGAGAGAAATTAGCAGCGTTTGACCAAATTTGCAATTTTTTGTGTGGATGACATTTGTTCAGTGAACAGTTTCCCAGCTTGAGTAATCTATAAAGTTGGCAGTGGTGGGATTTGAACCCACGCCTCCTCAGAGACTGGAGCCTAAATCCAGCCTTTAGACCACTCGGCCACACTACCACGCTTGACTGAGGCTCATTTGCTGGTACTGGTGCTTTTTTCAAGAGAGAACTAAATGATAGCGATAACGACAGCCGTCATGGTTGTTACAGCCACCCATGGCCAAGTCTGAACGACCATGGTTGCCATCTTCACCTGAGGCCAAGAGGAAATGCTTGTTTAGTTTCCTGGGAAGTGACAAAATGACAGCATTGTAAGTGGGGGATAAGAGGTGGCATAGACCCCCTCTTCTGTTCAACAACGGCTTCATTCTTGCATTCCACACTGCACTGGATTGCTTTTCTTATGTTTGGGTGTGCGGTCTTTGGGGTGGACCAGTGTCTGTCTTAGTGTGTTCTTGGGTTTAACAAAACACTTGAATGTTGTGTTTGTTGAAAATCCTCCTGAGTTTCTCTGATACTCCAGACACGTATGGGATCACAGTGTTGTTGCATTTGACCTTCTTCTCCTCATCCCCTGTAGTGTTGGTCTTCTTTCTGGATTTTGTGGCTGTTTTCACAAAGGTCCATTTAGGGTATACATAAGCTGTAAGTGCCTCCTTCAGGTGGTTCTGTTCCTTCTCTCTGGCTTTTGCACTTGTTGGTACGTTGTCTGCTCTGTGGTGCAAGGTTCAGATGACACCTAGCTTGTGTTCCAGTGGGTGGTGGCAATCAAAAAATAAGTATTGATCCGTGTGAGTGTACACTCCTGTACACTTCAGTTTGCAGGCTCCTGTCCTCTCCAACATGTACAGCACAGTCCAGAAAAGCTAAACTGTTGATGTGGACATCTTCTCGCTTGAACTTGATGTTACTATCCGCTGGAGATGATGTGCTCTGTGAAGGCTTTCAGTTCTTGGATGGTCATTCAGACTTGGCCACAGGTGGCTGTAATGACCATGTCGACTGTCGCTACCACAGCCAGGAGCACTTACGAACCAGCGCTATGGATGTTGCTTCCTGGAGAGAAATTAGCAGCGCTTGACCAAATTTGCAATTTTTTGTGTGGATGACATTTGTTCAGTGAACAGTTTCCCAGCTTGAGTAATCTATAAAGTTGGCAGTGGTGGGATTTGAACCCACGCCTCCTCAGAGACTGGAGCCTAAATCCAGCACTTTAGACCACTCGGCCACACTACCACGCTTGACTGAGGCTCATTTGCTGGTACTGGTGCTTTTTCAAGAGAGAACTAAATGATAGCGATAACGACAGCCGTCATGGTTGTTACAGCCACCCATGGCCAAGTCTGAACGACCATGGTTGCCATCTTCACCTGAGGCCAAGAGGAAATGCTTGTTTAGTTTCCTGGGAAGTGACAAAATGACAGCATTGTAAGTGGGGATAAGAGGTGGCATAGACCCCTCTTCTGTTCAACAACGGCTTCATTCTTGCATTCCACACTGCACTGGATTGCTTTTCTTATGTTTGGGTGTGCGGTCTTTGGGGTGGACCAGTGTCTGTCTTAGTGTGTTCTTGGGTTTAACAAAACACTTGAATGTTGTGTTTGTTGAAAATCCTCCTGAGTTTCTCTGATACTCCAGACACGTATGGGATCACAGTGTTGTTGCATTTGACCTTCTTCTCCTCATCCCCTGTAGTGTTGGTCTTCTTTCTGGATTTTGTGGCTGTTTTCACAAAGGTCCATTTAGGGTATCCATAAGCTGTAAGTGCCCCTTCAGGTGGTTCTGTTCCTTCTCTCTGGCTTTTGCACTTGTTGGTACGTTGTCTGCTCTGTGGTGCAAGGTTCAGATGACACCTAGCTTGTGTTCCAGTGGGTGGTGGCAATCAAAAAATAAGTATTGATCCGTGTGAGTGTACACTCCTGTACACTTCAGTTTGCAGGCTCCTGTCCTCTCCAACATGTACAGCACAGTCCAGAAAAGCTAAACTGTTGATGTGGACATCTTCTCGCTTGAACTTGATGTTACTATCCGCTGGAGATGATGTGCTCTGTGAAGGCTTTCAGTTCTTGGATGGTCATTCAGACTTGGCCACAGGTGGCTGTAATGACCATGTCGACTGTCGCTACCACAGCCAGGAGCACTTACGAACCAGCGCTATGGATGTTGCTTCCTGGAGAGAAATTAGCAGCGTTTGACCAAATTTGCAATTTTTTGTGTGGATGACATTTGTTCAGTGAACAGTTTCCCAGCTTGAGTAATCTATAAAGTTGGCAGTGGTGGGATTTGAACCCACGCCTCCTCAGAGACTGGAGCCTAAATCCAGCCTTTAGACCACTCGGCCACACTACCACGCTTGACTGAGGCTCATTTGCTGGTACTGGTGCTTTTTTCAAGAGAGAACTAAATGATAGCGATAACGACAGCCGTCATGGTTGTTACAGCCACCCATGGCCAAGTCTGAACGACCATGGTTGCCATCTTCACCTGAGGCCAAGAGGAAATGCTTGTTTAGTTTCCTGGGAAGTGACAAAATGACAGCATTGTAAGTGGGGATAAGAGGTGGCATAGACCCCTCTTCTGTTCAACAACGGCTTCATTCTTGCATTCCACACTGCACTGGATTGCTTTTCTTATGTTTGGGTGTGCGGTCTTTGGGGTGGACCAGTGTCTGTCTTAGTGTGTTCTTGGGTTTAACAAAACACTTGAATGTTGTGTTTGTTGAAAATCCTCCTGAGTTTCTCTGATACTCCAGACACGTATGGGATCACAGTGTTGTTGCATTTGACCTTCTTCTCCTCATCCCCTGTAGTGTTGGTCTTCTTTCTGGATTTTGTGGCTGTTTTCACAAAGGTCCATTTAGGGTATCCATAAGCTGTAAGTGCCCCTTCAGGTGGTTCTGTTCCTTCTCTCTGGCTTTTGCACTTGTTGGTACGTTGTCTGCTCTGTGGTGCAAGGTTCAGATGACACCTAGCTTGTGTTCCAGTGGGTGGTGGCAATCAAAAAAATAAGTATTGATCCGTGTGAGTGTACACTCCTGTACACTTCAGTTTGCAGGCTCCTGTCCTCTCCAACATGTACAGCACAGTCCAGAAAAGCTAAACTGTTGATGTGGACATCTTCTCGCTTGAACTTGATGTTACTATCCGCGGAGATGATGTGCTCTGTGAAGGCTTTCAGTTCTTGGATGGTCATTCAGACTTGGCCACAGGTGGCTGTAATGACCATGTCGACTGTCGTTACCACAGCCAGGAGCACTTACGAACCAGCCTATGGATGTTGCTTCCTGGAGAGAAATTAGCAGCGTTTGACCAAATTTGCAATTTTTTGTGTGGATGACATTTGTTCAGTGAACAGTTTCCCAGCTTGAGTAATCTATAAAGTTGGCAGTGGTGGGATTTGAACCCACGCCTCCTCAGAGACTGGAGCCTAAATCCAGCCTTTAGACCACTCGGCCACACTACCACGCTTGACTGAGGCTCATTTGCTGGTACTGGTGCTTTTCAAGAGAGAACTAAATGATAGCGATAACGACAGCCGTCATGGTTGTTACAGCCACCCATGGCCAAGTCTGAACGACCATGGTTGCCATCTTCACCTGAGGCCAAGAGGAAATGCTTGTTTAGTTTCCTGGGAAGTGACAAAATGACAGCATTGTAAGTGGGGGATAAGAGGTGGCATAGACCCCCTCTTCTGTTCAACAACGGCTTCATTCTTGCATTCCACACTGCACTGGATTGCTTTTCTTATGTTTGGGTGTGCGGTCTTTGGGGTGGACCAGTGTCTGTCTTAGTGTGTTCTTGGGTTTAACAAAACACTTGAATGTTGTGTTTGTTGAAAATCCTCCTGAGTTTCTCTGATACTCCAGACACGTATGGGATCACAGTGTTGTTGCATTTGACCTTCTTCTCCTCATCCCCTGTAGTGTTGGTCTTCTTTCTGGATTTTGTGGCTGTTTTCACAAAGGTCCATTTAGGGTATCCATAAGCTGTAAGTGCCCCTTCAGGTGGTTCTGTTCCTTCTCTCTGGCTTTTGCACTTGTTGGTACGTTGTCTGCTCTGTGGTGCAAGGTTCAGATGACACCTAGCTTGTGTTCCAGTGGGTGGTGGCAATCAAAAAATAAGTATTGATCCGTGTGAGTGTACACTCCTGTACACTTCAGTTTGCAGGCTCCTGTCCTCTCCAACATGTACAGCACAGTCCAGAAAAGCTAAACTGTTGATGTGGACATCTTCTCGTTTGAACTTGATGTTACTATCCGCGGAGATGATGTGCTCTGTGAAGGCTTTCAGTTCTTGGATGGTCATTCAGACTTGGCCACAGGTGGCTGTAATGACCATGTCGACTGTCGCTACCACAGCCAGGAGCACTTACTGAACCAGCGCTATGGATGTTGCTTCCTGGAGAGAAATTAGCAGCGTTTGACCAAATTTGCAATTTTTTGTGTGGATGACATTTGTTCAGTGAACAGTTTCCCAGCTTGAGTAATCTATAAAGTTGGCAGTGGTGGGATTTGAACCCACGCCTCCTCAGAGACTGGAGCCTAAATCCAGCGCTTTAGACCACTCGGCCACACTACCACACTTGACTGAGGCTCATTTGCTGGTACTGGTGCTTTTTCAAGAGAGAACTAAATGATAGCGATAACGACAGCCGTCATGGTTGTTACAGCCACCCATGGCCAAGTCTGAACGACCATGGTTGCCATCTTCACCTGAGGCCAAGAGGAAATGCTTGTTTAGTTTCCTGGGAAGTGACAAAATGACAGCATTGTAAGTGGGGGATAAGAGGTGGCATAGACCCCCTCTTCTGTTCAACAACGGCTTCATTCTTGCATTCCACACTGCACTGGATTGCTTTTCTTATGTTTGGGTGTGCGGTCTTTGGGGTGGACCAGTGTCTGTCTTAGTGTGTTCTTGGGTTTAACAAAACACTTGAATGTTGTGTTTGTTGAAAATCCTCCTGAGTTTCTCTGATACTCCAGACACGTATGGGATCACAGTGTTGTTGCATTTGACCTTCTTCTCCTCATCCCCTGTAGTGTTGGTCTTCTTTCTGGATTTTGTGGCTGTTTTCACAAAGGTCCATTTAGGGTATCCATAAGCTGTAAGTGCCCCTTCAGGTGGTTCTGTTCCTTCTCTCTGGCTTTTGCACTTGTTGGTACGTTGTCTGCTCTGTGGTGCAAGGTTCAGATGACACCTAGCTTGTGTTCCAGTGGGTGGTGGCAATCAAAAATAAGTATTGATCCGTGTGAGTGTACACTCCTGTACACTTCAGTTTGCAGGCTCCTGTCCTCTCCAACATGTACAGCACAGTCCAGAAAAGCTAAACTGTTGATGTGGACATCTTCTCGTTTGAACTTGATGTTACTATCCGCGGAGATGATGTGCTCTGTGAAGGCTTTCAGTTCTTGGATGGTCATTCAGACTTGGCCACAGGTGGCTGTAATGACCATGTCGACTGTCGTTACCACAGCCAGGAGCACTTACGAACCAGCGCTATGGATGTTGCTTCCTGGAGAGAAATTAGCAGCGTTTGACCAAATTTGCAATTTTTTGTGTGGATGACATTTGTTCAGTGAACAGTTTCCCAGCTTGAGTAATCTATAAAGTTGGCAGTGGTGGGATTTGAACCCACGCCTCCTCAGAGACTGGAGCCTAAATCCAGCCTTAGACCACTTCGGCCACACTACCACGCTTGACTGAGGCTCATTTGCTGGTACTGGTGCTTTTTCAAGAGAGAACTAAATGATAGCGATAACGACAGCCGTCATGGTTGTTACAGCCACCCATGGCCAAGTCTGAACGACCATGGTTGCCATCTTCACCTGAGGCCAAGAGGAAATGCTTGTTTAGTTTCCTGGGAAGTGACAAAATGACAGCATTGTAAGTGGGGGGATAAGAGGTGGCATAGACCCCCTCTTCTGTTCAACAACGGCTTCATTCTTGCATTCCACACTGCACTGGATTGCTTTTCTTATGTTTGGGTGTGCGGTCTTTGGGGTGGACCAGTGTCTGTCTTAGTGTGTTCTTGGGTTTAACAAAACACTTGAATGTTGTGTTTGTTGAAAATCCTCCTGAGTTTCTCTGATACTCCAGACACGTATGGGATCACAGTGTTGTTGCATTTGACCTTCTTCTCCTCATCCCCTGTAGTGTTGGTCTTCTTTCTGGATTTTGTGGCTGTTTTCACAAAGGTCCATTTAGGGTATCCATAAGCTGTAAGTGCCCCTTCAGGTGGTTCTGTTCCTTCTCTCTGGCTTTTGCACTTGTTGGTACGTTGTCTGCTCTGTGGTGCAAGGTTCAGATGACACCTAGCTTGTGTTCCAGTGGGTGGTGGCAATCAAAAAAATAAGTATTGATCCGTGTGAGTGTACACTCCTGTACACTTCAGTTTGCAGGCTCCTGTCCTCTCCAACATGTACAGCACAGTCCAGAAAAGCTAAACTGTTGATGTGGACATCTTCTCGTTTGAACTTGATGTTACTATCCGCGGAGATGATGTGCTCTGTGAAGGCTTTCAGTTCTTGGATGGTCATTCAGACTTGGCCACAGGTGGCTGTAATGACCATGTCGACTGTCGTTACCACAGCCAGGAGCACTTACGAACCAGCCTATGGATGTTGCTTCCTGGAGAGAAATTAGCAGCGTTTGACCAAATTTGCAATTTTTTGTGTGGATGACATTTGTTCAGTGAACAGTTTCCCAGCTTGAGTAATCTATAAAGTTGGCAGTGGTGGGATTTGAACCCACGCCTCCTCAGAGACTGGAGCCTAAATCCAGCGCCTTAGACCACTCGGCCACACTACCACGCTTGACTGAGGCTCATTTGCTGGTACTGGTGCTTTTTCAAGAGAGAACTAAATGATAGCGATAACGACAGCCGTCATGGTTGTTACAGCCACCCATGGCCAAGTCTGAACGACCATGGTTGCCATCTTCACCTGAGGCCAAGAGGAAATGCTTGTTTAGTTTCCTGGGAAGTGACAAAATGACAGCATTGTAAGTGGGGGATAAGAGGTGGCATAGACCCCCTCTTCTGTTCAACAACGGCTTCATTCTTGCATTCCACACTGCACTGGATTGCTTTTCTTATGTTTGGGTGTGCGGTCTTTGGGGTGGACCAGTGTCTGTCTTAGTGTGTTCTTGGGTTTAACAAAACACTTGAATGTTGTGTTTGTTGAAAATCCTCCTGAGTTTCTCTGATACTCCAGACACGTATGGGATCACAGTGTTGTTGCATTTGACCTTCTTCTCCTCATCCCCTGTAGTGTTGGTCTTCTTTCTGGATTTTGTGGCTGTTTTCACAAAGGTCCATTTAGGGTATCCATAAGCTGTAAGTGCCCCTTCAGGTGGTTCTGTTCCTTCTCTCTGGCTTTTGCACTTGTTGGTACGTTGTCTGCTCTGTGGTGCAAGGTTCAGATGACACCTAGCTTGTGTTCCAGTGGGTGGTGGCAATCAAAAATAAGTATTGATCCGTGTGAGTGTACACTCCTGTACACTTCAGTTTGCAGGCTCCTGTCCTCTCCAACATGTACAGCACAGTCCAGAAAAGCTAAACTGTTGATGTGGACATCTTCTCGTTTGAACTTGATGTTACTATCCGCGGAGATGATGTGCTCTGTGAAGGCTTTCAGTTCTTGGATGGTCATTCAGACTTGGCCACAGGTGGCTGTAATGACCATGTCGACTGTCGTTACCACAGCCAGGAGCACTTACGAACCAGCGCTATGGATGTTGCTTCCTGGAGAGAAATTAGCAGCGTTTGACCAAATTTGCAATTTTTTTGTGTGGATGACATTTGTTCAGTGAACAGTTTCCCAGCTTGAGTAATCTATAAAGTTGGCAGTGGTGGGATTTGAACCCACGCCTCCTCAGAGACTGGAGCCTAAATCCAGCGCCTTAGACCACTCGGCCACACTACCACGCTTGACTGAGGCTCATTTGCTGGTACTGGTGCTTTTTCAAGAGAGAACTAAATGATAGCGATAACGACAGCCGTCATGGTTGTTACAGCCACCCATGGCCAAGTCTGAACGACCATGGTTGCCATCTTCACCTGAGGCCAAGAGGAAATGCTTGTTTAGTTTCCTGGGAAGTGACAAAATGACAGCATTGTAAGTGGGGGATAAGAGGTGGCATAGACCCCCTCTTCTGTTCAACAACGGCTTCATTCTTGCATTCCACACTGCACTGGATTGCTTTTCTTATGTTTGGGTGTGCGGTCTTTGGGGTGGACCAGTGTCTGTCTTAGTGTGTTCTTGGGTTTAACAAAACACTTGAATGTTGTGTTTGTTGAAAATCCTCCTGAGTTTCTCTGATACTCCAGACACGTATGGGATCACAGTGTTGTTGCATTTGACCTTCTTCTCCTCATCCCCTGTAGTGTTGGTCTTCTTTCTGGATTTTGTGGCTGTTTTCACAAAGGTCCATTTAGGGTATACATAAGCTGTAAGTGCCTCCTTCAGGTGGTTCTGTTCCTTCTCTCTGGCTTTTGCACTTGTTGGTACGTTGTCTGCTCTGTGGTGCAAGGTTCAGATGACACCTAGCTTGTGTTCCAGTGGGTGGTGGCAATCAAAAAATAAGTATTGATCCGTGTGAGTGTACACTCCTGTACACTTCAGTTTGCAGGCTCCTGTCCTCTCCAACATGTACAGCACAGTCCAGAAAAGCTAAACTGTTGATGTGGACATCTTCTCGTTTGAACTTGATGTTACTATCCGCGGAGATGATGTGCTCTGTGAAGGCTTTCAGTTCTTGGATGGTCATTCAGACTTGGCCACAGGTGGCTGTAATGACCATGTCGACTGTCGTTACCACAGCCAGGAGCACTTACGAACCAGCGCTATGGATGTTGCTTCCTGGAGAGAAATTAGCAGCGTTTGACCAAATTTGCAATTTTTTGTGTGGATGACATTTGTTCAGTGAACAGTTTCCCAGCTTGAGTAATCTATAAAGTTGGCAGTGGTGGGATTTGAACCCACGCCTCCTCAGAGACTGGAGCCTAAATCCAGCGCCTTAGACCACTCGGCCACACTACCACGCTTGACTGAGGCTCATTTGCTGGTACTGGTGCTTTTTCAAGAGAGAACTAAATGATAGCGATAACGACAGCCGTCATGGTTGTTACAGCCACCCATGGCCAAGTCTGAACGACCATGGTTGCCATCTTCACCTGAGGCCAAGAGGAAATGCTTGTTTAGTTTCCTGGGAAGTGACAAAATGACAGCATTGTAAGTGGGGGATAAGAGGTGGCATAGACCCCCTCTTCTGTTCAACAACGGCTTCATTCTTGCATTCCACACTGCACTGGATTGCTTTTCTTATGTTTGGGTGTGCGGTCTTTGGGGTGGACCAGTGTCTGTCTTAGTGTGTTCTTGGGTTTAACAAAACACTTGAATGTTGTGTTTGTTGAAAATCCTCCTGAGTTTCTCTGATACTCCAGACACGTATGGGATCACAGTGTTGTTGCATTTGACCTTCTTCTCCTCATCCCCTGTAGTGTTGGTCTTCTTTCTGGATTTTGTGGCTGTTTTCACAAAGGTCCATTTAGGGTATCCATAAGCTGTAAGTGCCCCTTCAGGTGGTTCTGTTCCTTCTCTCTGGCTTTTGCACTTGTTGGTACGTTGTCTGCTCTGTGGTGCAAGGTTCAGATGACACCTAGCTTGTGTTCCAGTGGGTGGTGGCAATCAAAAAATAAGTATTGATCCGTGTGAGTGTACACTCCTGTACACTTCAGTTTGCAGGCTCCTGTCCTCTCCAACATGTACAGCACAGTCCAGAAAAGCTAAACTGTTGATGTGGACATCTTCTCGTTTGAACTTGATGTTACTATCCGCGGAGATGATGTGCTCTGTGAAGGCTTTCAGTTCTTGGATGGTCATTCAGACTTGGCCACAGGTGGCTGTAATGACCATGTCGACTGTCGTTACCACAGCCAGGAGCACTTACGAACCAGCGCTATGGATGTTGCTTCCTGGAGAGAAATTAGCAGCGTTTGACCAAATTTGCAATTTTTTTGTGTGGATGACATTTGTTCAGTGAACAGTTTCCCAGCTTGAGTAATCTATAAAGTTGGCAGTGGTGGGATTTGAACCCACGCCTCCTCAGAGACTGGAGCCTAAATCCAGCCTTAGACCACTCGGCCACACTACCACGCTTGACTGAGGCTCATTTGCTGGTACTGGTGCTTTTCAAGAGAGAACTAAATGATAGCGATAACGACAGCCGTCATGGTTGTTACAGCCACCCATGGCCAAGTCTGAACGACCATGGTTGCCATCTTCACCTGAGGCCAAGAGGAAATGCTTGTTTAGTTTCCTGGGAAGTGACAAAATGACAGCATTGTAAGTGGGGGGATAAGAGGTGGCATAGACCCCCTCTTCTGTTCAACAACGGCTTCATTCTTGCATTCCACACTGCACTGGATTGCTTTTCTTATGTTTGGGTGTGCGGTCTTTGGGGTGGACCAGTGTCTGTCTTAGTGTGTTCTTGGGTTTAACAAAACACTTGAATGTTGTGTTTGTTGAAAATCCTCCTGAGTTTCTCTGATACTCCAGACACGTATGGGATCACAGTGTTGTTGCATTTGACCTTCTTCTCCTCATCCCCTGTAGTGTTGGTCTTCTTTCTGGATTTTGTGGCTGTTTTCACAAAGGTCCATTTAGGGTATCCATAAGCTGTAAGTGCCCCCTTCAGGTGGTTCTGTTCCTTCTCTCTGGCTTTTGCACTTGTTGGTACGTTGTCTGCTCTGTGGTGCAAGGTTCAGATGACACCTAGCTTGTGTTCCAGTGGGTGGTGGCAATCAAAAAATAAGTATTGATCCGTGTGAGTGTACACTCCTGTACACTTCAGTTTGCAGGCTCCTGTCCTCTCCAACATGTACAGCACAGTCCAGAAAAGCTAAACTGTTGATGTGGACATCTTCTCGTTTGAACTTGATGTTACTATCCGCGGAGATGATGTGCTCTGTGAAGGCTTTCAGTTCTTGGATGGTCATTCAGACTTGGCCACAGGTGGCTGTAATGACCATGTCGACTGTCGTTACCACAGCCAGGAGCACTTACGAACCAGCGCTATGGATGTTGCTTCCTGGAGAGAAATTAGCAGCGTTTGACCAAATTTGCAATTTTTTGTGTGGATGACATTTGTTCAGTGAACAGTTTCCCAGCTTGAGTAATCTATAAAGTTGGCAGTGGTGGGATTTGAACCCACGCCTCCTCAGAGACTGGAGCCTAAATCCAGCGCCTTAGACCACTTCGGCCACACTACCACGCTTGACTGAGGCTCATTTGCTGGTACTGGTGCTTTTCAAGAGAGAACTAAATGATAGCGATAGCGACAGCCGTCATGGTTGTTACAGCCACCCATGGCCAAGTCTGAGCGACCATGGTTGCCATCTTCACCTGAGGCCAAGAGGAAATGCTTGTTTAGTTTCCTGGGAAGTGACAAAATGACAGCATTGTAAGTGGGGGGATAAGAGGTGGCATAGACCCCTCTTCTGTTCAACAACGGCTTCATTCTTGCATTCCACACTGCACTGGATTGCTTTTCTTATGTTTGGGTGTCGCGGTCTTTGGGGTGGACCAGTGTCTGTCTTAGTGTGTTCTTGGGTTTAACAAAACACTTGAATGTTGTGTTTGTTGAAAATCCTCCTGAGTTTCTCTGATACTCCAGACACGTATGGGATCACAGTGTTGTTGCATTTGACCTTCTTCTCCTCATCCCCTGTAGTGTTGGTCTTCTTTCTGGATTTTGTGGCTGTTTTCACAAAGGTCCATTTAGGGTATCCATAAGCTGTAAGTGCCCCTTCAGGTGGTTCTGTTCCTTCTCTCTGGCTTTTGCACTTGTTGGTACGTTGTCTGCTCTGTGGTGCAAGGTTCAGATGACACCTAGCTTGTGTTCCAGTGGGTGGTGGCAATCAAAAAAATAAGTATTGATCCGTGTGAGTGTACACTCCTGTACACTTCAGTTTGCAGGCTCCTGTCCTCTCCAACATGTACAGCACAGTCCAGAAAAGCTAAACTGTTGATGTGGACATCTTCTCGTTTGAACTTGATGTTACTATCCGCGGAGATGATGTGCTCTGTGAAGGCTTTCAGTTCTTGGATGGTCATTCAGACTTGGCCACAGGTGGCTGTAATGACCATGTCGACTGTCGTTACCACAGCCAGGAGCACTTACGAACCAGCGCTATGGATGTTGCTTCCTGGAGAGAAATTAGCAGCGTTTGACCAAATTTGCAATTTTTTTGTGTGGATGACATTTGTTCAGTGAACAGTTTCCCAGCTTGAGTAATCTATAAAGTTGGCAGTGGTGGGATTTGAACCCACGCCTCCTCAGAGACTGGAGCCTAAATCCAGCGCCTTAGACCACTTCGGCCACACTACCACGCTTGACTGAGGCTCATTTGCTGGTACTGGTGCTTTTCAAAGAGAACTAAATGATAGCGATAGCGACAGCCGTCATGGTTGTTACAGCCACCCATGGCCAAGTCTGAACGACCATGGTTGCCATCTTCACCTGAGGCCAAGAGGAAATGCTTGTTTAGTTTCCTGGGAAGTGACAAAATGACAGCATTGTAAGTGGGGGATAAGAGGTGGCATAGACCCCCTCTTCTGTTCAACAACGGCTTCATTCTTGCATTCCACACTGCACTGGATTGCTTTTCTTATGTTTGGGTGTGCGGTCTTTGGGGTGGACCAGTGTCTGTCTTAGTGTGTTCTTGGGTTTAACAAAACACTTGAATGTTGTGTTTGTTGAAAATCCTCCTGAGTTTCTCTGATACTCCAGACACGTATGGGATCACAGTGTTGTTGCATTTGACCTTCTTCTCCTCATCCCTGTAGTGTTGGTCTTCTTTCTGGATTTTGTGGCTGTTTTCACAAAGGTCCATTTAGGGTATACATAAGCTGTAAGTGCCTCCTTCAGGTGGTTCTGTTCCTTCTCTCTGGCTTTTGCACTTGTTGGTACGTTGTCTGCTCTGTGGTGCAAGGTTCAGATGACACCTAGCTTGTGTTCCAGTGGGTGGTGGCAATCAAAAAATAAGTATTGATCCGTGTGAGTGTACACTCCTGTACACTTCAGTTTGCAGGCTCCTGTCCTCTCCAACATGTACAGCACAGTCCAGAAAAGCTAAACTGTTGATGTGGACATCTTCTCGTTTGAACTTGATGTTACTATCCGCGGAGATGATGTGCTCTGTGAAGGCTTTCAGTTCTTGGATGGTCATTCAGACTTGGCCACAGGTGGCTGTAATGACCATGTCGACTGTCGTTACCACAGCCAGGAGCACTTACGAACCAGCGCTATGGATGTTGCTTCCTGGAGAGAAATTAGCAGCGTTTGACCAAATTTGCAATTTTTTGTGTGGATGACATTTGTTCAGTGAACAGTTTCCCAGCTTGAGTAATCTATAAAGTTGGCAGTGGTGGGATTTGAACCCACGCCTCCTCAGAGACTGGAGCCTAAATCCAGCGCCTTAGACCACTTTCGGCCACACTACCACGCTTGACTGAGGCTCATTTGCTGGTACTGGTGCTTTTCAAGAGAGAACTAAATGATAGCGATAGCGACAGCCGTCATGGTTGTTACAGCCACCCATGGCCAAGTCTGAGCGACCATGGTTGCCATCTTCACCTGAGGCCAAGAGGAAATGCTTGTTTAGTTTCCTGGGAAGTGACAAAATGACAGCATTGTAAGTGGGGGGGATAAGAGGTGGCATAGACCCCTCTTCTGTTCAACAACGGCTTCATTCTTGCATTCCACACTGCACTGGATTGCTTTTCTTATGTTTGGGTGATGCGGTCTTTGGGGTGGACCAGTGTCTGTCTTAGTGTGTTCTTGGGTTTAACAAAACACTTGAATGTTGTGTTTGTTGAAAATCCTCCTGAGTTTCTCTGATACTCCAGACACGTATGGGATCACAGTGTTGTTGCATTTGACCTTCTTCTCCTCATCCCCTGTAGCGTTGGTCTTCTTTCTGGATTTTGTGGCTGTTTTCACAAAGGTCCATTTAGGGTATACATAAGCTGTAAGTGCCTCCTTCAGGTGGTTCTGTTCCTTCTCTCTGGCTTTTGCACTTGTTGGTACGTTGTCTGCTCTGTGGTGCAAGGTTCAGATGACACCTAGCTTGTGTTCCAGTGGGTGGTGGCAATCAAAAAAATAAGTATTGATCCGTGTGAGTGTACACTCCTGTACACTTCAGTTTGCAGGCTCCTGTCCTCTCCAACATGTACAGCACAGTCCAGAAAAGCTAAACTGTTGATGTGGACATCTTCTCGTTTGAACTTGATGTTACTATCCGCGGAGATGATGTGCTCTGTGAAGGCTTTCAGTTCTTGGATGGTCATTCAGACTTGGCCACAGGTGGCTGTAATGACCATGTCGAGCTGTCGTTACCACAGCCAGGAGCACTTACGAACCAGCGCTATGGATGTTGCTTCCTGGAGAGAAATTAGCAGCGTTTGACCAAATTTGCAATTTTTTGTGTGGATGACATTTGTTCAGTGAACAGTTTCCCAGCTTGAGTAATCTATAAAGTTGGCAGTGGTGGGATTTGAACCCACGCCTCCTCAGAGACTGGAGCCTAAATCCAGCGCCTTAGACCACTTTCGGCCACACTACCACGCTTGACTGAGGCTCATTTGCTGGTACTGGTGCTTTTCAAGAGAGAACTAAATGATAGCGATAGCGACAGCCGTCATGGTTGTTACAGCCACCCATGGCCAAGTCTGAGCGACCATGGTTGCCATCTTCACCTGAGGCCAAGAGGAAATGCTTGTTTAGTTTCCTGGGAAGTGACAAAATGACAGCATTGTAAGTGGGGGATAAGAGGTGGCATAGACCCCCTCTTCTGTTCAACAACGGCTTCATTCTTGCATTCCACACTGCACTGGATTGCTTTTCTTATGTTTGGGTGTGCGGTCTTTGGGGTGGACCAGTGTCTGTCTTAGTGTGTTCTTGGGTTTAACAAAACACTTGAATGTTGTGTTTGTTGAAAATCCTCCTGAGTTTCTCTGATACTCCAGACACGTATGGGATCACAGTGTTGTTGCATTTGACCTTCTTCTCCTCATCCCCTGTAGTGTTGGTCTTCTTTCTGGATTTTGTGGCTGTTTTCACAAAGGTCCATTTAGGGTATCCATAAGCTGTAAGTGCCCCCTTCAGGTGGTTCTGTTCCTTCTCTCTGGCTTTTGCACTTGTTGGTACGTTGTCTGCTCTGTGGTGCAAGGTTCAGATGACACCTAGCTTGTGTTCCAGTGGGTGGTGGCAATCAAAAAATAAGTATTGATCCGTGTGAGTGTACACTCCTGTACACTTCAGTTTGCAGAGCTCCTGTCCTCTCCAACATGTACAGCACAGTCCAGAAAAGCTAAACTGTTGATGTGGACATCTTCTCGTTTGAACTTGATGTTACTATCCGCGGAGATGATGTGCTCTGTGAAGGCTTTCAGTTCTTGGATGGTCATTCAGACTTGGCCACAGGTGGCTGTAATGACCATGTCGACTGTCGTTACCACAGCCAGGAGCACTACGAACCAGCGCTATGGATGTTGCTTCCTGGAGAAATTAGCAGCGTTTGACCAAATTTGCAATTTTTTGTGTGGATGACATTTGTTCAGTGAACAGTTTCCCAGCTTGAGTAATCTATAAAGTTGGCAGTGGTGGGATTTGAACCCACGCCTCCTCAGAGACTGGAGCCTAAATCCAGCGCCTTAGACCACTTTCGGCCACACTACCACGCTTGACTGAGGCTCATTTGCTGGTACTGGTGCTTTTCAAGAGAGAACTAAATGATAGCGATAGCGACAGCCGTCATGGTTGTTACAGCCACCCATGGCCAAGTCTGAGCGACCATGGTTGCCATCTTCACCTGAGGCCAAGAGGAAATGCTTGTTTAGTTTCCTGGGAAGTGACAAAATGACAGCATTGTAAGTGGGGGGATAAGAGGTGGCATAGACCCCCTCTTCTGTTCAACAACGGCTTCATTCTTGCATTCCACACTGCACTGGATTGCTTTTCTTATGTTTGGGTGTGCGGTCTTTGGGGTGGACCAGTGTCTGTCTTAGTGTGTTCTTGGGTTTAACAAAACACTTGAATGTTGTGTTTGTTGAAAATCCTCCTGAGTTTCTCTGATACTCCAGACACGTATGGGATCACAGTGTTGTTGCATTTGACCTTCTTCTCCTCATCCCCTGTAGTGTTGGTCTTCTTTCTGGATTTTGTGGCTGTTTTCACAAAGGTCCATTTAGGGTATCCATAAGCTGTAAGTGCCCCCTTCAGGTGGTTCTGTTCCTTCTCTCTGGCTTTTGCACTTGTTGGTACGTTGTCTGCTCTGTGGTGCAAGGTTCAGATGACACCTAGCTTGTGTTCCAGTGGGTGGTGGCAATCAAAAAAATAAGTATTGATCCGTGTGAGTGTACACTCCTGTACACTTCAGTTTGCAGAGCTCCTGTCCTCTCCAACATGTACAGCACAGTCCAGAAAAGCTAAACTGTTGATGTGGACATCTTCTCGTTTGAACTTGATGTTACTATCCGCGGAGATGATGTGCTCTGTGAAGGCTTTCAGTTCTTGGATGGTCATTCAGACTTGGCCACAGGTGGCTGTAATGACCATGTCGACTGTCGTTACCACAGCCAGGAGCACTTACGAACCAGCGCTATGGATGTTGCTTCCTGGAGAGAAATTAGCAGCGTTTGACCAAATTTGCAATTTTTTGTGTGGATGACATTTGTTCAGTGAACAGTTTCCCAGCTTGAGTAATCTATAAAGTTGGCAGTGGTGGGATTTGAACCCACGCCTCCTCAGAGACTGGAGCCTAAATCCAGCGCCTTAGACCACTTTCGGCCACACTACCACGCTTGACTGAGGCTCATTTGCTGGTACTGGTGCTTTTCAAGAGAACTAAATGATAGCGATAACGACAGCCGTCATGGTTGTTACAGCCACCCATGGCCAAGTCTGAACGACCATGGTTGCCATCTTCACCTGAGGCCAAGAGGAAATGCTTGTTTAGTTTCCTGGGAAGTGACAAAATGACAGCATTGTAAGTGGGGGGATAAGAGGTGGCATAGACCCCCTCTTCTGTTCAACAACGGCTTCATTCTTGCATTCCACACTGCACTGGATTGCTTTTCTTATGTTTGGGTGTGCGGTCTTTGGGGTGGACCAGTGTCTGTCTTAGTGTGTTCTTGGGTTTAACAAAACACTTGAATGTTGTGTTTGTTGAAAATCCTCCTGAGTTTCTCTGATACTCCAGACACGTATGGGATCACAGTGTTGTTGCATTTGACCTTCTTCTCCTCATCCCCTGTAGTGTTGGTCTTCTTTCTGGATTTTGTGGCTGTTTTCACAAAGGTCCATTTAGGGTATCCATAAGCTGTAAGTGCCCCTTCAGGTGGTTCTGTTCCTTCTCTCTGGCTTTTGCACTTGTTGGTACGTTGTCTGCTCTGTGGTGCAAGGTTCAGATGACACCTAGCTTGTGTTCCAGTGGGTGGTGGCAATCAAAAAATAAGTATTGATCCGTGTGAGTGTACACTCCTGTACACTTCAGTTTGCAGAGCTCCTGTCCTCTCCAACATGTACAGCACAGTCCAGAAAAGCTAAACTGTTGATGTGGACATCTTCTCGTTTGAACTTGATGTTACTATCCGCGGAGATGATGTGCTCTGTGAAGGCTTTCAGTTCTTGGATGGTCATTCAGACTTGGCCACAGGTGGCTGTAATGACCATGATCGAGCTGTCGTTACCACAGCCAGGAGCACTTACGAACCAGCGCTATGGATGTTGCTTCCTGGAGAGAAATTAGCAGCGTTTGACCAAATTTGCAATTTTTTGTGTGGATGACATTTGTTCAGTGAACAGTTTCCCAGCTTGAGTAATCTATAAAGTTGGCAGTGGTGGGATTTGAACCCACGCCTCCTCAGAGACTGGAGCCTAAATCCAGCGCCTTAGACCACTCGGCCACACTACCACGCTTGACTGAGGCTCATTTGCTGGTACTGGTGCTTTTCAAGAAGAACTAAATGATAGCGATAGCGACAGCCGTCATGGTTGTTACAGCCACCCATGGCCAAGTCTGAACGACCATGGTTGCCATCTTCACCTGAGGCCAAGAGGAAATGCTTGTTTAGTTTCCTGGGAAGTGACAAAATGACAGCATTGTAAGTGGGGGGATAAGAGGTGGCATAGACCCCCTCTTCTGTTCAACAACGGCTTCATTCTTGCATTCCACACTGCACTGGATTGCTTTTCTTATGTTTGGGTGTGCGGTCTTTGGGGTGGACCAGTGTCTGTCTTAGTGTGTTCTTGGGTTTAACAAAACACTTGAATGTTGTGTTTGTTGAAAATCCTCCTGAGTTTCTCTGATACTCCAGACACGTATGGGATCACAGTGTTGTTGCATTTGACCTTCTTCTCCTCATCCCCTGTAGTGTTGGTCTTCTTTCTGGATTTTGTGGCTGTTTTCACAAAGGTCCATTTAGGGTATCCATAAGCTGTAAGTGCCCCTTCAGGTGGTTCTGTTCCTTCTCTCTGGCTTTTGCACTTGTTGGTACGTTGTCTGCTCTGTGGTGCAAGGTTCAGATGACACCTAGCTTGTGTTCCAGTGGGTGGTGGCAATCAAAAAATAAGTATTGATCCGTGTGAGTGTACACTCCTGTACACTTCAGTTTGCAGGCTCCTGTCCTCTCCAACATGTACAGCACAGTCCAGAAAAGCTAAACTGTTGATGTGGACATCTTCGTTTGAACTTGATGTTACTATCCGCGGAGATGATGTGCTCTGTGAAGGCTTTCAGTTCTTGGATGGTCATTCAGACTTGGCCACAGGTGGCTGTAATGACCATGTCGACTGTCGTTACCACAGCCAGGAGCACTTACGAACCAGCGCTATGGATGTTGCTTCCTGGAGAGAAATTAGCAGCGTTTGACCAAATTTGCAATTTTTTGTGTGGATGACATTTGTTCAGTGAACAGTTTCCCAGCTTGAGTAATCTATAAAGTTGGCAGTGGTGGGATTTGAACCCACGCCTCCTCAGAGACTGGAGCCTAAATCCAGCGCCTTAGACCACTTCGGCCACACTACCACAGCTTGACTGAGGCTCATTTGCTGGTACTGGTGCTTTTTCAAAGAGAACTAAATGATAGCGATAGCGACAGCCGTCATGGTTGTTACAGCCACCCATGGCCAAGTCTGAAGCGACCATGGTTGCCATCTTCACCTGAGGCCAAGAGGAAATGCTTGTTTAGTTTCCTGGGAAGTGACAAAATGACAGCATTGTAAGTGGGGGGATAAGAGGTGGCATAGACCCCCTCTTCTGTTCAACAACGGCTTCATTCTTGCATTCCACACTGCACTGGATTGCTTTTCTTATGTTTGGGTGTCGGGTCTTTGGGGTGGACCAGTGTCTGTCTTAGTGTGTTCTTGGGTTTAACAAAACACTTGAATGTTGTGTTTGTTGAAAATCCTCCTGAGTTTCTCTGATACTCCAGACAGCATATGGGATCACAGTGTTGTTGCATTTGACCTTCTTCTCCTCATCCCCTGTAGCGTTGGTCTTCTTTCTGGATTTTGTGGCTGTTTTCACAAAGGTCCATTTAGGGTATACATAAGCTGTAAGTGCCTCCTTCAGGTGGTTCTGTTCCTTCTCTCTGGCTTTTGCACTTGTTGGTACGTTGTCTGCTCTGTGGTGCAAGGTTCAGATGACACCTAGCTTGTGTTCCAGTGGGTGGTGGCAATCAAAAAATAAGTATTGATCCGTGTGAGTGTACACTCCTGTACACTTCAGTTTGCAGGCTCCTGTCCTCTCCAACATGTACAGCACAATCCAGAAAAGCTAAACTGTTGATGTGGACATCTTCTCGTTTGAACTTGATGTTACTATCCGCGGAGATGATGTGCTCTGTGAAGGCTTTCAGTTCTTGGATGGTCATTCAGACTTGGCCACAGGTGGCTGTAATGACCATGTCGACTGTCGTTACCACAGCCAGGAGCACTTACGAACCAGCTATGGATGTTGCTTCCTGGAGAGAAATTAGCAGCGTTTGACCAAATTTGCAATTTTTTTGTGTGGATGACATTTGTTCAGTGAACAGTTTCCCAGCTTGAGTAATCTATAAAGTTGGCAGTGGTGGGATTTGAACCCAGCCTCCTCAGAGACTGGAGCCTAAATCCAGCGCCTTAGACCACTTACGGCCACACTACCACGCCTGACTGAGGCTCATTTGCTGGTACTGGTGCTTTTCAAGAGAGAACTAAATGATAGCGATAACGACAGCCGTCATGGTTGTTACAGCCACCCATGGCCAAGTCTGAAGCGACCATGGTTGCCATCTTCACCTGAGGCCAGAGGAAATGCTTGTTTAGTTTCCTGGGAAGTGACAAAATGACAGCATTGTAAGTGGGGGATAAGAGGTGGCATAGACCCCTCTTCTGTTCAACAACGGCTTCATTCTTGCATTCCACACTGCACTGGATTGCTTTTCTTATGTTTGGGTGTCGCGGTCTTTGGGGTGGACCAGTGTCTGTCTTAGTGTGTTCTTGGGTTTAACAAAACACTTGAATGTTGTGTTTGTTGAAAATCCTCCTGAGTTTCTCTGATACTCCAGACACATTATGGGATCACAGTGTTGTTGCATTTGACCTTCTTCTCCTCATCCCTGTAGTGTTGGTCTTCTTTCTGGATTTTGTGGCTGTTTTCACAAAGGTCCATTTAGGGTATACATAAGCTGTAAGTGCCCCTTCAGGTGGTTCTGTTCCTTCTCTCCGGCTTTGCACTTGTTGAGTACGTTGTCTGCTCTGTGGTGCAAGGTTCAGATGACACCTAGCTTGTGTTCCAGTGGGTGGTGGCAATCAAAAAATAAGTATTGATCCGTGTGAGTGTACACTCCTGTACACTTCAGTTTGCAGGCTCCTGTCCTCTCCAACATGTACAGCACAGTCCAGAAAAGCTAAACTGTTGATGTGGACATCTTCTCGTTTGAACTTGATGTTACTATCCGCGGAGATGATGTGCTCTGTGAAGGCTTTCAGTTCTTGGATGGTCATTCAGACTTGGCCACAGGTGGCTGTAATGACCATGTCGACTAATCGTTACCACAGCCAGGAACACTTACTGAACCAGCGCTATGGATGTTGCTTCCTGGAGAGAAATTAGCAGCGTTTGACCAAATTTGCAATTTTTT